>SJYX01020968.1:222538-245332 GCA_006410675.1 Oreotragus oreotragus
ACACACACACACCCTTTTTACTTGATATAAAAGTAAAATTCAGATTAAGTTTTTCTACTGGTCTAGATATTCCTCCTAGTTTTCATCCTTCAAACCTGTCATAAATTTGAGGTAGACTTTCAGAGAGTAACAGGTTCTTTCTTGGATTATCATATTATTATTTTGCTTCAGTCAAATAGCAGCAAAATTTCTCAATGGCATTCTGTGAAAGAATTAAATTAATTAAATAAGATGGAAGTCAACAAAATTTTTCTATAAAGGACCAGGTAGTAAAACATTTTTGGCCTTTAGGGTCTTGTGGTTTCTGGTATAACTATTCAGTTCTACTATGGTAGCCCAAAATTAGCAATGGAGAATACATGAATGAACATGATTGTGTTACAGTAAAGCTTCATTAATAAAAACAAGTTGGGTGACTGGATTTTCCCTGTATGACAGTAGTTTGTCAACACCTTCCCAAGAATCCCATTTCCCTAAGGCATTGATTAACATAAATAAATGAAACTCTCCAATGCAATCTCCCAAACAATGGGAAATTGAGAAAATAGTCACTGAAACCATTTTCTGTATTGTTAATTCTCCCACAAATAACAGATAAGAAGGGCAATGGGATCTAGAGAACCACCTTGTATATTAATTGAAGTCAGCTAATCCCAGTGAACCCTAAAACCTGTGTTTCTGTCAATCGTGGGCAGCAGTCCTTTGGTGTCTTTGGTCAATGGCTGCTTTAATTCTTCCTTGCCCAGAGTTGAAGTGTGGTTCAAAATGCATGCTGCTGCATCCCATGTTCTTTAATTCCCTGTTGCACCATAGCTGATGTTCTCATAACTTAATTGATGCCAACAGTATTTTAAAAACAAACCTCCTATAGTTTATAGGAACTATTTATGCTTTCTCCTCTAGTAGTTTTTGTTAGTTTTGTGCAGCCGCTGGAAAACTGATGGATAGAGCACTGGAGATATTTCTCATAATAGGAGGCAGAGGGCAGCATGTGATTTCTGACAGAAAAATCAGTGGGCAGAAGACTAATGGCCCAAGCACAGTAGCATGAATATGGGGTCCAGATGGGCATGAAGGCTGGGTGAAGTGTTGCCTTTGAATTATACAAGACAGTCTGAGACTGGGATAAACACAGCTCACTTGTCTTTTCACCTCTTCATTTCTATTTTTATTTTGTGCAAGCCTTCTAGCCTTTTCTTTGTACTTTTACATCTCTTCCAGAAGGACCTAGGATTGAAAGAGGTAAAAGTTAAAACTTAAGCTAGTTGGTCTAGTTTGTGGTTACTCTTCAAATAATAGATTAAGTTTGAGAGAAACTCAAAACCATTGAGTAAAGTTGACTTTAGTATTATTTGTAAACTTTAGTAATTCTTTATTTACAGGTAGCACAAATAATGCATTATTGATTTTACTCTTAGAAACATTTACTTCAGTTTTCAAGTCAGTAGATAATCATTATTTTATTTGGGTGGATAAATACAGCGGTAGCATTTAGGACCCATCTGTGTATTTTATCACTGCCATGAATATCTGAAATTCAAAGACTTTCTTAAGAATAGACTGACCCAGAATTCCTGTCCTTGGCCTTTCTTCCCAAATTCAGCTAAAGAGAAATGAAATACTCTAGTCTTTGATCAGTCAAAATACTGATAGTTGGGAAAACAACAAACAGTAGATTGATGTCCTACCCATCATGAAACAAAGCAAAATGTTTACCTATATGGGGCACTATATTGTCTTTAAGTCTCTCTATCTAGTATCTTTCCTTCTCATTTTCTTGATGGACTCAGTCTCTTGCCTGAGCAAACATCTTTCTCTGTGTGGCTTCTATTCTCTGAGTGGACAGAACAGTGACCTATTAACTGCAGTGTGGGCTCTGACATTTTCAGGAGACGGAGTTTAAAATACTACTCTTATCAATTCTATCATCAAAAATCAACCATGGGAAGCTAAGAGAATAGGATTTCTTGAGAAGATACCAATACCTTTCAGTTTCTGGGAGACTCAGAAGAATGAATAATTCAATTTGTTATTTCTCTGGCTGTAAAACAGAAAGAAACAATAGAATCCTAAAAAAAAAAAAAAAAAGACTACAACAATGAAACATTTGTTAAAACATTGAAAAAAAATTGTGCTTGATGAAGATAAAGCTTACAAAAATGCTGTTTATCTGAGACAGTTTCGCTATCACTTTATAAAGACATGAAATGGCATACTTTCTATTTTTAGTATAATGTCTCTGTTCTACAATAAAGGCAATGAGGGATAAAGCTGTTTCTGAAACACTTTGCATGGATTGGGTGGATTGATTATGCTTTAAATAACAAAATTATAGCCTGGGGGTTTGGCAGTTACTCTGTTGAGTGTTTTATTTCCTGTCTCTGTTTTGCCATCTGGACTGAAATATTACTGATTGATTGCTAAGCACTTTCCATTTACAGTCAATGCAGTTAAGAAACCAAGTTCTGAGCTGGTGGTTCAGATGATAAATAATCTCCCTGCATTGCAGGAGGCCTGGGTTTGATCCCTGGGTTGGGAAGATCCCCTGGAAGAGGGCATGGCAACCCACTCCAGTATTCTTGCTTGGAGAATCCCCATGGACAGAGGAACCTGGCAGATTATAGCCCATGGGATCACAGAGTCAGACATGACTAAGCACCCACACAAAGGTTTGAGGGAATATTGCTTTTTAATGATAGCAGATCAGTTCATTGATAACTATCCAGGCACTGAATGGTCTTTTATCCATTCACCAAAGAGATAACTAGTAAAGACCTACTGTACAGCACAGAGAACTCTATTCAGTATTCTGTAATGGCCTATAAGGGAAAATAATCTAAAAAAAGAGTGGATATATGTATATATAAATGATCCACTTTGCTGTATAGCAGAAACTAACACAGCATTGTAAATCAACTATACTCCAATATTTTTTTTAAATCTAGGAAATGAGATCTTTATTTTAGTTTTCATTTTCCAGAGAGAATACCAAGGCTCAAAGAAATTAATTTCCTGAAAGATATGTAATAAGCAAAAGCTAGAATAGTTTCACGGGGAAGGCAATGGCACCCCACCCCAGTACTCTTGCCTGGAAAATCCAATGGACGGAGTAGCCTGGTGGGCTGAAGTCCATGGGGTCGCTAACAGTCGGACAGACTGAGCGACTTCACTTTCACTTTTCTCTTTCATGCATTGGAGAAGGAAATGACAACCCACTCCAGTATTCTTGCCTGGAGAATCCCAGGGACGGGGGAGCCTGGTGGGCTACCGTCTATGGGGTCACACAGAGTAGGACACGACTGAAGTGACTTAGCAGCAGCAGCAGCAGAATAGTTTCAAATCTGGCTTTGTTTATCTTTAAGCACTTATTCTTCATGTGCCCCTTAATATTTTTAGTATTCTGACCTATGCTCTGGGTGACTACTTGGGTAACTTTGCTAAACAGTTGTGCTAAGTTGCTTCAGTCATGTCCGACTCTTTGAGACTCTATGAATTGTAGCCTGCCAGGCTCCTCTCTTCATGGAATTCTCCAGGCAAGAATACTGGAGTGGATTGCCATGCCCTCCTCCAGGGGACCTTCTCAACCCAGGAATTGAACCTGTATCTCTTATGTCTTCTGCATTGGCAGATGGATTCTTTACTGCTGAACTACAGGGAAAGCCCGCTAAACAGTATATTGATAGTAATATGCATATATATCTATGACATTCTCTTGAGAGTGAAGTATACATGACAGGGACAAGTATGGATGAACTGGGCTTTTTACAAGACTGGAACTCACTAGCAAGAAGCAATGTAGACCTAAGCTACGATCTTTACCAGATGCAGGTTAGATATCTATGGTGGGCTTCCCTGGTGGCTCAGATGGTAAAGACTCTCCCTCCAATGCAGGAGACCCAGGTTAATCCTTGAGTTGGAAAGATCCCCTGGAGAAGGGAATGATTACCCAGTCTAGTATTCTTGCCTGGAGAATTCCATGGACAGAGGAGCCTGGGGAGCTATAGCCCATGATGGTGCAAAGAGTCGGACACCACTGAAGCAATTTAGCACACATGCACGATAATTATGGAAATTTTAACTCTAGGGAAAAAAAAAAATTAGACATGGAAAGATTTTTTTCCTGGGTGTTTATAAATTATAAATTTTAATTTAAATCATATTCTTTTGAAGAACTTAGACATTGGTGGTTTGAAACCTACTAAAGCAATAATATGAGCTTCCTCTGGTGGTTCAATGGTAAAGAGATGCGAGTTTGATCCTTGGGTTAGGAAGATCCCTTGGAGAAGGAAATGACAACCCACTGCAGTATTCTTGCCTGGAAAATCCCATGGACAAAGGAGCCTGGGGGACTACAGTCCATGGGGTTGCAAAAGAGTCAGACATGACTTAGTGACTGAATACAACAAAAGGAATGACAATATTTCCATTTTATGTAAACACTTCAAATGTTCTGCTTTAAGGCTGTAAAAATGCATAGTGTTCCTTATCTTTCATGTTTATTTCAGATATGAAAACAGTATTACTGTCAATGATAGTTTTTCACCATCATGTGTTAGGAGAATTAAGGCCTATTGATTACTGTATAAGTCTTAAGTTTCTTTTTTTTTAATTTATTTTTTTCCTTTTCTTAGCAGATTTTAAATGTTTGGGCTCTTCTGGCCCTTTGTACTATGATATTACTGTTTCCACTTTGGATATATTTCTTTTTATAATTTGCTGCCCCTAGCATGATGTATTGCTCTTAATAAGTATAAGAAATATTTTTTTTTAAATAAAGCTGAGTCACAAAGATGTTACAGAATTATTTCCCCAGTATTCAGTTCATTAAAGGTTATGAGACCATCATGTCTAACAGTAAGTGCACCTTTTAATTTCCTTGATTTTCCCTTCATCTTTTTTTCTGTGGATAAGTGGCTCCCACAAGTCATTTCCTCCACATCCTCAACAGGAAATATCTGTGGTTGTGGGATCAGGGGTGGCATCTCTCTTCTTTTTTCCAGACTTTTTTCTTTTCTTTTCCTTTATTTGCTGTTCTTCCTCTATAGTTAAAAAAAAAAAATAAGAATTTAGGGAAAAGAATTGAAAATTAACAATTTGGAAGAGCAGAAATTAATTTTGGTAATGAAAGAACTTAGATACTCACTATCATAGCTTTTCCACTCTGCCGAGGAAAAGAATGACATCTAGGGAAAGAGGACAAGGCAAAGAGACAGCAGAAATCTGCCTACTGAGAAGAACTTACTGAGCCTTCATTTCTTCCCGAGTGATGTTCCTATTCAATACCATAAAGGCTAATGATATCTCTTGTAAGATGTGAATTGTCTCTCAGATATATAAGTATTTAGATTGATTTTTAAATTAACTGCATGTGAGAAACAATCATCTATGAAAACAGAGGAGGCTATAGAGGGCTAGGTGCTTAAATCAATTGGTGATGGATTCTGGGATTCCACTGTGCTCTGATCCTGAGTCTGGGGTTCATTTGCATTTGTTCTGGTGGCTGGTCTCAGACTGTTGGGTGGGGGATCCTTGAAGCTGGTGTATGAGCTATCAAGATGCCATTTCTTTAGGCATTAGTCAGCATATCTTGAGAGGAAAAAGTTAAACACCATTTGAATATAATTGTGACTGTCCTCCAGAGACTCAAGAAGTCTAGGTTAAACTTAGAGGACAGCTAACAAAACCAGCCATGGATTGGGGAAGAGCACTAAGCCAAAAAATCCAGACTTTTCTTATTCTTTGCCATAAACCAGCAGTATGATCTCTTTCATTTCTCTGGTGCTGTTTTCCAAATTTTGAAATGAGTTGTATTTGATAATCTTTAAAGCATCTTATGGTTCTGAAATTATACTTCTATTACATTTGATCACTCATACTGTCCATTTTTATTATGTAGAGCACATGTGAATTAGCATTCCCTGGGGGTTCAGATGGTAAAGAATCCACCTTCCAGTGGAGGAGATGCAAGAGACACAGGTTTGATCCCTAGACCAGGAAGATCCCTCAGAGAAAGGAATGGCTACCCACTCCAATATTCTTGCCTAGGAAATCCATGGACAGAGGAGCCTGGTGGGCTACAGTCCATGGGGTTGCGAAGAGTCAGACATGACTGAATAAGTAGCATCTTCAATATCTCATGAATTAGCATCACTGATCATTGATTCACTCATTCAGCAGTTATTGAGCAGCCTTCATGCTTCAGACTCTGTTCTAGATACTTGGGATACATTAGTGAATAAAGTTCAGAAGGACTCCTGCCCCTTTTCCCCATATCCCCTAAGGTCACATTCTTGTAAACAGAGAGAGACAAAATAACAATAAAAGATAATGAATTTTTTTCTTTTAATCTATGCTATATTATGGATTTCCCAGGTGGATCAGCTGGTAAAGAACATGGCTGCAATGCAGGAAACACAAGTTTGATCCCTGAGTTTGGAAGATCCCCTGGAGAAGGAAATGACAATCCACTTCAGTATTCTTGCCTGGAGAATTCTATGGACAGAGGAGCCTGGCAAGCTATAGTCCATAGCGTCACAAAGAGTTGGACATGATTGAGAAACTGACACTTTCACTTTTAGGCTATTTTAAAAAAAAAAAAAAAAATAGAAGTGGAACTTTCCCAGCTGTCCAGTGATTAAGACTCTGCCTTTCAACACAGGCAGTGTTGGTTCTGTCCCTGGTCGGGAAGCTAAGATCCCACATGCCCTGGGGTACAGCCAAAAAGTAATTAAAACATAGTAGAACTTGGCCAAAAGGATCAGTAGTAAAGAGATGGAAGTCTAAAATTAAATGTGGCAGTTAGAATAAACCTTACTAAGAAGGTGACATTGAGAAAATACTTGAAGAAGGTGAAGGAGGGGGCCTGTGGACATCAATTGTCAGAGTGATTCAAGTAGAGAGAATGGCCAGTGGAAGGGCCCTGAGGCAGGTGCAAGCCTGTGTGTCACAAAGGAATCCAGATGGCTGTGTGGTCAGAAGGATCTGGGGAAGTGAGGGGACAGGAGATCAAAGGCTGCAGGAAAGACTTTCAGCTCTGGAGCTCTAGGGGAGAGAGATAGCATGGGAGATCAAAGGCTGGTGATGGGGGTGGGGGTGTATTTAACTCTGTGACCTATGGTAGGAATGTTGGCTTTTACTGTGAATGAATTAGGGGTTTTCAGTAGGGAAGGACATCATTAATTGTTGCAGTACTCCTGGTGAGAAATGACAGTGGCTTGGGCCAGGGTGGTGGCAGTGGAAATCTAATAAGTTGTGACCAAATTTAGGTTATATTTTAAAACTGGAGCCAACAGGCTTTACTGACCCTGTGTATGTGTGGACTGAGAGAAAGAGAGATTTCTCTTGAGATACTGGAAAAATGGAGTTGCTGCTAACTTGGAAGGAAAGGTGAATGGTGGAAGTGGGTTTGGGATTAATAACAGGCATTAGGCTTTGAAGCAGAGATGCTGAGCATAAGCAAAGTCTATAAATATAAAGAGGATAGTTAGGAGTGGGAGGTGGGAGGGGGGTTCATGTTTGGGAGTTCGTGTACACCTGTGGCAGATTCATGTCAATGTATGCCAAAACCAATAGAGTACTGTAAAGTAAAATTTAGAAAAAAAATTTAAAAAGCCAAAACAATATTTTTAATAAGAAAAAAAAATAAAAAACAAAGAGGATAGTTAAATAAACACTAGCATAGCTATATAATAAAAGGCCATTCAGTAAAAAATAAATTAAATAGAAGAATATGCTAGAAATATTTCTACAATCTTTGGTGTAAAAAAGCAATGTAGAGTTTAGCACAATCATATTATGGTAAATAAACAACAAAAAATAAAGTAAATGGGTAAATAAATACAGAGAGAAAAAGAAAAATATATTAATATATATATACATATGTATACATATATCTGAAAATATACAGAATGAGCTATAGCTTCTTAACATAATAAACTCTAAAGAATGCAGTTGGAAAAGAAGAACATTAATTTCTTTCCTTACATATACTGCAATGAGAAAATGAAATACTAATAAATCTCATTTATATACTGAAAGTTCTAAATTCAGTTACCTGATTGTCCAAAACTTGTTACTGGAGGCAACGTGGTATCATGACTTCAAATTAGAAAGATCTAGTTTCAAGTCACAGATTTGTTTTCTGACTCCCTGGATAAAATGCTCAATCTCACTAAATCTCTGACTTTTCATCTATAAAAAGGAGCTGATAATATTTACCAGATAGTCTTGGATAGGAGACCAAGTGCTTAATAAATAGGCAGGATTTTAATAAAGTCCATTAAATATGTTCCTTCTGGTAGAGATGAAATTAAAACTTTACAGTACACTGAAGCTTTGGCTATGTGGATCACAATAAACTGTGGAAAATTCTTCAAGAGATGGGAATACCAGACAACCTGACCTGCCTCTTGAGATATCCGTATGCAGTTCAGGAAGCAACAGTTAGAACTGGACGTGGAACAACAGACTGGTTCCAAATAGGAAAAGGAGTACTTCAAAGCTGTATATTGCCACCCTGCTTATTTAACTTACATGCAGAGTTCATCATGCAAAAAGCTGGGCTAGACGAAACACAAGCTGGAATCAAGACTTCCAGGAATATCACTAGCCTCAGATATGCAGATGACACCACCTTTATGGCAGAAAGTGAAAAATAACTAAAGAGCTTCTTGATGAAAGTGGAAGAGGAGAGTGAAAAAGCTGGCTTAAAACTCAACATTCAGAAAACTAAGATCATGGCATCTGGTTCCATCACTTCATGTGAAATAGATGGGGAAACAGTGGGAACAGTGGCAGATTTTATTTTTGGGGGGCTCCAAAATCATTGCAGATGGTGATTGCAGCCATGAAATTAATAAACCCTTACTCTTTGGAAGGAAAGATATGACCAACCTAGACAGCATATTCAAAAGCAGAGACATTACTTTGCCAACAAAGGTCTGTCTAGTCAAGGCTATGGTTTTTCCTGTGGTCATGTATGGATGTGAGAGTTGGACTGTGAAGAAGGCTGAGAGCTGAAGAATTGATGCTTTTGAACTGTGATGTTGGAGAAGATTCTTGAGAGTCCTTTGGACTGCAAGGAGATCCAACCAGTCCATTCTGAAGGAGATCAGCCCTGGGATTTCTTTGGAAGCACTGATGCTAAAGCTGAAACTCCAGTACTTTGGCCACCTCATGCGAAGCGTTGACTCATTGGAAAAGACTCTGATGCTGGGAAGGATTGGGGGCAGGAGGAGAAGGGGACAACAAAGGATGAGATGGCTGGATGGCATCACTGTCTTTATGGACACGAGTTTGTGTGAACCCTGGGATTCCTGGCATGCTGCGATTCATGGAGTCGCAAAGAGTCAGACACGACTGTACTGAACTGATGACTACTGACATAATGAGTCAAACTTGATGCCTATTAACTTAATTTATAATCATAAGAATTTATAAATATTTGAGTGAAGTCATTGGACGTGATTCATATGTTGAAATTTATTGAATTCCTCTAATAGGGGATTTGGAATCTGTGAAACAGGCAAATAACTCAGTTTTCAGAGTTGTTTAAATACTTGAATGCAAAGCCATTTATCAAGATCTTTTAAATACAGTGTCATTCAAGCAAGTGATACCAGGTAAAGAAACTGCTTAGATTACAAGTTCTTCAAGTTTCCTCTTTAGGTTTTTTAGTCATAATAACTTAATTACTTAAAAAAAAAAAACAATTTTATTTGTTTGTTCACACTGGTTCTTAGTTGTGGCATGCAGGATCTTTAGTTATGGCATGCATGTAGGATCTAGTTCCATGAAGAGATCAAACCCTGACCCCCTACTTTGGGAGAGTGGAATCTTAGCTACTGGACCACCAGGGAAGTCCTTCATGCATATTTTCAAAAGTAAGAATTTTGCTTAGCGAAAAAGCCTACAAGAATCCTGGTGCTGTATCAGCCTACTACTGACTGTTTCATGCTAATCTAACTGTCTTTTATATATTGTGAGAGAGAAATAGTGTACCCTAAAGAAAGGGAAGCTGACATAGTCTCCAAATGAGTGCATGGGAGCTTCAGGGTCTTAAGTTCCCTTTTCAGTAGAACTGGGTGTTTTGTCCTTTGCTACATGTGAGGGAACATTCTGCATAAAAATGTTAGACTGGTCTGACACATCACACAAACATTGAAGTAGGCACAGCGAATAAGGAACTTGGGAGAGAAACATGAGCTTCAGTTTCATCAGAGAAGGATAAAAGATTAAAAAAAATAACTAGTTCTCAAGAATAACAACCATCTTCTCACATTGCCTATCTCTGAGTTGCAGAAATGCTCTGTAAGGATGTAAACACATTGCTGAAAAAGCATCAGATTAATAAAGATTTAATTAAGCTCTTACATCTCTAGTAATGGCTATGAGGTAAAACTGATCTATATTTGATTCTTTTTAAATTATAAATCTAAATATGGATAGTACTAAGACTCTATAAATAAATATAAATATTTATATAAGTATAAATATGGATAACACCAAGACAACTACAGACTGAGACCATCCTGTCACCCAATGATGCTTTATGCTTATGAAAATTGCTCAGTCATGTCTGATTCTTTGTGACCCCATGGACTGCAGCATGCCAGGCTTCCCTGTCCTTCACCATTCCCAAGACTTTACTCAAACTCATGTCCATTAAGTCACTGATGCCATCCAACCATCTCATCCTCTCCTTCTCCTCCTACATTCAATCTTTTCTAGCATCAGGGTAGTTTTCAATAAGTCAGCTCTTCACATCGGGTGGCCAAAGTATTGAAACTTCAGCCTCAGCATCAGCCCTTCCAATGAATATTCAGGGTTGATTTCCTTTAGGATTGACTGGTTTGATATCCTCGCTGTCTCAGGGACTCTCAAAAGTCTTTGCTAGCACAACAGTTAGAAGACATCAATTCTTCAGCACTCAGCCTTCTTTAGGGTCTAGCTCTCATATCCCTACATGACTACTGGAGAAACCATAGCTTTGACTAGATGGATATTTGTAGTCAAAGTGATGTCTCTATTTTTTAATAATACTGCCAAAACCAGTAGAGTACTGTAAAGTAAAATAAAATAAAATTTAAAAAATGATAATAATACTGTCTAGATTTGCCATAGCTTCTCTTCCACGGAGTAAGGATCTTTTAATTTCATGGCTACAGTCACTGTCCACAGTGATTTTGGAGCCCAAGAAAATAAAGTCTGTCACTGTTTTCATTGTTTCCCCATCTATTTGCATAAAGTGATGATACCAAATACCATGATGGGTAGTTTTTTGATTGTTGAGTTTTAAACCAGCTTTTTCACTCTTCTTTTTCACCTTCATCAAGAGGCTCTTTAATTCCTCTTCACTATCTGCCATAAGGGTGGTGTCATCTGCATATCTGAGGTTATTGATATTTCTCCCCACAATCTTGATTCCTATTTGTGATTCATCCAGCTTGACATTTTGCAAGATGCACTCTGCATATAAGTTATATAAGCAGGGTAATAAATACAGCCTTGATGTACTTCTTTTTCAATTTTGAGTCAGTCTGTTGTTCCATGCTTCTTGACCTGCATATCCAATGAAGTTTATCTTATTTAGAGTTGACAGATATTTTAGTAGATATGAATGCAAGTAAAATTATATGAAAAGTTTATGATAAATAATAACATGACTTTTAATAAGGCCCAAGTCATTAAGTTACTCCTTAATCTAATCCATGTAGATATTTAACAACATTTTAATACTGCATATGGAATGCTGGTATAGATAAGAGAGAGAGTCCAGGTCTCTGCCTGAATGGATTTATCAAACTTCTGCAGCTTGGATCTCCTTCAACACTCTTAGCACTGATGCTCTGTTCTACACCGATACACCTAGTTCTACATTTTAGAAACACCCACTAACTCTGCTGATCCTGAGAATGTACAAACATTTGGAGGCTGCATGGAAGCTGCCTGAAAAACTCCTTATGATAAATTATTTTTCAATTCTTGCTGTCCACTTAAGGAAAAGAAATTCTAGGAATGGTTTCTTCTGAGACATTTTTTGTAGGTCAATAGAATTTTTCCATACAAGAACATTAGCATTGCACAAAAATTCAGGTTTTTTCATTTATTTTCTTTGCTTCCTAATTCTCAAGTTTCATGAATGTCTCAGAACTCTCCAGATTTTCTGTTAAGGCATAATATCAAATGGTTTTGCTGTCAAAAATGGTGAATTTTATACTGATATCATTTAAGGCAAGGGTCCCCAGCCAGCAGGCCTCAGACTGGCCTGTTAAGCATCTGGCTGCAGAGTAGGAGAAAAATTGAAGGAGCGAGTGAAGCTTCATGTGTTCTTCCTCACATTATCACTTGAACCATCCCCTTACCCCCATCCTTGGAAAAATTGTCTTCCGTGAAACTGGTCCCTGATGCTGAAAGGCTGGGGGCCGCTGATCTAAGGATATTATAGAATACTATTTGAAAGTGATTTCAAATTTCTGAAAAAGAAGGGTTAAAATATTGTATGTGTTTCCTAAATATAGATTAAGAAATGGACTTAATATCTGAGAAAAAAAGGGATTTTAAGACTGGACATTAGAAGTTAGTTGATTTGAAATATTTTTCCATCAATATCATTGCTAAGGTGCTAATTTCTATGACTCTGTTTCTTTTTTTATACAATGGAAAATCTAATATTTTCCACAAATGTATCATATAGGAAAACAAAGAGTACATATAAGATATTTGGGGAAAGGCCTTATTTATTTTTGTAAATAGTGTTACTTATCAGAAGAATAAGGTCTAGTGAGCCTGAACAGACAAATTATATTCAGTTCTCAATTATTTTTCTGAAGCATAATTATTACACAGTATTGAAAAGCTCTGCCTAATCAGAACCAGTGGGTTAAATAAACACTGGAAATATTTGTATTACTTCTTAATAAAAGCAAGAAGTTGAAAAAACACCTGGAAGATATTTATGTAATCCTGAGTCTTTGTAATAGTACAAGAGTGAGGGTGGTAGGGAGAGTCTTTTAAAGGGATTGAACATGTGCTGCATGGTGCCTGAATTGATGATGGTGTTATAGATCTGAAAAACTGCCCATGACAGATGCCCCAAACTCATATGTATCACATAAATGACACTACCTAGGATTCTGAAGAACAAGTGTTGTTTAAACCAAAACTTGATGATATGTTCAAAGGCCATCTCTTAAATGTTGACTTAAGCACTAACAAGACTAGAATAGAGCAAGACAAAAAAAAAACAAAAAAAACAGATCTGTATTCTTGGGCAGCTAAGAATGTGCATGTTTGCATAAAATGTACTTTTTCACAAAGCTGCAATTTGAAAGTCAGGATTAAAAGCTCTAGAGTTTCTGTTATCCAAGTAAAGTGAGTTCTAGTTCATTAAATTTGAGAATCAATGTCAAGGAAGAGAGAGTAAATAGAACACTGGGTCGACTCAGACTTTATCCACTAGTTTTGGCTTTTAAAAAGGGGGCCAAAATACTTTTTTTTAAATTTAGAATTAAGACAAATTATATAGAGAAAGAAAGGAAAATGAAAGAGAAAGGAAGAAAAAAGGAAACAAGGAAGGAAGAAAGAAAGGAAATTAAAAGACCAGATAAATATTGAGTTGACTCATATCTGCAAGATGTTACAGAAAAATCTGAACAGATATTTGGCCTACTCAATACTATGTTTATCCTCTGGAAAATATGCATTCCTTTCTCTAAATATCTTACAGAACTTTAGTATCTCCCCTCTTGTTGTTCAGGGATAATAACATTAAACCCAATAAATATTTTTTTTTTGAAAAGTAGTTTAGAGAATTATTTAATGACAACTCTGAGATGTAAATAAAGAAACAACATTATAATGTATAACACTTATCTCTGAAGATAGGATTTAATACTACTTCTTTTCCTTCATTTTCAGTCCTTAAAAAAAAAAAAAAGGAAAGAAAGAAAAACTCTCCCCAAAACAAACAAATGCTCAGGAGCAGTTGACAGTAGCAAAGATCTTTTTGTTCAAAGATACTCATAGCACTACATAAAATCAGCTGAATGAGACCAGCTGTGTGGCATATTCCTTTGGAATGGCCCCACAGTGATTCTTGTTTTGATTCTCAGGTGCATGCACAAGCTGTAGGATTCCCAAACTAGACTTTTCTTATTTGCATCACAGCATCTGAGAAAATAGACTGTTTGTGGATCTTGTTTTTCCCAGCATCTTTTTCCTCTCTTAAACAGGAGTAAACAACCCGTATTCTTCAATTTATTAGTTTAGTGGATTCCATTCTTATAAAATTCATTAATGGAGTAGCAAATTCCACCTGTTTATAGTTATTGAGCCATCTTTTGGAAGTTTTTCATACCCACCAAATATCTTTTTATTCACTAGAAAACTACTTTATCAATATTAGTGGCAGCTTCTGATATTAAAAATCAGTGGCATCTAACAGATTTACAACTGCAAATTCAACAGTTGTTTGTTTCAGAATTTAAGCAGAGCTGTAGCTAGGCTATGGACATCAGTCCATAACTTAAAGGCAGTCTTGGGAGTTGAGTGTGGAATATTGATTTTCTCTTTCAGCTCCCACACTGTGTGTCTCATCTCCCAGAGGGGCTTCTGCCCTCAACTTTCCTCCCACTTAGCTCTACTTCAAATTTTTATTTTTAGTGCCATCATTCTTAACTTCGCTTTTCAGCTAGTGGTGTGTGAACAGCAGAATTTATTTTGCCCAGGTCAGGGGAAATCATGCCTGGAATCCTTGTCATTTCCAAGATCCTAAAGTAATATTTTGCTTGTTAATTTTCTAAATGTTATGTTGCCAAAAGAGTAAATCTTAACAGTCCTCATCACAAGAAACATTTTTTTTTTTCTAACTATGAATGGTGGCAGATATTACTAATTTTTTTTTTATGGTGTTCATTTTGCAATGTGTACAAATAGTGAATCATTATATTGTATACCCGGAATGAATATGTCATGTCAACTATAACTCAATAAAAAAATATATATACATCATAAAGAAAATTGCTTCTCTAGTTAACATTTTCTAAGATTTTTTCTGTATAAATAGCTATAGAGAAATTAATTCAAGTGAAGTGAAAATGGTTGTACAGATGAAAATTAATTACATTTAATCTTTTTCTATAAAAATGTGAGGGATATACTTTTCTGTATTGATAATTTCCATTCAGAATTAATTCAAAGTAGCCAATAAATTCATTTGTTGAAATGATTACTGTAAGCAAATGATTATAATGTCTTTCAAAATTATCCTATATGAATCTCAGAGGGCAACATAACTAAAACAACAACAACAACAACACAGAATGTGTGCCTAACTAAAACTACTTGTGGGGCAGCAGCTTAGACACTTGCCTCTGCCAGCAGTTAGTGGGGACACTGCAGGGAGGCGCAGGCTACATCACCAGTCCTTAGGATAAGGACTAGGCTTGAATGCCCTGAGGACAATCTGAGGGGGCTAACGTGAAATAGCAACCACCCCCGCTCCCCCCCACACACACAAAAGGACCTTTCCCACAAAAGGTTCTTGCACTGCATGGTGACCCCTGGTGGGCTCACAGAGCAAAGGATTGTGCCCTAGCAAATACCAAAAGAGAGCAAGCTGTCTGCCATTTAGGGGCCTGGCTCCCTGGAGACAGAGAGGCACGTGTGTAACAGCCAGAGCCAGAAGTCAAGGGGCTGCTGCAATCATGGCCCCAGAGACCACATCTTCCACCAAACTGTGAGAAGACTGCCAGTTGATAACTACATCTTCCTGGGATCCTGGACAGATCACATCTACCAGAGTATTACAGCCTGAAATCAGCTCCCCAGAGGAGACACTCAGAACACCTGGGAATGTACCATCACAGCACTTAGGAAACCAAGTTTTCTGGGACTGGGGAAGAGCATAGGACACATGGCCTACCTGGGACAGTGCTCTCACCAAGCCCCCAGTTGCCTGAGTGGCCTGGACCTGGGAAGGGGACAAAACAACACAACCCATCTGGGTCTGTGCCCTTGCAGAGCACCTGAGAATCTGAGCAGCTTAGACCTGGGAAGTGCATGAAACACAGGGTCCACTTGGGACAATACCCTGGTTGAGCACCCTGGAGCCTGGGCAGTATGGACCCAGAAAATACACACCACTTTGGTCCGTGACAAACCCAGTGTGGTCCATCCATTGCAAGGAATCCCCACACATGCCAGTGGCATTTGTTTGCAATATCCCTCCTTCCCCACAGCAAAACTGAACAAGTGAGCCTAAATAAATGGCAACCTTCACCCCTTGTGTCAGGGCAGAAATTAGACACTCAAGAGAATTGCAAACAAAGGAAGCCAAAATAAACAAAGAAATGGGAACTGTCCCAGAAGTGACAAGTGCAATAGATTAAAACCCTGCAGTTCATGCTGAGACTGTGTATTTGAGAGGCAACTATAGACCTTGAGAATAAGCACAAACTGAAACAAGGGACATTCTGACACTGAACTGATGCCACACTGACCACAACAGCTCCAGAAACATTCCTAACTATATATATATCTTTTACTATTATATTTTTTTAATTAAAAAAAAAATTAGTTCCTTATTATGCCATTAACTTTCATTTTTATACCCTACTATTACCTTTCTACGGAGAAGGCAATGGCAACCCACTCCAGTACTCTTGCCTGGAAAGTCCCATGGACAGAGGAGCCTGGTGGGCTGCAGTCCATGGGGTCGCAAAGAGTCTGATGCGACTGAGTGAATCCCCTTTCACTTTTCACTTTCATGCATTGGAGAAGGAAATGGCAACCCACCCCAGTGTTCTTGCCTGGAGAATCCCAGGGATGGTGGAGCCTGGTGGGCTGCCATCTATGAGGTTGTACAGAGTTAGACATGACTGAAGCAACTTAGCAGCAGCAGCAGCAGAATTAACTTTCTAAAAAAAGAAAAAAAAAGAAAAAAAAAAACTATTTTTCTAAAGCAAATTCCATATATTAAAAAAATTGTGATTGATTTTGTTTTATATTTTTTATATTGTATTTTTGAGAGTCTAAGCTCTATTCTAGGTTTTTAATATTTGCTTTTTTATATTTGATATCAATTTTGTACCTGTAGGAATCTAATCTTCAGTATCCATTTTCACTCAGGTATTTGATTACTGGCTAGATTGCTCTCTCCACTTTTGACTTTCCCTGTTTCCCTCTGGGTCACCTCTGTCTCCTTCCTTGATCTTCTCTATATATCTCTGTGACTCTCTCTGGGTGTTCCTGGCTAAGGAAAGCACTTAGGGATTCATCTATTGACTTGATTGCTCTCTCCCCTTTTGACTCTCACTTTTCTCCTCCTGGTCATGTTTATCTCCCTCCTCCCTCTTCTCTTCTCTATGTAACTCTGTGAATCTCTCTGGGTGTTCCTGGGTGTGGAAAATTATTCATCATTAACCTAGTGGTTTTATCCTCTGTGCTGTATGGATGAAGAAGTCTTAAAGCTACTGTAAGAGGAGGACTGAAACCCAGAGTAGGAGGCTCAACTCCAGAACTTATAACATCAGAGAACTCCAGACTCCAGGGAACATTAATAGACAAGAGCACCCTAAAAGTCTCCATATGTACCATGAAACCAAGCTCCCCCCAAAAGTCAACAAATTTCAGTGCAAGACAAACCATGCTAATTCACCAGCAAAACAGGAACACAATCCTAATATTAAAAGATGGCCTTTGTCTAAAGCCATAAAAAACCCATAGAGACTTCACTGCACTACAGAGAGAAGAAATCCAGTTCCACCCACCATAACACAGACAGAAGTTCCCCCAACCAGAAAACCTTGAAAAGCCACTGGTCCAAACACACCCACTGAGAGCAGAATTCACAGCTAAGAGGAATCATGACTTTCCAGCCTGCAGAAAGGGCATCCCAAACACAGCAACCTAAACAAAATGAAAAGTCAGAGAAATACTCAGCAGGTTACCAGACCCAACAAAAGAGGAGTAGATAGCGAGTCTACCCAAAAAAGAATTCAGAAAAATGATAGTAAAGAATATCCAAAATGTTGAAAACCAAATGAAGTTACAGATGAATAGACCAGAGACAAGGATTGAGAAGATGCAAGAAATGTTTAACAAGGGCCTAGAAGAGATACAGAAAAGTCAAACAATAATGAACAATGCAACAACTTGGATTGGAAAAACTCTGGAAGGAACCAACAGTAGAATAATTGAGGCAGATGAGAGAGGATAAGTGAGGTAGAAGATAGAATGGTGGAAATAAATGAAAGAGGGAGGAAACAAGAATTGAAAGAAATGAAGACAACCTCAGATACCACTGGACCAACGTTAAATGCCTCAAGACACATAGGTGTCCCAGAGGAAGACAAAAAGAAAGGCATGAGAAAATACTTGAGGATATAATAGTTGAAAACTCTCATAAAATGGGGAAAGAAATAGCTCCCTGAGTCCAAGAAACCCAGAGAGTCCCAAACAGTATAACTCAAGGCACATATTAATCAAATTAACAAATGTTAAACACAAAGAGCAAACATTAAAATCAGCAAGGAAAAAGCAACAAATAACACACAAGGGGATCCCTATAAGGATAGCAGCTGACTTTTCAAGTCAACACTTTCAGATCATAAGGATAACAGCTGATCTTTCATGTCAACTCTTCAGGCCAGAAGGGAATGGCAGGACATACTTAAAGTGATGAAAGAGAAAAACCTACAACCAAGATTATTCTATCCAGTAAGGATCTCATTTAGATATGAAAGAGAAATCAAAAACTTTACAGAGAAGCAAAACCTAACAGAATTCAGTACAAGCAAACCAGCTCTTCAACAAATTCTAAAGGAATTTCTCTAGACAGGAAACACAGAAAATATCTGAAAAAATGAGCTCAAAACAAGAAAGTAAATGGTAAGGATCATACTTAATAATTACTTTAAATGTACATGGGTTAGATGCTCCAGCCAAAAGATAAAGACTGGCTGAATGAACACAAAAATAAGACCTTTATATATGCTGTCTACAAGAGACCCACCTCAAACCTAGGGACACATACAGACTGAAAATGAAGGGCTGGAAAAAGACATGTAAAAGGAGACCAAAAAAAAAAAAAAAAAAGCAGGAGTTGCAATACTCATATCAGATAAAATAGAATTTGAAAAAACAACAATGATAAGAGACAAAGAAGGACACTACATAATGATCAAGGGATCAATCCAAGAGGAAGATATAACAATTATAAACATATGTACACCCAACATAAGAACACCCCAACATGGAAGCCAAATTCTAACAACTATGAAAGGAGAAATTAACAGTAACACAATATAAGTGGGCCTTTATGGATAGATCAACCAGACAGAAAAGTAGCAAGGAAACACAGCTTTAAATGATACAATGGACCAGTTAGACCAAATAGGGCTTTTCACCCCAAGCAAAGGCTTTTCACCCCAAAACAATGGATTTCACCTTTTGTTCAAGTGCGCCCAGAACATTCTCCAGGATAAATCATATCCTGCACCACAAATCTAGCCTTGGTAAATTGAACCATGAAGAAACAGAAAATCTAAACAAACCAATCACAAGCACAGAAATCAGAACTGTAATCAAAAATCTTCCAACAAACAAAAGCCCAGGACCAGATGGCTTCTTAGGTGAATTCTACCAAAAATTTAGAGAAGACCTAATATCTATCCAACTCAAGCTCTTCCAGAAAATTGCAGAGGAAGGTAAACTCCTAAATTCATTTTATGAGGCTACCATCACCCTAATACCAAAATCAGACAAAGATGTCACACACACACAGAAAATAACAAACAAACAAACAAACAAAAAAACTACAGGCTAATATTACTGATGAATATAGATGCAAAAATCCTCAACAAAATTCAAGCAAACAGAATCCAACAACATATTAAAGGTATTATACATTATAACCAAGTGGACTTTATCCCAAGAGTGCAAGGATTCTTCAATACTTGCAAATCAATCAATGTGATACACTATATTAACAAATTGAAAGATAAAAACCATATGATTATCTCAATAGATGCAGAGAAACCCCTTGACTAAATTTAACACCCATTTATTACAAAGACTCTCCAGAAGCAGACATAGAAGGAAAATACCTCAACGTAATAAAAGTCATATATGACAAATCCTCAACAAGCATTATCCTCAATGGTGAAAAATAAAAGCACTTCCTCTAAAATTAGGAAGAAGATAAGGGTGCCCACTGTCACCACTACTATTCAACATAGTTTGGAATTCTTGGCCACAGCAATTGGAGAAGAAAAAGAAATAACAAGAATCTAGTTTGAATAAGAAAAAGTAAAACTCTCACTGTTTACAGATGATCTGAACCTTTACATGGAAAACCCTAAAGATACTGCCAGAAAGTTACTAAAGCTAATCAATGAATATAGTAAAGTTTCAGGATATAAAATTAATACACAGAAATCCCTTGCATTCCTAAACACTAACAACAGAAAACAGGAAGAGAAATTAAGGAAACTTCCATTCAGCATTGCAACAAAAATAAAATAATTAGGGATAANAGCTAATCAATGAATATAGTAAAGTTTCAGGATATAAAATTAATACACAGAAATCCCTTGCATTCCTAAACACTAACAACAGAAAACAGGAAGAGAAATTAAGGAAACTTCCATTCAGCATTGCAACAAAAATAAAATAATTAGGGATAAATTTATGTAAAAAAAAACAAAAGACATATATAGAAAACTATAAGACACTGCTCAGTCATGTACAACTCTTTGTGACCCCATGGACTGTAGCCTGCCAGCCTCCTCCATCCATGTGATTTTCCAGGCAATAATACTGGAGTGGATTGCCATTTTCCTTCTCCAGGGGATCTTCCCAACCAAGGTATCCAACCCAGGTCTCCCGCATTGTAGGCAGATGCTTTTACCGTCTTAGCCACCAGGGAATTCCTATAAGACACTGATGAAATAAATCAAAGAGAGCACAAATAGATGGAGAAATATACCATGTTCATGGATTGGAAGAATTAATATAGTGAAAATTACTGTACTACCTAAAGAAGTCTATCGATTCAATGCAATTCCTATCAAGCTATCAATGGTATTTTTCACCAAACTAGAGCAAGTAATTTCACAATTTGCATGGAAACATGAAAAAAACTCTAATAGCCAAAATAGTGTTGAGAAAGAAGAATGTAACTAGAGGAATCAACCTTCCTGACTTCAAACTGTACTACAAAGCTACAGTCATCAAGACAATTTGGTCCTGGCACAAAGGCAGAAATATAGATCAATGGAACAAAATAGAAAGCTCAGAGATAAATCCATACACCTACGGACACCTTATCTTTGAAAAAGGAGGCAAGAATATACAATGGAGAAAAGACAATCTCTTTAACAAGTGGTGGTAGCAAAACCGGTCAACCAGCTGCAAAAGAATGAAACTAGGACACTTTCTCGGGGAAAGCAATGGCACCCCACCCCAGTACTCTTGCCTGGAAAATCCCATGGACAGAGGAGCCTGGTGGGCTGCAGTCCATGGGGTCGCTAACAGTCGGACAGACTGAGCGACTTCACTTTCACTTTTCTCTTTCATGCATTGAAGAAGGAAATGGCAACCCACTCCAGTATTCTTGCCTGGAGAATCCCAGGGATGGTGGAGCCTGGCGGGCTTCCCTCTATGGGGTCACACAGAGTCGGACACGACTGAAGTGACTTAGCAGCAGCAGCAGGACAATTTCTAACACCCTATACAAAAATAAACTCAAAATGGATTAAAGATCTAAATGTAAGACCAAAAGCTATAAAACTCTTAGAGGAAAATATAAGAACACTCTCTGACAAAAATCACAGCAAGATCCTCTATGATCCACCTCCCAGAGTAATGGAAATAAAAATAAGCAAATGGGACCTAATTAAACTAAAAAGCTTTTGCACAATGACAGAAACTATAAGCAAGGTGAAAAGGCAACCTTCAGAATGGGAGAAAATAATAACAAATGAAACAACTGACAAAGAATCAATTTTCAAAATATACAAGCAGATCATGCAGCTCAATATCAGGGAACTAAACAGCCCAACAAAAAGTGGGCCAACAAACTGAACAGACATTTCTCCAAAGAAGACATACAGATAGCTAATAAACACATGAAAATATGCTTACCATCACTCATTATTAGAGAAATGCAAACCAAACCACAGTGAGGTATCATCTCACGCTGGTCAGAATGGTCGTCATGAAAAAGTCTACAAACAATAAAGGACGGAGAGAGTGTTGAGAAAAGGGAACCCTTTCATACAGTTAGTGGGAATGCAAACTGGTACAGCTACTATTGACAACAGTGTGGAGATTCCTTAAAAAATTGAAAATAGAACTACCATACTACCTAGCAATCCCACTTCTGGGCATACACACTGAGAAAATCAGAATTTAAAGAGACACGTGTTCCCCAATGTTCATTGCAGCATTGTTGGCAACAGCTAAGACACAGAAGCAGCCTAGATGTCTGTCAGCATACGAATGGATAAGGAAGTCATGGTACATATGCACAATATAATATTCAGTTCAGTTCAGTTCAGTCGCTCAGTCGTGTCCGACTCTTTGCGACCCCATGAATCACAGCACGCCAGGCCTCCCTGTCCATCATCATCTCCCGGAGTTCACCCAGACTCATGTCCATCAAGTCCGTGATGCCATCCAGCCATCTCATCCTCCGGCGTCCCCTTCTCCTCCTGCCCCCAATCCCTCCCAGCATCAGAGTCTTTTCCAATGAGTCAACTCTTCGCATGAGGTGGCCAAAGTACTGGAGTTTCA
>SJYX01020968.1:247877-268744 GCA_006410675.1 Oreotragus oreotragus
CTGTGGCCACTGCTGAGTTTTCCAAATTTGCTGGCATATTGAGTGCAGCACTTTCATAGCATCATCTTCCAGGATTTGAAACAGCTCAACTGGAATTCCATCACCTGCACTAGCTTTGTTCATAGTGATGCTTTCTAAGGCCTACTTGACTTCACATTCCAAGATGTCTGGCTCTAGAGTAGTAATCACATCCTCATGATTATCTGGGTCGTGAAGATCTTTTCTATTATTCAGCTATAAAAAAGAATTCATTTAAGTTAGTTCTAGTGAGGTGGAAGAAATTAGAGCCTGTTATACACAGTGAAGTAAATCAGAAAGAGAAACACCAGTAAAGTATATTAATGCATATATATGGAATTTAGAAAGATGGTAATCATGATTCTATATGCAAGGCAGCAAAAGAGACACAGGTGTGAAGAACAAACTTTTGGACTATGTGGGTAAAAATGAGGAAGGGATAATTTGAGAGATTAGCACTGAAACATGTATATTACCATATGTAAAATAGATGACCAGTGCAAGTTCAAGGCATGAAGCGGGGCACTGAAAGCTGATACCCTGGGACAACCCAGAGGGATAGGGTGGAGAGGAAGGGGGTGGGGTTCAGTATGAGAGGACACATGTGCACCTGTGACTGATCATGTCAGTGTATGGCAAAAACTACCACAATATTGTAAAGTAATTATCCTCCAATTAAAATAAATTAATTAACAACAAAAAAGAATAAAACACACAGACACACAAAGAATCAGGGCATCCCCTGATACCACAAAGGACTACATCTCACTCAAGTCCCCCAGGAAAATGCTGCCAGCCAGCCCCTAGTCCCTCCAAAGCCAGTCACACACCCACCACACTTCAAGTGCTAATCTATCAATCAAGTTTCCTGGGAAAAGCCAGGTTTCCTGAGGAAAGAGAACTCATTCTCAAACTTTCTTTTACCCAGAATTGATTTAAATAAATCAGTCTAATGCTCTCTCTGCAACGGAACCAATTGTAAAAGAAAAAAACAACAATAACTTTATTTGCTCAGCTCTGAAAGCCGTTGGAGCTTTCTTCTTCCCATTCCAGGACTGATGGACGAAAAGGAAGCACACATAGTAAATTTGACAAAGGAAGAGTCCTCAAAAGGTGAGGACCCAAGACCCTCACAGGATTCCCCAGCAAGGGCGTCCCCTGTAGGCCAGAGATGACTAATTGGGGTTTGACTGCTCCTGATGCCAGTACCTTGATAGGACACCTGTTGTGCTCAGCCAGAGGCTTGAGGAAGCAAGTCTTCCCTGAAAGCTCCTTTTTTCCTGGCTCTTCTGATTTCTCCCATCTCAGAAAGGACACAGAAGAGCTAACCTCCACTGAGTCCTGCCAACGTGCCCGGCACTGCATCAAATGTCAAAGGCATGTTCAGTTCAGGGATCCCAGTGATAATATCAGGCTTTCTTTCTATTCTGCAAGTGCACCCAAAGTCTTGTCTTCCTCAGGTGGCTACACCAGTTTATTTTGCATTCACCCCACTAGCATGTGAATATTCTAGATATTCTGCTTTATTTGATATTTTTATTGTTTGTTTCAATTTAGTCATTTTAGTATCTCATTGTGGCTTTCAGTTTGTCTGGTTAATTTTTAGAATTTTATAATCCAATTCACATTTTTTGAACTTACTAAAACCATGTTATATAAATGAAGTATTGAATAACTAGAACAAAGATTTTGCTGCCCATGGACCTTCACTCTGTTTTTCCTAACTTTAGAACTGCTGGCCTTTTTACAGCTTCTATTTTAAGAGAGACCAGTTTTACAATGTTAGGGTGCTGTACTCTATAAGCAGGACATTCCTGCTTATAGAGCTTTGAGCAAAAAAAGGAAAAGTGAAAACTCATGCCCTTTTTATGTAAAACTAAGGAATTATCTGTCTGAATGGATGTCTTCCTCAGAGTTCACTGGGAAAAGGAAAACTCAGTGTTCCTCAGTATCTTCCACAGTGTCTGGTGGGAAGTGAATTCCACAGAAGCAGTACCTGACAATAGAGCAGACTCTTTTTCTGTAAAACATTTCCCTCTACTGACTGGCTACTGAAAGTACTTCTAAGAAATCATAGAGAGGAAAAAATCTGTTATCTGCTTTTATTCCCCAGAGAAGGCAAAGGCACCCCACTCCAGTACTCTTGCCTGGAGAATCTCATGGATGGAGGAGCCTGGTAGGCTCCAGGCCATGGGGTCGCTAAGAGTTGGACACGACTGAGCGCTTTCATTTTCACTTTTCACTTTCATGCATTGGAGAAGGAAATGAAAACCCACTCCAGTATTCTTGCCTGGAGACTCCCAGGGACAGAAGAGCCTGGTGGGCTGCCGTCTATGGGGTCGCACAGAGTTGGATACTATTGATGCGACTTAGCAGAAGCAGCTCTTATTCCCACTTCTAATGACCCACTATTAAATGCTTGCTTGCATCTTGTCCTTTTCAAATATCCCTTTGATCAAATAATAAATCGGTCCCCCTATTTCCCTAAATTAGGTGTGTCAGGAGTATTGATGCAGAGAGGATGCTATGATTTCATTTACAATGAATTTGAAATTTGCCCGCAACACTAAGCAGCTGTAGTCCTAAATCATCCCAGCCTTGGCTTCCAGGTGGGAGAAACAGAGAGCATGACCCCCATTCTTGCCTTGCTCATGCCTTCTTAACCTGAAATGTGTGGTTCATAAGAGCACAAGATGCCCAATGGAAACAGAAAGATTGCAGAAAATTAATCCTGAATCTATGTGTAAAAATAGTGAAACCGCATACTGGCCAGCAATCTTAAGTGGCCTATTATCAACAGCAACTTTTCTCACTTTTATAAAGTAAAATCAGAGGGGTCAAATTCGGGATCCAGGCATTTTACTTCCAACAATTCAACTGGACACTTTGATGCCTGTGGCATTTGGCACCCGCAGTACCACACTGTGAATATTGGTTCAGAATGTCCAGCAGTTCACCCACATGGCATGGACATAGTCCAGGATGATCAACGTGCCAATCCGACCTGAATTCCTCGAGAATTAGAAAAGAGCTCACACAGTCCTCACAAGCATTAGGCATTCTTTAGGACCTCACTGCTATCCTAATGCTGAAATTCCCTGGGGCCAGAGGATGTTGTATTTACATTCCAATTTAAGCAATTTATTTTCAAGCATAGGTAATTGGAAACAAGACTTCAGAGGAACCAAAGAAGATTTAGTTAGGACACTGGCTTTCCATTTGTATCATTTGTTTTCAATACTATTTTATATTTTTCCAGGGTGAGTTGGAAGCTACTGTTTATTTACAAAAAGTTTACTACTATAGTAAGTAATGGTTGTTGGTCTTTGCTTATGGAATTTAGGTGTGAGGGTTAATTCGATAACTCACCCTCAGACCCACAACTAGATCTGAATCAGTCCCACTTTCCACATTCATGTCTGACTCCTCTGTGCTGATTAAAAACAACAAGCTGCAATCATGCACCAGACCAAGACACCACATCTCCTTAGCTGGGGCCTTGGGCATGCTGCTCAAGGGAGTTTTGTTTCCTAATCTTTGAAGCAGAGATGATAATCCACACTTACTTTAAAGCATGGTCATGAGTCTCAAATGAGGAATAAATGTGTAAGTAAACACTCAAAATAGTTTTATTTGCTCTGCAGATATCAGTTCTTATTTTACAGACAACTCAAATTCTATATGAAAGATAAAATTTTGTATCAAGTTATCAACTATAATTTTCTGAGTGTGTTTTGGTACTTTCAGATTAACATAGTAATATTTGATGCATATGTCTATCATGCAACTGGAGTTGTTAATGTTTTGTGTTTCTTTGTTGTGTGGTTTTTGGAAAAGACTGTAGTGCTATTTGTACCCTCCCTGTCACAATTATATGAGTAAAACCTGCATTCTCCCTGCACTGGTTTTGCCTCACTGCTCTTGAGCTGTAAGGTTTATGTTTTCTGGCTATTTGTTGACCCTGATTTGTAAGCCATGTCTAGAAAAAACGTACAGATGACTTAATGATAAATGATCTTGGTGTTTGATTAGCATGGGATAATTGGGTGATTTTCTTTTACAAACAAATAAATTTAAATCAAACCTTCTTTATTGGCAGACTGATACAACTTGCAAAGCAGAGAACTTTTTTCAAAGATGAGAAATCTATTCACTTTGTGCTTATCTGACTTAATGGTTTTTGAAATTATTCTTTTGTTATTTCTATTTTTCATGAAATTGCTTTCAAAATTCCAGTAGTACTGAGTGGAAACACATCCATTGTCCCTTCCTTACCTAGTCTACTTCTGGCCAACATTGCCTTTCCACTGTGGTCTCAATGACCTTTTAAAATGTATATCTAATCATATCTTCCCACCTCTCCACTTAAAATCATTAACTGTTGTACCCTTGCTTCATGGGTAAAATCAGAAATCCTGAACTTGGGTTCCAGTTCCTTTGCCTCCCTTGTTACAGACACCCTGATAACCCTTTATCATCAAACCACACTAAACATCCTGTTAATTCTCTGTGCCCCTTTCCATTGAATGGCCTGTCTGTTCAGTGACTTCAAAGATAGAATGTGTTTCTCTTTCGTCCTTCTCTCCTCTTGCCTTACACTAAACTCCATCAACCCACAGCTTAAATGTCATTTGTTCAGAGATGTTTTCCTGGATCTCTTCTGTCTAGTCAAATTTCCATATTATACACACTTTGCCACCTTTTATTTCTTCTTAGCACAATGGCACCTCACTCCAGTACTCTTGCCTGGAAAATCCCATGGATGGAGGAGCCTGGTAGGCTGCAGTCCATGAGGTCGCTAAGAGTCAAACATGACTGAGCGACTTCATTCTTACTGTTCACTTAGATTTAATAAAATAGTTACCTGGTTAAATATTTAATATCAAAGCTTAGAAATACTGTGCATGTATGTTTACGAGGGCAATTTTATTGATTGAAAGAGTCAATATCTGCCTAAATCAAATATTAGTGAACACATGCTAAACTTTCAATCAATATTTGCCAAATGCATGATCGAATGGCATATTCAGTACCATATTGTCAATGTCTAGAATACAGCAGATGTTCAGTGAATATTTGTTCAATGACTGAATGAAAATGTTGTCTGTTCAGAAGGGAGCTATAGCAGTGTGGAACCAGCTGCAGGGAGTTACAGTGAGGAACCCTCTGACATGAGAGCCAGAGATCCTCTCAGGGTGAACATGAGTTCACAGGGTTTTTTCGGTGGAGATTTTTGCTTACTTGGGAGTATAGAGGTCATTGCACTTGTGTCAGGATATATGGTCTGCTGCTTACTGGATGTGTAACTTCAGAAATCACATGTCTACTGTCCCAGCTCAGGAAGGACACAAGGGTCTTCCTGCCTCCCCAGGACTCAATGTCACAGGTTTATGCGAGTCCAGTGAAGAATGTGAAAGTGCTTTATAATTTGAAACAGCTCTATATGATTATTGAGCTGTGAAACATTTATAACATGCCAGGAGGAAAATCATCAACAGTCAATCAGTTCAAAAGGGTCTGAAGCCCCTTCCTCCAACTCTTCTGTCCAGAGTTACTCTTGCCAGTTTTAGTGTGACCTTATCATTATCAATATGGTCAACAAATTGATTTACCTGTATGAACCTACAGATAAGCATATACATCCTGGGAGAAGGAAGTGGCAGCTCACTCCAGTATTCTTGCCTGGAAAATCCTTTGGACAGAGGAGCTTGGTGAGCTACAGCCCATAAGGATGCAAAAAAGTCAGACATGACTGAACACACATGCACAACACTGCAAACATATACATATGTATATATGCATGTTTGCAGTTACATGTATACTCAGTTGTGTCTGCTTCTATGTGACCCCATGACTGCAGTCTGCCAGGCTCCTCTGTCCATAGAATTCTCCAGGCAAGAATACTGGATGGGTTGCCATTTTCTCCTCCAGGCAAGCTTCCCAACCTGGGAATCTACTGCATTAGCAGGTGGATTATTTACCACTATATATGCAGTACAGATGACTTAATGATAAATGATCTTGGTGTTTGATTAGCATGGGATAATTGGGTGATTTTCTTTTACAAACAAATAAATTTAAATCAAACCTTCTTTATTGGCAGACTGATACAACTTGCAAAGCAGAGAACTTTTTTCAAAGATGAGAAATCTATTCACTTTGTGCTTATCTGACTTAATGGTTTTTGAAATTATTCTTTTGTTATTTCTATTTTTCATGAAATTGCTTTCAAAATTCCAGTAGTACTGAGTGGAAACACATCCATTGTCCCTTCCTTACCTAGTCTACTTCTGGCCAACATTGCCTTTCCACTGTGGTCTCAATGACCTTTTAAAATGTATATCTAATCATATCTTCCCACCTCTCCACTTAAAATCATTAACTGTTGTACCCTTGCTTCATGGGTAAAATCAGAAATCCTGAACTTGGGTTCCAGTTCCTTTGCCTCCCTTGTTACAGACACCCTGATAACCCTTTATCATCAAACCACACTAAACATCCTGTTAATTCTCTGTGCCCCTTTCCATTGAATGGCCTGTCTGTTCAGTGACTTCAAAGATAGAATGTGTTTCTCTTTCGTCCTTCTCTCCTCTTGCCTTACACTAAACTCCATCAACCCACAGCTTAAATGTCATTTGTTCAGAGATGTTTTCCTGGATCTCTTCTGTCTAGTCAAATTTCCATATTATACACACTTTGCCACCTTTTATTTCTTCTTAGCACAATGGCACCTCACTCCAGTACTCTTGCCTGGAAAATCCCATGGATGGAGGAGCCTGGTAGGCTGCAGTCCATGAGGTCGCTAAGAGTCAAACATGACTGAGCGACTTCATTCTTACTGTTCACTTAGATTTAATAAAATAGTTACCTGGTTAAATATTTAATATCAAAGCTTAGAAATACTGTGCATGTATGTTTACGAGGGCAATTTTATTGATTGAAAGAGTCAATATCTGCCTAAATCAAATATTAGTGAACACATGCTAAACTTTCAATCAATATTTGCCAAATGCATGATCGAATGGCATATTCAGTACCATATTGTCAATGTCTAGAATACAGCAGATGTTCAGTGAATATTTGTTCAACGACTGAATGAAAATGTTGTCTGTTCAGAAGGGAGCTATAGCAGTGTGGAACCAGCTGCAGGGAGTTACAGTGAGGAACCCTCTGACATGAGAGCCAGAGATCCTCTCAGGGTGAACATGAGTTCACAGGGTTTTTTCGGTGGAGATTTTTGCTTACTTGGGAGTATAGAGGTCATTGCACTTGTGTCAGGATATATGGTCTGCTGCTTACTGGATGTGTAACTTCAGAAATCACATGTCTACTGTCCCAGCTCAGGAAGGACACAAGGGTCTTCCTGCCTCCCCAGGACTCAATGTCACAGGTTTATGCGAGTCCAGTGAAGAATGTGAAAGTGCTTTATAATTTGAAACAGCTCTATATGATTATTGAGCTGTGAAACATTTATAACATGCCAGGAGGAAAATCATCAACAGTCAATCAGTTCAAAAGGGTCTGAAGCCCCTTCCTCCAACTCCTCTGTCCAGAGTTACTCTTGCCAGTTTTAGTGTGACCTTATCATTATCAATATGGTCAACAAATTGATTTACCTGTATGAACCTACAGATAAGCATATACATCCTGGGAGAAGGAAGTGGCAGCTCACTCCAGTATTCTTGCCTGGAAAATCCTTTGGACAGAGGAGCTTGGTGAGCTACAGCCCATAAGGATGCAAAAAAGTCAGACATGACTGAACACACATGCACAACACTGCAAACATATACATATGTATATATGCATGTTTGCAGTTACATGTATACTCAGTTGTGTCTGCTTCTATGTGACCCCATGACTGCAGTCTGCCAGGCTCCTCTGTCCATAGAATTCTCCAGGCAAGAATACTGGATGGGTTGCCATTTTCTCCTCCAGGCAAGCTTCCCAACCTGGGAATCTACTGCATTAGCAGGTGGATTATTTACCACTATATATGCATATACCTCTTTGTATATGCATATATATATATATACACATACACAAATTTGTATATGCATATATATACATATATACTTTTGTGTATATATATACATATATGTATATTTGTATGTATATAAAAGCAGACATACACACAAATACCTACATAAACTTAAAAGTGCAAACTAGATCTCATCCCATTCAGCAGCATTCTGCTTCACTTAGTGAACTTCTGGGTATTTCAGTGACAGTGCATGTGGAAATTTCCCAGCTACTACACATATTCCTCTGTGCACCTGCTATGATTTGTCATGTTTTCACTTTCCACTACAATAAACATGGCTTTATTGAACATCCTTGTTCAATTTGATTTCTTATCTTCTCTGTTTAAAATGATTGAATGCTTCCTACTTTTACACTCCACATTTAAATCTTTTTTCCATGTGGCAGAAGCCTGGTGCTTATTTATGGCATAGCTGTAGAACCAAGGGCTTCCCAGGAGGTTCAGTGGTAAAGAATCTGCCTGCCAGTGCAAGAGACTTAGATTTGATCCCTTGATTGGGAAGATTCCCTGGAGGAAGAAATGATAAACCAACCGCTCAGTATTCTTGCCTAGAAAATTCCATGGACAGAGAAGCTTCAGCAAATCTTTCCAGATTAAAGGAGGTATCTTTTCTTCTTTTGAGAAAAAGTCATGTCTGCCACAGAGCTGAGAAGAAGGTTTTCAGCATATACTTTTATCTACTAGTGTCACCAAGAAAATCAAACCAAAACAAAAAAAACACCAAAAGAACAAAATATGATTATAGAAAAAAGACTAATTTCAACATAATTGTACTATGGAGCAAATTAATGATTTGTAATAGGAGAAATGCCAAAATAGTATTCTGGTAAGAACAGCAAGCCATCAGCTTAGCAGACAGCAAGCTCCCTAACCATAGCAGGCTGGTGGTTACAAAGTCACTTGAACAAACTCACCCTACAAACAGCAAATTACAGACTCAAAACAAAGAACAGTTTGAATAAAAAGAAGAATAAGATGAAATAATAAAAGCACTAGCTATGATTTAATTCTTAAAATATGTAAGTAGTGTTTTTTTAAGTATTTTGTCATATTTTAAATTTTACAGCAGCTTTGTGCAGATAATTATTTTATATAGGTGAAGTGAACCTTGGAGTATTTATAAAGTTTGTTCAAGTTACTGCAAGTGAGTAATAAGGGCAGGAGTCAATTCATTTCTCTCTGACTCTAACACATATATTCTAGCTGTTGCTTTCTAATGACCCTCCATCTAGTCTTTTCACGTAGGAAGCGTGGGAAGGATACACACTGACACTGTTGTATAACAGCAGCTGAAACATCTGGAGAAATTCTTAACAGAAAATGTTTTAGAATCTTACTAAGGGATTTCAAAATAATTTGAAATTTATCTTAAAGAGGAAGAGAGCTACCAGTCTCAGACTTAATATCTTTCAAGCTCCATGCATCATGGTAGAGTCACAAGGCTCTTACCAGATAGCTCCCACAGGGTCTGGTGTGGTGAGGGAGTGGTGAAGAGTTGGAAGCCCCTGTTTGTCAGGAGGCTGGACACCCCTTTGATGAAAGACCATTTCCTACCTAGGATATCCTTAAAATTCCTTGTTGGGTCACTTACATTTTACACTTCCTATTGGTCACTAGAGCAGGCAGTTTTCAAAGACACCTGCCTGGTGCAGGTGAACAATATAATCCAGACAGGAAATAGGCTGCATCACATCATAGTCTTCTCTAAAGGCATGAGGAGGCGGTCACACTAAGCTCTTCTAAACTGATACCACAGCTTCACATCTTTCAACTTGAAAGCTAAAGAACAATAAAACTGGTGGAAATTAATTCTTCATATTTCAAGGAAATAAGAGGAACCAGGAGTCTGAATGATATAAACAAATGGATATCCATAAAACTTTTTATATTTGACTTTGCCATGCATTAATAATTTCTTTTGTCCAGCAGGCATATGCATCCTTGTTATGTTTTGATTAAGGTTAAAATATATTTCTCCATTTATGGGTATATCAAACCTGAACATTATAGGAAGTGATCTAATGTACATGGAGCACATGGAGAGCCTCTCTGTATTGAATTCTGTTTTCTGAGGTCATTTGTGAAGTATATCAATGAGTTTTCAAGAATGTGCCTTATAAATAGTTCACTTCCTGTCTCTGTACATAAATCAGCTTCATCATGGCAGTTCTGTTCATTCAGAAATTCATGGGTCAGGATCCTGTTTATAAATAGTATTCTAAGTTGATTCTTTTGTTTTTTAGATACAGTACAGTGGAAATATCTACCTCATAAGTTCAATATGTGGGTTAAATGATGAATATACATAAAACAGAGACTTTCATGATGGCTCAGATTGTAAAGAATCTGCCTACAGTGCAGGAGACACAGGTTCGAGCCCTCAGTCAGGAAGATACCCTGGAGAAGGAAATGGATACTCACTCCAGTATTTTTGCCTGCATAATTCCATGGACAGAGGACTATATATTCCATGGGGTTGTAAAGAGTTGGATATGACTGAGCAACTAAAAGTTTCACTTTTTTCACACACATAAAACAATATGAGCTGCTAGTAGTAGCAGTAGGAAAAGTTAGGGAATGAGTGAGATGATGTATTCTGCTTATAATATGTGGAATTCATGTTAAACCTGTCTAAAGAAACAATCTATGGGTATTTATTGATTTGGGACTTTCCTGGTGGTTCAGTGGTAAAGAATCAAGCCAGGAGACACAGGTTTGAACCCTGAGCTGGGAAGATCCCCTGGAGAAGGAAATGGCAAGCCACTCTAATATTCTTTCCTGGGAAATCTCATAGACAGAGGAGCCTGGCAGGCTACAGTCCATAGGGTCACAAAAGAGTCAGGCATGACTTAGCAACAAATAGCAACAACATATTTATTAATTCATTCAGTATTTAATCATTGAGAACAAACTGTGTCACAAGCAGTGTTTTAAGTGCTGGAATGAAGCAGTGACTAAGATAGATCCAGTCTCCGCATTACAAGATGATATACGAAGGGAATGCAAAGTGGCTTTTCTTTTCCTTCAAAACATTGTTTTTGGTGATTTACTATCTTATTTTTGCTTTAATTTTTCAGGGAAAATTCATAAAAAGATAAAGGTATGATGTGTTCAAGAATTACTATTTTGTGATTTTCTCTATCACCTTTATTTCTCCTATAAGTCTACAAAGTTTAAGGGTGTGCCTGGAGACTGGAAAATTGTTTATTGACACTCTATGCCTAGTAGTGTCTTTTTGTAAACAGAATGAAATAAAAATATATTTTTCTGAATAGTCAAGCAATTTTGGTAACAAGTTATGGAATTCTTATTATTTTGTTGTTGCATTTCCAATAAACACAATGATTATATATATAAATTTATTTTCTCCTTCAGCCACCAGATTTGGTTTACTGGTTTTCACCTTTAGACATTGAAATCTCTCCCTAGAAAATTAAAACTAGCTCTGTTTCTTGGTCTACTTGTGTTGAGTGTCACAGAAGAGGGAAAGATGGGCATGTTGCATTACTCCCTACAGGGCAATGCCTTCTTCAAACACACAAGAAAGAGGATTCATCTTGCTTGACCATGTGACCCAGGGACTGGGAAGCAGTTCTTAGGGCCAGGCAAGGGGGGCACAAGGTGATAAAGATCAGTGTCATGTTAATAATATATAAAAGTTCCACAAGGATAGTTCATTTTAGTTTGAGTGATTACAGAAGGAGAAAATGAACTTAGGTTTGAAGAATAAAATTAGGATAGAAGAGAAGGAGGAGAGCGTTATTAGTAGGTAAAAGGAAAATTCCCACTTGGAAGAAACCAGGAGCCTTGGGAATTTTTACTTTATTCTCTAGGCAATGGTAAGTTAAAAAATGGTTTCTGCCTGGAAGATTGACTTGTACCTTGTGAAAATGGTTATGTACATTTACATTTCATTTGTACATATGCATTGCTATACTTGCTATTGCTGAATTTAGAATTGAGACATGATTCTAATTTAATGGAATTTTATAGAAAATTGAAATTTAATATATCATGTGGTCTATTAGATGGATTGATGTCAGCTTTAAAAAGAAAAATAAAGTATTAAAAAGTATTATACAAAGTACTAAACTGTATTGCTTACAGTGAGATTAAATATTGTCTTATGAAACTTTCAGTTGTGCACAGGTAGGTAAGTGTGTAGGCGGAGAACCTGGAAGTGGTTTTCAGCCAAAAAAAAAAGAAAAAAAAATTGTTTAAAACCAACAAGTTAGAGTCTCTCATGAGATTATTTACTAGTGAACACATCTTTCTTTCCTCGATACCAGAAATAGTAATATTTCAATTAGCAACTATAGTTGCTAAAATATAGCAATATATTTTATAGCTAAAATATAGTTGCTAGAATATATATAGTATTTTTATAATATACATATCAGATTATTTTATTTAGGAAGACAAAAACCAAAATAGGAACGATTTTTATTTTATTCAGAATCTTGTGATAGAGAAGTCACCCAAGGTGTGAGATCACTATGTCTTATCAGCTGGTTTCTCCTTAGTTTCACAGGGAGTAGTGGAGACATTCCAGGTGGTATGCTGTTTTTTTGTTTGTTTGTTTTTTTTTTTTGCATTGTTCTGTCATCAGTGGAATTCCCCTTCAGTTAGCTGTGCAGGAAAAGTTTACCTTTGTGTGTTAGCTAATTTCAGGGGGTGAGGGGATAAACAACGCTAATCTCAGCCAAGCCATCCATGAGACAAAGAACAAGGAGCTTTCTGTCCTCACCAACAGGTTCAGGTAAAAGGGGAAAGGACTGTGTTTGTCTCAGCCCTAGGTAAACAAAAGAGCCCTCAAGAATCTCTAGGCATCAAGAGAAAGAATGGACAGCAAGTCCTTCCCACATTGTATGGAAAAAATCTTCTTTGCAATGTTCCTGGAACACAAGAGGGAGGAGGTTTTAGAAAACAAAAGCTTGGGGAATTTCCTAACTATAACTGCACAGGGCTCAGGTAAATATTGTCAATAGAAAGCATAGGACCAAATTTCACACCCACTTCCTACAAGTGGGTAAATTTAAGAGCATTCATCCAGCATGCTTGGATAAAAACTATTGACTGTATAATTCCATAACAGGAAACTTCTTTTAATGATAGTAATAAATACTGGAAATGATTTAAAGTGAAACTCCTTCCATGGTAAAATTTAAGATAAGACNGTGCAAGAGACTTAGATTTGATCCCTTGATTGGGAAGATTCCCTGGAGGAAGAAATGATAAACCAACCGCTCAGTATTCTTGCCTAGAAAATTCCATGGACAGAGAAGCTTCAGCAAATCTTTCCAGATTAAAGGAGGTATCTTTTCTTCTTTTGAGAAAAAGTCATGTCTGCCACAGAGCTGAGAAGAAGGTTTTCAGCATATACTTTTATCTACTAGTGTCACCAAGAAAATCAAACCAAAACAAAAAAAACACCAAAAGAACAAAATATGATTATAGAAAAAAGACTAATTTCAACATAATTGTACTATGGAGCAAATTAATGATTTGTAATAGGAGAAATGCCAAAATAGTATTCTGGTAAGAACAGCAAGCCATCAGCTTAGCAGACAGCAAGCTCCCTAACCATAGCAGGCTGGTGGTTACAAAGTCACTTGAACAAACTCACCCTACAAACAGCAAATTACAGACTCAAAACAAAGAACAGTTTGAATAAAAAGAAGAATAAGATGAAATAATAAAAGCACTAGCTATGATTTAATTCTTAAAATATGTAAGTAGTGTTTTTTTAAGTATTTTGTCATATTTTAAATTTTACAGCAGCTTTGTGCAGATAATTATTTTATATAGGTGAAGTGAACCTTGGAGTATTTATAAAGTTTGTTCAAGTTACTGCAAGTGAGTAATAAGGGCAGGAGTCAATTCATTTCTCTCTGACTCTAACACATATATTCTAGCTGTTGCTTTCTAATGACCCTCCATCTAGTCTTTTCACGTAGGAAGCGTGGGAAGGATACACACTGACACTGTTGTATAACAGCAGCTGAAACATCTGGAGAAATTCTTAACAGAAAATGTTTTAGAATCTTACTAAGGGATTTCAAAATAATTTGAAATTTATCTTAAAGAGGAAGAGAGCTACCAGTCTCAGACTTAATATCTTTCAAGCTCCATGCATCATGGTAGAGTCACAAGGCTCTTACCAGATAGCTCCCACAGGGTCTGGTGTGGTGAGGGAGTGGTGAAGAGTTGGAAGCCCCTGTTTGTCAGGAGGCTGGACACCCCTTTGATGAAAGACCATTTCCTACCTAGGATATCCTTAAAATTCCTTGTTGGGTCACTTACATTTTACACTTCCTATTGGTCACTAGAGCAGGCAGTTTTCAAAGACACCTGCCTGGTGCAGGTGAACAATATAATCCAGACAGGAAATAGGCTGCATCACATCATAGTCTTCTCTAAAGGCATGAGGAGGCGGTCACACTAAGCTCTTCTAAACTGATACCACAGCTTCACATCTTTCAACTTGAAAGCTAAAGAACAATAAAACTGGTGGAAATTAATTCTTCATATTTCAAGGAAATAAGAGGAACCAGGAGTCTGAATGATATAAACAAATGGATATCCATAAAACTTTTTATATTTGACTTTGCCATGCATTAATAATTTCTTTTGTCCAGCAGGCATATGCATCCTTGTTATGTTTTGATTAAGGTTAAAATATATTTCTCCATTTATGGGTATATCAAACCTGAACATTATAGGAAGTGATCTAATGTACATGGAGCACATGGAGAGCCTCTCTGTATTGAATTCTGTTTTCTGAGGTCATTTGTGAAGTATATCAATGAGTTTTCAAGAATGTGCCTTATAAATAGTTCACTTCCTGTCTCTGTACATAAATCAGCTTCATCATGGCAGTTCTGTTCATTCAGAAATTCATGGGTCAGGATCCTGTTTATAAATAGTATTCTAAGTTGATTCTTTTGTTTTTTAGATACAGTACAGTGGAAATATCTACCTCATAAGTTCAATATGTGGGTTAAATGATGAATATACATAAAACAGAGACTTTCATGATGGCTCAGATGGTAAAGAATCTGCCTACAGTGCAGGAGACACAGGTTCGAGCCCTCAGTCAGGAAGATACCCTGGAGAAGGAAATGGATACTCACTCCAGTATTTTTGCCTGCATAATTCCATGGACAGAGGACTATATATTCCATGGGGTTGTAAAGAGTTGGATATGACTGAGCAACTAAAAGTTTCACTTTTTTCACACACATAAAACAATATGAGCTGCTAGTAGTAGCAGTAGGAAAAGTTAGGGAATGAGTGAGATGATGTATTCTGCTTATAATATGTGGAATTCATGTTAAACCTGTCTAAAGAAACAATCTATGGGTATTTATTGATTTGGGACTTTCCTGGTGGTTCAGTGGTAAAGAATCAAGCCAGGAGACACAGGTTTGAACCCTGAGCTGGGAAGATCCCCTGGAGAAGGAAATGGCAAGCCACTCTAATATTCTTTCCTGGGAAATCTCATAGACAGAGGAGCCTGGCAGGCTACAGTCCATAGGGTCACAAAAGAGTCAGGCATGACTTAGCAACAAATAGCAACAACATATTTATTAATTCATTCAGTATTTAATCATTGAGAACAAACTGTGTCACAAGCAGTGTTTTAAGTGCTGGAATGAAGCAGTGACTAAGATAGATCCAGTCTCCGCATTACAAGATGATATACGAAGGGAATGCAAAGTGGCTTTTCTTTTCCTTCAAAACATTGTTTTTGGTGATTTACTATCTTATTTTTGCTTTAATTTTTCAGGGAAAATTCATAAAAAGATAAAGGTATGATGTGTTCAAGAATTACTATTTTGTGATTTTCTCTATCACCTTTATTTCTCCTATAAGTCTACAAAGTTTAAGGGTGTGCCTGGAGACTGGAAAATTGTTTATTGACACTCTATGCCTAGTAGTGTCTTTTTGTAAACAGAATGAAATAAAAATATATTTTTCTGAATAGTCAAGCAATTTTGGTAACAAGTTATGGAATTCTTATTATTTTGTTGTTGCATTTCCAATAAACACAATGATTATATATATAAATTTATTTTCTCCTTCAGCCACCAGATTTGGTTTACTGGTTTTCACCTTTAGACATTGAAATCTCTCCCTAGAAAATTAAAACTAGCTCTGTTTCTTGGTCTACTTGTGTTGAGTGTCACAGAAGAGGGAAAGATGGGCATGTTGCATTACTCCCTACAGGGCAATGCCTTCTTCAAACACACAAGAAAGAGGATTCATCTTGCTTGACCATGTGACCCAGGGACTGGGAAGCAGTTCTTAGGGCCAGGCAAGGGGGGCACAAGGTGATAAAGATCAGTGTCATGTTAATAATATATAAAAGTTCCACAAGGATAGTTCATTTTAGTTTGAGTGATTACAGAAGGAGAAAATGAACTTAGGTTTGAAGAATAAAATTAGGATAGAAGAGAAGGAGGAGAGCGTTATTAGTAGGTAAAAGGAAAATTCCCACTTGGAAGAAACCAGGAGCCTTGGGAATTTTTACTTTATTCTCTAGGCAATGGTAAGTTAAAAAATGGTTTCTGCCTGGAAGATTGACTTGTACCTTGTGAAAATGGTTATGTACATTTACATTTCATTTGTACATATGCATTGCTATACTTGCTATTGCTGAATTTAGAATTGAGACATGATTCTAATTTAATGGAATTTTATAGAAAATTGAAATTTAATATATCATGTGGTCTATTAGATGGATTGATGTCAGCTTTAAAAAGAAAAATAAAGTATTAAAAAGTATTATACAAAGTACTAAACTGTATTGCTTACAGTGAGATTAAATATTGTCTTATGAAACTTTCAGTTGTGCACAGGTAGGTAAGTGTGTAGGCGGAGAACCTGGAAGTGGTTTTCAGCCAAAAAAAAAAGAAAAAAAAATTGTTTAAAACCAACAAGTTAGAGTCTCTCATGAGATTATTTACTAGTGAACACATCTTTCTTTCCTCGATACCAGAAATAGTAATATTTCAATTAGCAACTATAGTTGCTAAAATATAGCAATATATTTTATAGCTAAAATATAGTTGCTAGAATATATATAGTATTTTTATAATATACATATCAGATTATTTTATTTAGGAAGACAAAAACCAAAATAGGAACGATTTTTATTTTATTCAGAATCTTGTGATAGAGAAGTCACCCAAGGTGTGAGATCACTATGTCTTATCAGCTGGTTTCTCCTTAGTTTCACAGGGAGTAGTGGAGACATTCCAGGTGGTATGCTGTTTTTTTGTTTGTTTGTTTTTTTTTTTTGCATTGTTCTGTCATCAGTGGAATTCCCCTTCAGTTAGCTGTGCAGGAAAAGTTTACCTTTGTGTGTTAGCTAATTTCAGGGGGTGAGGGGATAAACAACGCTAATCTCAGCCAAGCCATCCATGAGACAAAGAACAAGGAGCTTTCTGTCCTCACCAACAGGTTCAGGTAAAAGGGGAAAGGACTGTGTTTGTCTCAGCCCTAGGTAAACAAAAGAGCCCTCAAGAATCTCTAGGCATCAAGAGAAAGAATGGACAGCAAGTCCTTCCCACATTGTATGGAAAAAATCTTCTTTGCAATGTTCCTGGAACACAAGAGGGAGGAGGTTTTAGAAAACAAAAGCTTGGGGAATTTCCTAACTATAACTGCACAGGGCTCAGGTAAATATTGTCAATAGAAAGCATAGGACCAAATTTCACACCCACTTCCTACAAGTGGGTAAATTTAAGAGCATTCATCCAGCATGCTTGGATAAAAACTATTGACTGTATAATTCCATAACAGGAAACTTCTTTTAATGATAGTAATAAATACTGGAAATGATTTAAAGTGAAACTCCTTCCATGGTAAAATTTAAGATAAGACAGCAAAAAAAAAAAAAAAGAAAGAAAAAAAAAAGAAAAGAAAAGAAAATGTGAGTGGATCTTTATCTTGAAAAATAAAACTTAAAATAATAAAAATAAATTTATCATATCACTTATTTAATAAAAGGAAATTTGTAGCTGCAGCTATAAGCTAATTTTAACATAAAGAATAGAGGAGGCATTGGTTTGGGGGACCATAACTTTGTGGTTTCCATAGCAAAATTTTATGGAGGATACCTTTTGCAAAAAATATTCAGGGTTTCATTAGTTTTCTTAGATGCGTTTCTATCTTTTGATAGTCACTTTATTTTTGAGGTTTCTGTACATCTTTCTTTTCCTCATCTGGTAGGCAGTATAACTCTATTAAATGTTCATTTGTGAATTGCTTTGTCTGAGTGACTCCAAGAGTCTTTACCATTCCCTGACATCATGTTTTTATCTTTTATATGTGATTTCATCTTGTAGTTGATGTGTATTGAAAAGGTTATATTGATGTATACTATATTTAAAACAAATATCTTGACTCAGTGTGTGGGTTGCTTGAGGTAAATTTTCTTGGTTCTGTAGTAAATATTTTCCTTTAATTTATAATGCCTCTAATTGCTTTGTTAAAATTCCTAATCATGAAGACTTCAAAAGAGAAAACTTCAATAGCAGCCACCCTTCTGCTTTTCCATGCTTTAGTTCATGTACGTCTCACTTCAACTCTATGAGGCAAGTGCCATTTTATATCTATCACATGACAAACAAAGGCTTTGGGAATTTGTGCAATTTTCTTAAGTCACAGACTAACCAGTGGCAAAACCAGGACAGGAATACAGGAATTTTTAATAACATAATTTGTACTTTTCACTGAAATGGGATGCTAGTCTTCTCCTCACCAAGACTATTCATTTCTATTTTCCTCACCTTTATTTTTTCCTTTGCTTGGATTTCTTTATGTACTTACTGAAAATGTAGCTTTATCTTATTATATACATTTTAGCCAATTTAAGTTCTTTGTAGGAAAAAAGAGAGGTACATGCATTTTTTAAAAAAGCAAATAGCTTTCAATGGAATCTGGAGAGAAAGTGCACCAGGTTCTGGATCCTGTGTACTGGAGTCCCACCTGTACGTTTCACTCATTAGCCCAGTAGTCTGAAGTGAAAGCTAAAGCTTCAAAGTCCACACTTGTAAAGGTTATTTTAAGATTAAACACATTAACAAAGTAATCTAAAGTGCTAGGCATCTTGCCTTTTACATGGAAGGCACTTAGTAAATATTTCTGTCATCATTGCTTTTATTCTGACAATGAGATAGGGAGTTCAGTAAACAGTGTTCTGGGCTGGGAAAAAGTAGTCCTGGATCATTCTGGTTTCACTATCTTTATGACTAATTTTTCTCAAATTTTAAGTCATCAAGATAAGATAGCCTTTTTTTTTTTTTTTTCAGGTTGAGTGGATTCTTAAAACTTTTTTGGAAATGCACCATCCAAGTTAATTGTATAATTATCAAGTGACAAATATTTTATTTTGTTGTTTTGAAGATAGACAACATGACATTGAAATAAGCACATCTGAGTCTCAAAGGACATCAATAACAATCTGGAATGACTAATTCTGAGTGCTTGTGTAATGCAAGAATCTGTTGGTGTGATTAGAAAGTCTATGGGAGACAATACTTTTCATCACAGTGGTGGTAGGTGAAGCTTCCTTGCCCAGACAAGATTTCTTTTGGGCTACGTAATTTTCTACAGTGACTGAATTCAGCTTTTATTGGACTCAGATTTGCAAACAAGCACTATGTTAAGTTTCGACTTTAAATTTTAAAATATATCTTATGGTCTAGAAAACAATCAACATTCTTAATTACCTCTGAAAATTCAAATGCAAATGATCTATGTAACTTCAGTTAGGAATCAAAATAACCAAACTTCTTCCAAGGAGAAGAATTGAATTGACAGTCTTTGAAAAACTTTTTCTGGAGACTTCATACAATAATGGGAAAAATGTGGGTTCTTGGTCAGTTTCTCAAAAAGTAAAATTTTCTGAAATGTCTCAGGGCTTTGTCATACTTTATACCCTTTTTCATTAAGAAAGTTATCTTAACTGTTCTCTTATAGAAAGGCATAGAGTAAGAGAATTGAGAATGTTAATTACAAATGAGATAGTGGAGATGTACAAATTATTAAGAGTTTTAGAAATCTTACAATGCTAAAATTTTCTGATTTTTTTAAAAAGAATAACTCTCATAACCAGGACCTATTGTATAGAACAGGGAACTATACTCAGTATTTTATCTGAGTATATAAGGGAAAATATAACTGAAAAAGTTCGTAGTGATGCTTTCTAAGGCCCACTTGACTTCACATTCCAAGATGTCTGGCTCTAGATTAGTGATCACATCATCATGATTATCTGGGTCATGAAGATCATTTTTGTACACAGGAACCAGAGATCAAATTGCCAACATCCGCTGCATCAAGGAAAAAGCAAGAGAGTTCCAGAAAAACATCTATTTCTGCTTTATTGACTATGTCAAAGCTTTTGACTGTGTGGATCACAATAAACTGTGGAAAATTCTGAAAGAGATGGGAATACCAGACCACCTAACCTGCCTCTTGAGAAATCTGTATGCAGGTCAGGAAGTAACAGTCAGAACTGGACATGGAACAACAGACTGGTTCCAAATAGGAAAAGGAGTATGTCAAGGCTGTATATTGTCACCCTGATTATTTAACTTATATGCAGAGTACATGATGAGAAACGCTGGACTGGAAGAAACACAAGCTGGAATCAAGATTGCCAGGAGAAATATCAATAACCTCAGATATGCAGATGACACCACCCTTATGGCAGGAAGTGAGGAGGAGCTAAAAAGCCTCTTGATGAAAGTGAAAGAGGAGAGCGAAAAAGTTGGCTTAAAGCTCAACATTCAGAAAA
>SJYX01020968.1:270033-281313 GCA_006410675.1 Oreotragus oreotragus
TGGAAGGAATGATGTTAAAGCTGAAGCTCCAGTACTTTGGCCACCTCATGCGAAGAGTTGACTCATTGGAAAAGACTCTGATGCTGGGAGGGATTGGGGGCAGGAGAAGAAGGGTACGACCGAGGATGAGATGGCTGGATGCCATCAGGGACTCGATGGACGTGAGCCTGAGTGAACTCCGAGAGATGGTGATGAACAGGGAGGCCTGGCGTGCTGCGATTCATGGGGTCTCAAAGAGTCAGACACGACTGAGCGACTGAACTGAACTGAACTGAATCTGAAAAAGTAGATCTATATAGTTGAATCACTGTGCTGTACACCTGAAACTAACAAAGCATTGTAAATCAATTGATTACGATTTTTTTCCTAAAAAAAATTAAGAATGATTTTCAATGGTTCTCACATCTTCTAAAGACGTAAAATATTTTTCTTAAATGTGAATTTACCCACTCTTACTGTGTTAGGACTCGAGACAAGACTGTACTGGAAGCTGAGACCATCTCCTCCTGTTCTATGTGCCCTGCGCCATGTAACACCTTGATTGCTGGAATGTGGACAATCAGCCACATAGCCAAGCTCCCTCGTCCCCTGCTGCACACAGATGAGTCTGACTTCCTGGAGTCTGGGAATGTCACATCTGTGGTTTGGTTAGTCTTCTGGATGATGATTATCACCTTGAAGCCTGTTAGAAATGAAGAAATGCCCCACCCAGACCTACTGAACGTAGTCTACTTTTTCATAAAATCTCTATATGATTTGTAGGCAAGTTAGAGCTTGAGAGCCTCTGACCTCACATGAGAGGTTGAGGCATATGCTCACTTCTTTTAGGTTTAAGAAATACCTTATTAAAAAGTGTGGTTCTTCTTTTGACCTCTGAAGGGCTCCAGAAGATACTGGTCAATGATCAGTTCTGTTCAATTCCTTTCTTGACTTGAGATGAATTCAAAATTATAACTAATGTTTTAATCTCATATATTTAACTTTTCATTTCAGTAACTTTCTTATTTGGAATTCACCCCATCCATCTTACTTTGTCAATATCAACTGCACCAAGGTGGTCATCTCTTCTATAAATCCCTCAATTCCCCTGAGGAAGAACTTCTGTTATGATCTCATCATCCTTAGTCAAAACCTCTGGTCAAACATTTACTGAGCCTAGTCTGGTTATACAACTGAATCCTGCATGACACTATGCCAGTTCCTGACATAGGAACTGAGTCTCTTCAGCTTTAGAGTCACCATTACTCATTTCAGAGCCTATTAGATCTTTTTTTTTTTTCTTTTTTTTTTTTGTATTTATTTATTTTTTTACACGAACTCCCAAACATGAACCCCCCTCCCACCTCCCACCCCACATCATTCCTGCAGATCATCCCCATACACCAGCCCCAAGCATCCTGCATCCTGCATTGAACATAGACTGGCAATTCATTTCTTACATGCTAATATTAGATCTTTAACAAACATGTGAAATTAAATGTCTCTCAACTTTATTTTTAATGGCTCCTGTAATTCACTGCTTGTGCCATAAAGGAAATTAAAAGAGATCTGTTATTTAAATGAAAGTGTATCTTACTCATGGATCTTATGACATTTAGGAAAGCATATACATTTTGTACTTTCATGCAAAATTGTGCTTGTAACTGACCTGGTGGTTATGAAGGAAAGCAAGAGTGTTCTTTGATTGGAATCCTTGAGCAGAATTCTAGTTCTGTTAGTGTAACAGCATTTAAAGGGAGGAATTGCTTTAGCTTGGAAAATAAACATCATATATAGGAGAAAAAAATTGAAGAAAAAGGAAATTATGAAAAATGGAGTATAAAAATGTAATAGAAAGGTAAATTTCTATGACTAGCTCAGACCATGGATCAAAACTAGGGAGTCACAGGGGTCCAGACAATGGATAGGAACTTGGAATTGGGAGCCTGTGCTCTAGTTTTAACTCTTTTACTAACTGAACACTTGAGAAACTTGATACACAATTGTGGGTCTCGGACGTTATCACATCTTAAAGTGCTTCTTAACCAAAGATGAAAGCTAGAAAAATCGGGAGTGGAGGAGGCTTTGTTTTAAAGACACAGTCAAGTATAACATCCAGAGATACATATTTGCTTAGTTTGTGATGGTTGCCAAGCATGATGCATCTTTCTGATATTTAAAACATCTATTTCTTCTCTATTGACTATGCCAAAGCCTTTGACTGTGTGGATCACAATAAACTGTGGAAAATACTTTAAGAGATGGGAATACCTGACCACCTGATCTGCCTCTTGAGAAATTTGTATGCAAGTCAGGAAGCAACAGTTAGAACTGGACATGGAACAACAGACTGGTTCCTAATAAGGAAAGGAGTACATCAAGGCTGTATATTGTCACCTGCTTATTTAACTTTTATGCAGAATACATCATGAGAAGTGCTAGACTGGATGAAGCACAAGGTGGAATCAAGATTTCTGCGAGAAATAGTAATAACCTCAGATATGCAGATGATACCACCTTTACAGCAGAAAGTAAAACTAAAAAGACTCTTGATGAAAGTGCAAGAGGAGAGTGCAAAAGCTGGCTTAAAACTCAACATTCAGAAAACTAAGATCATGGCATCTGGACCCATCACTTCATGGGAAATAAATGGGGAAACAATGGAAGCATTGAAAGACTTAATTTTCTTGAGCTCCAAAATCATTGCAGATGGTGACTGTAGCCATGAAAGTAAAAGATGTTTGCTCCTTGGAAGAAATATTATGATCAAAACTTAAAAGAATACTAGACCACATATTAAAAAGCAGAGACATTACTTTGCCAACAAAGGTCCATCTAGTCAAGGTTATGTTTTTTTTCAGTAGTCATGTATGGATGTGAAAGTTGGACTATAAAGAAAGTTGAGCACTGAAGAACTGATGCTTTTGAACTGCTGTGTTGGTGAAGACTCTTGAGAGTTCCTTGGACTGCAAGGAGATCCAATCAGTCCATTCTAAAGGAGATCATTCCTGGGTGTTCATTTGAAGGACTGATGCTGAAGCTGAAACTCCAATACTTTGGCCACATGATTCGAAGAACTGACTCATTGGAAAAGACTCTGATGCTGGCAAAGATGGAAGGTGGGAGAAGGTGACGACAGAGGATGAGATGGTTGTATGGTATCCCCAACTCAATGGAAATGACTTTGCATAAACTCCGAGAGTTGGTAATGAACAGGGAGGCCTGGCATGCTGCAGTCCATGGTGTCACAAATAGTTGGACACCTCTGAGCAACTGAACTGAACTGAACTGATATTTTGGTTTTACTCTTTCTTTCAACCAAACCCATTAAACTAAAACAATATGGAGCATGAGAAATACTTTATGGACTTCAATTAATTTTCCTAATCTTCATGTCAACACAAAATGGAATGTCTGTTTACAATGATTTTTGTTTCTTTGTTTGTTTTCTACAAGTGTTGTATGTCCAAGATAGAGAATAATAATGTATTTAACAGACAGCACTTCTTTCATAGCCAGAAGCTCATAAAGAGATATAACAATTTTAGGAAACACAGTTTTCTTTTTGCAATTTTGTCTTATTCTCCTAAACTTTATGTTGTTTTCTTGGCATATGTTATACATATATATGTATACACATAAGTATACATACACATTAAAATTTTTGGCCTCAAAAATGATCAGTTACCATTAATTTTCTCGAAAACATGGTGGGCCCTGAACTACAGTAAAATAACAGTCATTTAAATTATACATTTAAATTATACTTGTTATTATTGGCAATGAGGAAACATGGTGTTGAGTTATTTAAATAGTTTCATGTATTTTTTGAAAGATATTTGGGTTTTGACAAGAGCTCATTAGTAAAAACAAAACAAAACAAACAAACAAAAAAAAACCCTTTAATTATTTTCCTTCCTATGTAGAGCTGAACAAAATGCACACCCCACACACACAGTATACTTACAAAATAATGGAATTTGTTTCTTGTGAAAAATTACCTCTAAAGACTTTGAAAGATATTGGACTTTTTTGCACATTTAAGTTTTTAATGGGCAACAGGGATGAGGGGCAGGAACAGAGGATGGTGAAAGAAAAATGTTATATATATATAAAATTTAGGGCATTAAGATTCATCAAATTCTGGGATTAGAAGTCATTTGAATAGCTGTTACCATTTCCAAATATGTCTTAATAAATAGGGGCAAAATATTATAGTAGATAGGGGCAAAATATTATAGTAGATATTTCAGGCTATTAAGCAAACTCTCCCTCTCTCTCTCTCTCTCTCACACACACACCCACACACACACCCTCAAACATACAATTAGAAACTAAATCAAATCAAATCATAGAGAAAGATTGGGTGGGGAAAGGAAATGGAGACTATTATGAAGAGCTCTCTCTCCTTACCTTCATTCCTTTCATCGGGATTAGTGTAGATGGAAGCCAGGGTAAAGAAGGAAAAGATAACAAAAGCTAGTAAAATGAATGCCATTTCCAGGTTGGTAAATGGAAGTTCCATGGAAGACCACAAACTTCTTTACCTGTAATAGAAAGCAGACACTCACATAATAAACTCTGGTCCATAGAAAGCTTGAGTAACTATTTATTTTATATTGAGATTTACTGAAACTTAAGATATTTCTGTATACTTGGTGATAGCAAAAATGGAGTGTGGTTCCTTTTTTGGAAATTTGGCCTCACCATCTGTGTAATTGAACTTAGACTTTACTGTGTAGATTGGAAGAGAATGTGAGACTGTGAATGACAGTCAGTTTAGGTTTTGTGAGCTTTGGGGACTCTGGCAGCAAAGATAGGATATATTTCATTTCATGAGGAAAAAAAAAATATATTTTTTGGTTTCTGTCTCACTGATCACACCCAGTTTCATAGTAAGTTCTTGTTCTGGAAATTACCCAGCATTTGCCAACTAGGTGATAAATATACCACTGAAGCAATTTTTAGTGAAGAAACCAGAGTCTTCAGAGTCACTGATCTAACCTAACCCAGATAAAGATAAATGTGTTAACAAGTCAACCATAAGAAAGTCCAATCTCAGACTCAAAAAAGGAGAGCTCTTATATTTAGAAAGGAAATTATAGTTCCATTGGGGGAAATTATAACATTACCTAGTTGGAAGTAACCTCTTTCTGTATGTCTTTCAATATTCTCTATATAATACAAAATATTTGAACCACTGTGGACATATGTGGGAATGTTATAATTTTAAGACACAGAGAAAGATTTCACACCCTTCTACTGCAACTCCTCTTAAATTTTCAATTTACTGCCTATTTTAGGAAGAAATTTATTGAAGTCTTTCATTTAAGTTCTCAGGTTCCTTTGAATGTATTTTTTAAATGAGTTCACTATACCCTGTAATTCTTGCCACAGGACTGGAAAAAGTCAGTTTTCATGCCAATCCCCAAAAAGGGAAATGCCAAAGAATGTTCAAACTAGTGCACAATTGCACTTACTTCACATTCTGGCAAGATAATGTTCAAAATCCTTCAAGCTAGGCTTCAAATGTATGAGAATTTCCAGATGTACAAGCTGGATTTAGAAGAAGCAGAGGACACAGAGATCAAATTGCCAACATTCATCGAATCATAGAAAAATCAAGGGAATTCCAGAAAAAATACCCACTTGTGTTCTATTGACCACACTAAAGTCTTTGACTATGTGGATCTCAACAAATGGTGGGAAATTCATAAAGAGATGGGAATTCCAGACCAACTTACCTGTCTCTTGATAAAGCTGTATGCAGGACAAGAAGCAACAGTTAGAAGTGAACATGAAACAATGGACTAGTTCAAAATTGAGAAAAGCATGTGTGAAGGCTGTATAGTATCACTTTGATATTTAACTTATATACAGAGTTGTTGCTGTGCAGTTGCCCAGTCATGTCTATGTAACCCCATGGGCCCCAGGAAGCATGCCTGGCCTCCCTGTCCCTCACCATCTCCCAGAGTTTACCCAAGTTCATGTTCATGTCTAGCCATCCAATCCTCTGATGCCCTCTTCTCTTTCTGCCATTGATCTTTCCCAGCATCAGGGACTTTTCCAATGAGTCATCTGTACACATCAGATGACCAAAGTACTGGAGTTTCAGCTTCAGCATCAGTCCTTCCAGTGAATGTTCAGGGTTGATCTCCCTTAAGATTGACTGGTTTGATCTCCTTGCTGTCCAAAGGACCTTCAGTAGTCTTCTCCAACATCACAGTTCGAAGGCATCAATTCTTTGGCATTCTGCCTTCTTTATGGTCCAGCTCTCACAACTGTATGTGACCACTGGGAAGACCATAGCCTTGACTATATGGACCTTTGTTGGCAGAGTAATATCTCTGCTTTTCAACACACTGTCTATGTTTGTTATCACTTTCCATATGCAGAGTACATAGTGTGAAATGCTGGGCTGAATCAACTCACAAGCTGGAATCAAGATTCCAGGTTGCAATCAATAATCTCAGATATGAAGATGATACCACTTTAATGGCAGAAAGCAAAGAGGAACTAAAAAGCCTCTTGATGAAGGTTAAAGAGGAGAGTGAAAAAGCTGGGTTAAAGCTCAACATTCAAAAATGAAGATCACGGCATCTGGTCCCATCACTTCATGGCAAAAATATGGGGAAACAACAGATACAGTGACAGACTTTATTTTCTTGGTCTCCAAAATCACTGTAGATGGTGACTGCAGCCATGAAATTAAAAGATGTTTTCTTCTTGGAAAAGAAGCTATGACAAATCTAGACAGTGTTTTCAAAAACAGAGACATCACTTGGCCTACAAAGGTCCATATAGTCAAAGCTATGGTTTTTCCAGTAGTGATGTATGGATGTGAGAGTTGGACCCTAAATAGGGCTAGGGATCAAAGAACTGATGGTTTCAAACTGTNCCTACAAAGGTCCATATAGTCAAAGCTATGGTTTTTCCAGTAGTGATGTATGGATGTGAGAGTTGGACCCTAAATAGGGCTAGGGATCAAAGAACTGATGGTTTCAAACTGTGGTGCTGGAGAAGATTCTTCAGAGTCCCTTGGACTGCAAGGCGATCAAACCAGTCAATCCCAAAGGAAATCAACCCTGAGTATTAATTGGAAGGAGTGATGCCGAAACTGAAACTCCAATACTTTGGCCACTTAATGCAAGAGCTGACTTATTGGAAAAGATTCTGAGGCTGAAAAAGATTGAGGGCAAGAGGAAAAGGAGGCGACAGAGGATGAAATGGTTGGATGGCATCACTGACTCAATCAAGATGAGTTTGAAAAAACCCCAGGAGATGGTGAAGGACAGGAAAACCTTGTGTGTTGCAGTCCATGGGGTCATGAAGAGTCAGACACTGCTGAGTGACTGAACTGAACTGGGCTGAACTGAATATCCTATAGTTGACAGATAAGATTTGAGGTGGGAGTTAGCTTTGCTGTCTTTCTTACATGCAGTCTTATAGTCGTTGCCATAGCAGAAGAGAAGTGGGTGAGGGGACAATAAGCTCTTTAAAATCTGCTGTTTTTCAACATATTTCAGATTTTTTGAACATATTTCTTACAATTGACTGTATAGTTTGTGAGATATTGATCAGAAGTCTGTAGCTTTTTGTAGTTTTGTTGGACAGAAAATTGGACATGGAATTTATGTATCATAGGTATGCATATTTTAAAATATGATGAGTATTACCAAGTGGCGTGGTAAGATGTATCTTGGAATTTTTTACATCCATGAACACTGTTCCAGCTTATTTTGGTTATTTATTCTGAAGCTGAGTATTCTAGAATATGGCTCCACTGTCACTTGTTTAACCATTTGTATTGTTGAGAATTTGGATTCCCTCTAATATTTGTCATTGCTAACAATGCAGTAGAAAAGATTTTTTTGTAAATATAACTTTGCACACTGATATAGATTTCTCTAGGAAAGATTTATAGAAGCAGAACTGCTGGATCTATAAAATATTGAAATACTTCTTCACAAATTTCCCTGGATTTTACAACCATATCAGTACTATATTTAGATAACTGTTTTGCTGTCCTTCCCCAACACTCCCTCTTTAGGATTCCCTCTCCCAATTTAAGTTTTAAAATGCCATCTTGTGTTTAAATGGACTTTTTCCTGACTTCTAGTTAGATTAAACATCTTTCCTATAATACTGCCTAGATTCTTAAAAATAAAAAACAAAACTGTGTATTCATTTGGCTGTGCCAAGTCTTAGTTGAAGCCTGTTGGGCCAGTTCCCTGACCAGATATTGAACCTGGGCCCCCTTCATTGGGAGCATAGAGTCTTAGCCACTGAACCATCAGGGAAATTCACTGCCCAGACTCAAAATCACCATGATTTGACAGATTCTGTCTTTACTGACAAACATACTCTTGGGTTATGGAAAAATGACAGTGATGAAAAAAATCAGGACATTTATGGAGAAATAATACAATCTGTTCACTTTTATAAAATTCTGGCTGTACCACAATGATAACATAATCACATTTTCCTACACTGATTTCCCTGAACCATCTGGAACATCCAGTTCCATTTTCTTAATCACTGTGTTGAACAACTCCTCCTCATGTCATCTCCATCTGAATGTGTAAGTGAGCCAGGTTTCAGTGGGTCAGGGGATGGATGACAGGAGGCAAAAATAATGAGGTTGAATGTATAGGTATCATAGAGTTTTTAACTATACACTGGCAGTCATAAGTAATAGCTAACCTAAATACCTACCTCAGGCATGGCAAGATCACAGAAAGAACAAAGAATGGGGCCATAGATGGGCAAGGGTTTTTCAGTTAAGGTAGATTTAATTCTGCTAAAAATAAAATTGGAAAATATGAATAACAGAAAAGACCATAAACAAAGAGAAGAGGTATATTGACTGACAATAGAATCTTTAATCCAAAGTACATAGTGAAGGTCTGAAAATTAGCAAGAAAATTACAAATGCCCAGTTTAAAAGTTAGTGAAGGTTACGAACAAGTTGTTCACAGAACAAGCTATATAAGTAATTAACCAACATATAAGACTCTTAGTGTCAACATGATTCCTGTAATTCTGCTCACAAGCTAATAGTATATCATCTTAGCATAAATAAGCAGAACTTGATGGGATTTATTCAAATGCACACATCTTTAAAATAAGTAATGTTTAAAATTTTTATAGTAAGCCAACATGTTATTGGCTGCCACCACAATCACATATACTTTTTCGTTCTTCAGTTCAGTTTAGTTCAATCGCTCAGTCATGTCCATCTTTTTGTGACCCCATGGACTGCAGTACGCTAGATGTCCCTGTCCACCACCAATTCCAGGAAATGCTCAGACTCATGTCCATCGATTAGATGATGTCATCCAACCATCTTATCCTCTGTGATCCCCTTCTCCTCCTGCCTTCAATCTTTCCCAACATCAGGGTCTTTTCCAACGAGTCAGTTTTTCACATCAGCAGGCCAAAAACCTGTATTTTCAGCATCAACATCAGTCTTTTGAAATGAATATTCAGGGCTGATTTCCCTTAAGATGGACTGGTTTGATCTCCTTATAGTCCAAGAGACTCTAGTCTTCTCTCCAACACCACAGTTCAAAACTATTAATTCTTTAGCACTTAACTTTCTTTATAGTCCAACTCTCACATCCATATATGACTACAGGAAAAACCATAGCTTTGACTAGATGGACCTTTGCTGGCAAAGTAATTTCTCTAGGTGACATGTTGTCTAGGTGAGTCATAGCTTTTCTTCCAAGGAGCAAGCGTCTTTTAATTTCATGGCTGCAGTCACCATCTGCAATAATTTTGGAGACCCCAAAAATAAAGTTTCTCACTGTTTTCATTGTTTTCCCATCAATTTTCCAAGACGTGATGAGACCAAATGCTATGATCTTGGTTTTCTGAATGTTGAGTTTTAAACCAACCTTTTCATTCTCCTCTTTCACTTTCATCAAGAGGCTCTTTAGTTCTTCTTCACTTTCTGCCATAAGGTTGGTGTCCTCTGCATATCTGAGGTTATTGATATTTCTCCCAGTAACCTTGATTCCACTTGTGCTTCATCCAGTCTGGCATTTCCCATGATGTACTCAGGATATAAGTTAAGTAGTCAGGGTGACAATATACCTTGACAAGATATCTTGATGTACTCCTTTCCCTATTTGGAACCAGTCTGTTGTTTTATGTCCAGTTCAAACTGTTGCTTCCTAACCTGTGTACAGATTTCTCAGGAGGCAGGTCAGATAGTCTGATATTCCCATCTCCTGAACAATTTTCCACAGTTTCTTGTGATCCACACAGTCAAAGGCTTTGACACTGTTAATAAAGTAGAAGTAGATATTTTCTGGCACTCGCTGCTTTTTCAATGATCCAATGGGTATAAGCAATTTGATCTCTGGTTTGTCTGCCTTTTCTAAATCCAGGTGGAACATGTGGAAGTTCATGGTTCATGTACTGTTGAAGCCTGACTTGGAGAATTTTGAGCATTACTTTGCTAGCGTGTGAGATGAGTGCAATTGTGTGGTAGTTTGAGCAATCTTTGGCATTGCCTTTCTTTGGGATTGGAATGAAAACTGACCTTTTCCAATCCTGTGGCCAATGCTGAGTTTTCCACATTTGCTGGCATATTGAGTGCACTTTCATAGCATCATCTTTTAGGATTTGAAATAGTTAACTGGAATTCCATCACCTCCACTAGCTTTGTGTGTAGTGATATTTCCTAAGGCCCACTTGACTTTGCACTCCAGGATGTCTGGCTCTACATGACTAATCACACCACTGTGGTTATCTGGATCATGAAAGTCTTTTTATGTATACTTCTTCTGTATATTCTTGCCACCTCTTCTTAATATATTCTGCTTCTGTTAGGTCCATACCATTTCTGTCTTTTATTAAGCCCATCTTTACAAGAAATGTTCCCTTGGTATCTCTTATTTTCTTGAAGATATCTCTCAGTTCAGTTCAGTTGCTCAGTCGTGTCTGACTCTGCGACCCCATGAATCGCAGCACGCCAGGCCTCCCTGTCCATCACCATCTCCCGGAGTTCACTCAGACTCACGTCCATTGAGTCCGTGATGCCATCCAGCCATCTCATCCTCGGTCGTCCCCTTCTCCTCCTACCCCCAATCCCTCCCAACATCAGAGTCTTTTCCAGTGAGTCAACTCTTCGCATGAGGTGGCCAAAGTACTGGAGTTTCAGCTTTAGCATCATTCCTTCCAAAGAAATCCCAGGGTTGATCTCCTTCAGAATGGACTGGTTGGATCTCCTTGCAGTCCAAGGGACTCTCAAGAGTCTTCTCCAACACCACAGTTCAAAAGCATCAATTCTTT
>SJYX01020968.1:282920-306237 GCA_006410675.1 Oreotragus oreotragus
GTTTCTCATGATGTACTCTGCATATAAGTTAAATAAGCAGGGAGACAATATACAGCCTTGACGTATTCCTTTTCCTATTTGGAACCAGTCTGTTGTTCCATGTGCAGTTCTAACTGTTGCTTCCTGACCTGCATACAGATTTCTCAAGAGGCAGGTTAGGTGGTCTGGTATTCCCATCTCTTTCAGAATTTTCCAGTTTATTGTGATCCACACAGTCAAAGGCTTTGGCATAGTCAATAAAGCAGAAATAGATGTTTTTCTGGAACTCTCTTGCTTTTTCCATGATCCAGCGGATGTTGGCAATTTGATCCTTTCCAATTCTATTGTTTCCCTCTATGTCTTTTCACTGATCACTGAAGAAGACTTTCTTATCTCTCCTTGATATTCTTTGGACCTCTGCATTCAGATGGGTATATCTTTCCCTTACTTCTTTGCCTTTAGTTTCTTATTTTCTCAGTTATTTATAAGGTCTCCTCAGACAACCATTTTGCCTTTTGCGTTTATTTTTCTTGGAGATAGGGGCAGTCCTAAGATGGCAGAGGAATAGGACGGGGAGACCACTTTCTCCCCTACAAGTTCATGAAAAGAACATTTGAACGCTGAGGAAATTCCACAAAACAACTTCTGAATGCCGGCAGAGGACATCAGACACCCAGAAAAGCAGCCCATTGTCTTCAAAAGGAGGTAGGAAAAAATATAAAAGATAAAAAGAGAGACAAAAGAGGTAGGGATGGAGATCCGTCCCAGGAAGGGAGTCTTAAAAAAGAGAGAAGTTTCCAAACACCAGGAAACATTGTCACTAATGAGTCTATGGCAAACCTTGGAACCTCAGAGGGCAACACAATCAGGAGGAAACATAAATAAATAATTAAAACCTACAGATTACATGTCCAATGGTAACTCCCAGCAGAGAAGCAGTGCAGATGCCTGCATCCACCACTAGCAAGCCAGGGTTGGGCAAAACATGGGCTGCATTGCTTAGAATAAGGACGGGGCCTGAATGCTCTGAGGGCAATGTGAGGGAAGTAATTTGAGATAGCAAGCCAGACAGTGGGATAGCTACCCTGTGAAAAGCCATAAAATAAAACACTGCCAGCCCCGCTAACAGAACAAAGGACTGACCAGAGCTAGCCGGCTGCGGACTGGCCCATCCCCCACAGGAGACAGGCAGGTGAGGGCATCCAGAGCCAGAATGGGGCAATGCCCCAGAGAGGCAAACTGCAAGCAGGCTTCATTGCTAACCAAGAATTATTGTGATTCTGGATGGTCAACATCCGCCTGAGAAGGTGCACTGGTTGTACACCTAGAAAACCGATTGGCAGGGACGAGGGAGGCTGTAAGTTGCAGCTATCACACTTGCCAAACACCTGAGCAGCTCGAACCTGGAAAGGGCATAAAACACAGGCCCAACCGAGTCTGCACCTTTGTGGAGTACCCAAGTACGTGAACCTGAGTGGCTTAGACCTTGGAAGTGCATGCAACCCAGGGCCCACCTCAGAGAGTTCCCAGCAGAGCAACCTAGAGCCTGACCAGTGTAGACTGGGAAAGCACACACACCATGAGCGGGGGCAAACCTAGTGCAGCTGAAACACTGCGAGCACTCCCCACACATGCCAGTGAATATTTGTTTTCAGTTTTCCTCCCTCCCCACAGCACGGCTGAACAAGTGAACCTAAAAAAAGTGTCTGCCCCCTTGGGTTAGGTCGGAAATTAGACACTGAAGAGACCAGCAAACAGAAGCTAAAACAGAGGGAACCGCCCTGGAAGTGATAGGTGCAATAGATTAAAACCGTGTAGTTAACACCAACTATATAGGAAGGGGCCTATAGATCTTGAGAAGTATAAGCCAGATCAAGGAAATATCTGAAAATGAGCTGACTCCACACTGTCTTTTTCTTGGGGGTAGTCTTGATCACTGCCTCCTCTACAATGTCACGAATCTCCGTCCATAGTTCTTCAGGCACTCAGTCTATCAGATTTAATTCCTTGAACCTATTTTTCACTTCTACTGTATAATCATAAGAGATTTAATTTAGGTCATACCTGAATGGTCTATAGTTTCCCCTACTTTTTCCAATTAAGTCTGTATTTGGCAATAAGGAGTTAATGATTTGAGCCACAGTCGGCTCCTGGTTTTGGTTTTGCTGACTGTATAGAGCTTCTCCATCTTTCCCTGTAAAGAATATAATCAGTCTGATTTTGTTATTGACCTTCTGATGATGTCCACATGTCTTTTCTTGTGCTGTTGGAAGAGGGTGTTTACTATGACCAGTGCATTCTCTTGGCAAAACACTGTTAGCCTTTGCCCTGCTTCATTTTGTACTCCAAGGCCAAACATGAGCTCTCCAGCTATCCCTTCACTTTCTACTTTTGCATTCCAGTCCCCTATGGTAGAAAAGGACATCTTTTTTTGGTGTTAGTTCTAAAAGTTCTTGTAGCTCTTCATGGAACCATTCAACTTCTCTTCTTTAGCACTAGTGTTTGGGGGCATAGACTTGATTATTGTGATATTGAATGATTTGCCTTGGAAATGAACAGAGATCATTCTGTCATTTTAAAAATTGCATCCAAGTACTCTATTTCAGACTCTTTTTGTTTACTGTGAGGACTATTCCATTTCTTCTAGAGGATTCCTGTTCACAGTAGTAGATATAATGGTTATCTGAGTTAAATTCACCCATTCCAGTCCATTTTAGTTCACTGATTCCTAGAATGTAGAGAAATGTTCACTCTTGCCATCTCCTGTTTGACCATTTCCAGTTTGCCTTGATTCATGGACCTAATATTAAAGCTTCCTATGCAATATTGTTCTTTACAACATCAGACTTTACTTCCATCCTTAGTAATCTCCACCATCACCTGTCCTTCTTGGGTGACCCTACATGGCATGGATCATAGTCTCATTGAGTTAGACAAGGCTGTGGTCCATGTGATCAATTTGATTAGTTTCTGTGGTTGTGGTTTTCAGTCTGTCTGCCCTCAGATAAGGATAATTGGCTTCTGAAGTTTCCTGACTGAGTGTGGGGGAAACTGGGTCTTGTTCTGTTGTGTAGCTCCATACTCAGTAAATCTTTAATCCTTTTCTGCTGATGTATGGGGCTGTGTTCCCTCTTTGTTGTTTGACTTGCGGCCAAACTATGGTGGAGGTAATGAAGATCATGGTTCAGTTCAGTTCAGTTCAGTTGCTCAGTCGTGTCGGACTCTTTGCGACCCCATGAATTGCAGCATGCCAGGCCTCCCTGTCCATCACTAACTACTGGAATTCACTCAGATTCATGTCCATCGAGTCAGTGATGCCATCCAGCCATCATATCATCCATTGTTCCCTTCTCCGCCTACCCCCAATCCCTCCCAGCATCAGAGTTTTTACAGTGAGTCAACCCTTCACCTGAGGTGGCCAAAGTACTGGAGTTTCAGCTTTAACATCATTCCTTCCAAATAAACACCAGGGCTGATCTCCTTCAGAATGGACTGGTTGGATCTCCTTGCAGTCCAAGGGTCTCTCAAGAGTCTTCTCCACCACCACAGTTCAAAGGCATCATTTCTTCGGTGCTCAGCTTTCTTCACAGTCCAAATCTCACATCCATACATGACCACTGGAAAAACCATAGCCTTGACTAGACAGACCTTTGTTGGCAAAGTACTGTCTCTGCTTTTCAATATGCTATCTAGGTTGGTCATAACTTTTCTTCCAAGGAGTAAGTGTCTTTAAATTTCATGGCTTCAATCACCATCTGCAGTGATTTTGGAGCCCCCCACCCCAAAATAAAGTCTGACACTGTTTCCACTGTTTCCCCATATATTTCCCATGAAGAGATGAGACCAGATGCCATGATCTTCGTTTTCTGAATGTTGAGCTTCAAGCCAACTTTTTAACTCTCCTCTTTCACTTTCATCAAGAGGCTTTTTAGAGCCTCTTCACTTTCTGCCATGAGGATGATGTCATCTGCATATCTAAGGTTATTGATATTTCTCCTAGAAAACTTGATTCCAGCTTGTGCTTCTTCCAGCCCACCGTTTCTCATGATGTACTCTGCATATAAGTTAAATAAGCAGGGTGACAATATACAGCCTTGATGTACTCCTTTTCCTATTGGAACCAGTCTGTTGTTCCATGTCTAGTTCCAACTTTGTTTCTGACCTGCATACAGGTTTCTCAAGAGGCAGGTCGGGTGGTGTGGTATTCCCTTCTCTTTCATAATTTTCCACAGTTTAGTGTGATTCACACAGCCAAAGGCTTTGGCATAGCCAATAAAGCAGAAATAGATCTTTTTTTTTTTCTGGATCTCTCTTGCTTTTCGATGATCCAGTAGATGTTGGCAATATGATCTCTGGTTCCTCTGCCTTTTCTAAAACCAGCTTGAACATCTGGAAGTTCACGGTTCACATATTGCTGAAGCTTGGCTTGGAGAATTTTGAGCATCACTTTACTAGCGTGTGAGATGAGTGCAATTGTGAGGTAATTTGCGCATTATTTAGCATTGCTTTTCTTTGGGATTGGCAAGAAAACTGACATTTTCCAGTCCTGTGGCCACTGCTGAGTTTTCCAAATTTGCTGCCATATTGAGTGAAGCACTTTCACAGCATCATCTTTCAGGATTTCAAATCGCTCAACTGAAATTCCATCACCACCAGTAGCTTTGTTCATAGTGACACTTTCTAAGGCCCACTTGACTTCACATTCCAGGATGTCTGTCTCTAGATGAGTGATCACACCATCGTGATTATCTGGATTGTAAAGCTCTTTTTTGTACAGTTCTTCTGTATTCTTGCCACCTTTCTTAATATCTTCTGCTTCTGTTAGGTCTATACCATTTCTGTCCTTTATCAAGCCCATCTTTGCATGGAATGTTCCCTTGGTATCTCTGATTTTCTTGAAGAGATCTCTAGTCTTTGCCATTCTGTTGTTTTCCTCTATTTCTTTGCATTGATCACTGAGGAAGGCTTTCTTATCTCTCCTTGCCTTTCTTTGGAATTCTGCATTCAGATGCTTATATCTTTCCTTTTCTCCTTTGCTTTTCACTTCTCTTCTTTTCACAGCTATTTGTAAGCTCTCCTCAGACAGTCATTTTGCCTTTTTTCATTTCTTTTCCTTGGGGATGGTCTTGATACCTGTCTCCTGTACAACGTCAGGAACTTCTGTCCATAATTCATCAGGCACTCTGTCTCTCAGATCTAGTCCCTTAAATCTATTTCTCACTTCCACTCTATGGTCATAAAGGATTTGATTTAGGTCATACCTGAATGGTCTAGTGGTTTTCCCTTCTTTGTTCAATTTAAGTCTGAATTTGGTAATAAGTAGTTCATGATCTGAGCCACAGTCAGCTCCCAGTCTTGTTTTTGCTGACTGCATAGAGCATCCCCATCTTTGGCTGCAAAGAATATAATCAATCTGATTTCAGTGTTGACCATCTGGTGATGTCCATGTGTAGAGTCTTCTCTTGTGTTGTTGGAAGAGGGTGTTTGCTATGACCAGTGCATTCTCTTGCCAAAACTCTATTAGCATTTAACCTGCTTCATTCCGTATACCAAAGCCAAATTTGCCTGTTACTCCAAGTGTTTCTTGACTTCCTACTTTTATATTCCAGTCCCTTATCATGAAAAAGACATTTTTTGGGGGTATTAGTTCTATAAGGTCTTGTAGGTCTTCATAGAACCATTCAACTTCTGCTTCTTCACTGTTCCTGGTTGGGGCATAGGCTTGGATTACTGTGATAGTCAATGGTTTGCCTTGGAAACGAACAGAGATCATTCTGTCGTTTTTGAGATTGCATCCAAATACTGAATTTCAGACTCTTGTTAACCATGATGACTACTCCATTTCTTCTAAGGGATTCCTGCCTTTAGTAGTAGATATAATAGTCATGTGAGTTAAATTCACCCATTCCAGTCCATTTTAGTTCGCTGATTCCTAGAATGTAGACATTCACTCTTTCCATCTCCTGTTTGACCATTTCCAATTTGCCTTGATTCATGGACCTGACATTCCAGGTTCCTATGCAATATTGCTCTTACAGCTTCGGACCTTGTTTCTATCACCACAACTGGGTATTGTTTTTGCTTTGGCTTCATCCATTCATTCTTTCTGGAGTTATTTCTCCACAGATTTTCAGTAACATATTGGCACTTACCAACCTGGGGAGTTCCCCTTTCAGCATCCTATTATTTTGCCTTTTCATACTGTTCATGAGGTTCTTAAGGTAAAAAAAAAACTGAAGTGCTTTGCCATTCTCCTCTCCAGTGGACCACAATCTGTCAGACCTCTCCACCATGACCTTCCCGTCTTGGCTGACCTCACAGGGCATGGCTTAGTTTCATTGAGTTAGACAAGGCTGTGGTCCGTGTGATCAGATCGGCTGGTTTTCTGTGATTATGGTTTCAGTGTTTCTGCCTTCTGATGCCCTCTCACAATGCCTGCCATCTTACTTGGGTTTCTGTTACCTTGGACGTAGGGTATCTCTTCACGGCTGCTCCAGCAAAGTGCAGCTGCTGTTCCTTAACTTGGATGAAGGGTATCTGCTCACAGCCACCCCTCCTGACCTTGAACGTGGAGGAGATTTTCTCAGCCCTGCTGCACCTGTGCAGCCACCACCTCTTGGACGTGGGGTAGTTCCTCTCAGCTGCTGCCCCTGACCTCAGGTATGTGGTAGCTCCTCTAGGCTGCTGCCCTTGACCTCGGGTATTCAGTAGCTCGTTTCAGCCGCTGCCCCTGACCTCAGATGTGGGGTAGCTCCTCTCGGTTGCTCTTGTGTGGATGCAGTCTGGCACTCTCGGTCACCTCCCCTGACCTTCAGTGAAGGGTAGCTCCACTCGGCCACGCTTTTGCTTGGTTCATCGCAGCTGGTGCACTTCTGTGCCGTCCTTCACAGTCTGGAATTCTATCACCTCTGCTATCTTTGTTTGTAGTGATGCTTGTTAAAGCCCACTTGACTTCACATTCCAGGATATATGGCTTTAGGTGAGTGATCACACACCATCGTGGTTATCTGGGTCATGAAGATCTTTTTAGCATAGTTCTTTTGAGTTTTCTTGCTACCTCTTCTTATTATCTTCCACTTCTGTTAGGTCCATACCATTTCTGTCCTTTATTGTGCCTACCTTTTTTTAAATGAAATATTCCCTTGGTAACTCTAGTTTTCTTGGCAAGATCTTCAGTCTTTCCCATTCTATTGTTTTCCTCTATTTTTTTTCATTGTTTTCTTAAAAAAGCTTTTTTTTTTTTTTTAATCTCTCCTTGCTATTTTTTGGAACTCTACATTCAAATGGGTATATCTATCCTTTACTCCTATTCGTTTAGCTTCTCTTATTTTCTTATCTATTTGTAAGGCCTCCTCAGACAAGTATTTTGCCTTTTTGGATTTATTTTTCTTGGGGATGTTCTTGATCACTACCACCTGTACAGTGTCACAGACCTCCATCCATTATTCTTCAAGCACTCTGTCTATCAGATGTAATTCCTTGAATCTATTTTTCACTTCCACTGTATTATCTCAAGTGATTTGATTTAGTTCATACCTGAATGGTCTAGTGATTCCCCCTACTTTCTTCAATTTAAGTCTGCATTCAGCAACAAGGAGTTCATTATTTGAGCCATAGTCAGCTCCCAATCTTGTTTTTGATGACTGTATAGAGCTTCTCCATCTTTGGTTGCAAATAATAGAATCAATCTTATTTTGGTATTCACCATCTGGTGATGTCCATGTGTAACCTTTTTTGGTGTTGTTGGAAGAGGGTGTTTGCTATGCCCAGTTCATTCTCTTGGCAAAACTCCATTAGACTTTGCCCTGCTTTTTTTGTACTCCAAGGCCAAACTTGCCTGTTACTCAAGGTATCTCTTAAGTTTCTACTTTTGCACTCCAGTCCCTTATGATGAAAAATATATTTTTATTTATTTTTATTTTTATTTTTTTTGTATTAGTTCTAGAAGTTCTTGTAGGTCATCTTAAAACTGTTCAACTTCAATTTCTTTGGCATTAGTGGTTGGGGCATAAACTAGGATTACTGTGATATTGAATGTTTTTCCTTGAAAATGAACCAAGATCATTCTGTCATTTTTGAGATTGCACAAAATTAGTGCATTTCAGACTCTTTTGTTGACTATGAGAATTTCACAAGTTGGTGGAGTAGAAGTACATGTGCTCATCTTCTCCAGCTAGAACTCCAAAATTGCAACTTGCTACTGAACAAACATCAATAGTAGAATGTTGGATCCCATCCAAGCAAGATGGTAGAAGGGTGAAACTGCATTTAGAATCAAACACCTTACCCCCCAGATACGCTCAGAGGGCTAAAACAAAACCTTTTGTGCACGAGGACTCAGAGACCCAAAAGAAACTGAGCCAGACCTGACTTCATGTGTTTGAGTAGACTACCATGGGAACAGGGGGTCTGGCTGCAGCAGATCTGGGATACACAGAATGTGGCATAAGGCGTCTTGGAGGAGGTTGTCATTAGCCTCACCATAAAGCCACTGAGCAGAAAAACCACAAACTGCAGAACTATTATACAAAAAAAAAAAAAAAAAAGAAAGAAAAATCACACTGTTAAAGTTCTAGGACCCACAGCAGATTTGCCAACTTGGGGATCTGACAAAGGGACTGAGAACCCTGAGGGAATTTGACTTTGGAGGCTAGTAGAATTTGATTATAGAACTTCCAGAGGACTGGGTAGATAGACTCTTGGAAGGCATAGACAAAACCGTGTGTGCACCAGGAGCTAGAAGAACGGAGTGGTGTCCCCACAAGAGACTGAGCCAGACTTGCCTGTAAATGTCCAGGAGTCTCTGGTCGAGGCATGGGTCGACAGTGATCTTCTGTGTGGTCAGGGACACTGAATACAAAAGTGCAAGTGAAAGTTCTTTTGAAAGAGATCATCATTATTGTTATTACCCCCTACAATAGTTTGGCCTCAGGCCAAACAACAGGAAGGGAATACAGCCCCACTAATCAATAGGAAATTGATTTAAAGATCTACTGAACATGGTCCCAACTCATTAGAACAAGACAGATTTTCCTTCAGTCAGTCCCTCCCATCAGGAAGCTTCCAGAAACCTCTTATCCTATCCATCAGAGGGGAGACAGAATGAAAATGACAATTACAGAAAACTAACCAGTCTGATCACAACGTTCACAGCCTTCTAACTCAATAAAACCATGAACTATACTGTTTAGGGCCACCCAAGATGAATGCATCATGGTGGAGAGTTCTGACAAAATATGGTCCACTGGAAAAGGGAATAGCAAACCACTTCAGCATTCTTGCTTTGAGAACCTCATGAACAGTATGAAAAGGCAAAAAGAAAGGACACTGAAAGATGAACTTCCCAGGTCATAGGTGTCCAGTATGCTACTGGAGAAGAGTGAAGAAATAACTCCAGAAAGAATTAAGAGATAGAGCCAAAGCAAAAACCACACCCAGTTGTGGATGTGACTGGTGATGGAAGTAAAGTATGATGCTGTAAAGAATAATATTGCATAGGAAACTGGAATATTAGGTCCATGAATCAAAGTAAATTTAAAGTGGTCAAACAGGAGATGACAAGAGTGAACATCAACATTTTAGGAATCAGTGAACTAAAATGGACCAGAAAGGGCATCTAAGCTTATTTAAGTTGTAGTCACTTACTAATAACTATAGCACAGCCACCTTTATTTTTCATTATTACTGAGATATTTTATTATTACTTAGATAATCCCCAGAAAGCAGAGTTCAGATGTTATTTTTTTTTTTTTTACTTGGAGAGGGAAATGAGTCCTTAGATTAGTCTTATCTTACCATCCTCTACTCCAGCTGTCCTTCATTAGCTAGAATGATCTTTTCAAATGTAAGTCTGATCATGTCACTCTTCTGCTTAATTCACAAATGGCTTCCCTTGGAATAAAATCCCAATCCCCAGCCTTTCTCTTCGAGGCCCTGCCTCACTTTCCCCTCATCCTCTTTGGTGTTCACAACTTTGAACAGTAGGATGTGATGCCTACACAATTGCTAATTGTTCCCGAGAAGAATCCAGAAGGGAATGATGTCATGTAAACACAAGGAGATCTGGACTATGTAAGTGTTCAGTTCAGTTCAGTTCAGTTCATTCGCTCAGTCATGTCCGACTCTTTGCTAACCCATGAACTGCATCACGCCAGACCTCCCTGTCCATCACCAAATCTCAGAGTTTACCTAAACTCATATCCATTGAGTTGGTGATGCCATACAAACATCTCATCTTCTGTCATCCCCTTCTCCTCCTGTCCCCAACTCCTCCCAGAGTCAGGGTGTTTTCAAATAAGTCAGCTCTTCGCATCAGGTGGACAAAGTATTGGAGTTTCAGCTTCAACATCAGTCCTTCCAGTGAACAACCAGGACTGATCTCCTTCAGAATGAACTGGTTGGATCTCCTTGCAGTCCAAGGGACTCTCAAGAGTCTTCTCCAACATCACAGTTCAAAAGCATCAGTTCTTTGGCACTCAGCTTTCTTTATAGTCCAACTCTCACATCCATACAGGACTACTGGAAAAACCATAGCCTTGACTAGAAAGACGTTTGTTGGCAAACTAATGTCTCTGCTTTTTAATATGCTGTCTAGGTTGGTCATAACTTTCCTTCCAAAGAGTAAGTGTCTTTTAATTCCATGGCTGCAATCACCATCTGCAATGATTTTGGAGCCCCCCCAAAATTGAGTCAGCTCCTGTTTCCCCATCTATTTGCCACGAAGTGATGGGACCAGATGCCATGATCTTCGTTTTCTGAATGTTGTGATTTAAGTTAACTTTTTCACTCTCCACTTTCACTTTCATCAAGAGGCTCTTTAGTTCTTCTTCACTTTCTGCCATAAGGGTGGTGTCATCTGCATATCTAAGGTTATTGATATTTCTCCCGAAAATCTTGAATCTAGATTGTGCTTCCCCCAGCCAGGCGTTTCTCGTGATATACTGTGCACATAAGTTAAATAAGCAGGGTAACATTATACAGCCGTGACATACTGCTTTTCCTGTTTGGAACCAATCTGTTGTTCCATGTCCAGTTCTAACTGTTGCTTCCTCACCTGCATACAGGTTTCTCAAGAGAAAAGTCAGGTGGCCTGGTATTTCCATCTCTTTCAGAATTGTCCACAGTTTATTGTGATCCACACAGTCAAAGGCTTTGGCATAGTCAATAAAGCAGAAATAGATGTTTTCTGGAACTCTCTTGCTTTTTCGATGATCCAGCAGATGTTGGCAATTTGATCTCTGGTTCCTCTGCCTTTTCTAAAACCAGCTTGAACATCAGGAGGTTCACGGTTCACATATTGCTGAAGCCTGGCTTGAAGAATTTTGAGCATTACTTTACTGGCGTGAGATGAGTGCAATTGTGTGGTAGTTTGAGCACTCTTTGGCATTGCCTTTCTTTAGGATTGGAATGAAAACTGACCTTTTCTGGTCCTGTGGCCACTGCTGTTTTCCCAATTTGCTGGCATATTGAATGCAGCACTTTCACAGCATCATCTTTCAGGATTTGAAATAGCTCAACTGGAATTCCATCACCTATATTAGCTTTGTTCGTAGTGATCCTTCCTTAGGCCCACTTGACTTTGCATTCCAGGATGTCTGGCTCTAGGTGAGTAATCACACTATCGAGATTATCTGAGTCATGAAGATCTTTTTTGTACAGATGTTCTGTGTGTTCTTGCCACGTCTTCGTAATATCTTCTGCTTCTGTTAGGTTCATATACTTTCTGTTCTTTATCAAGCCCATATTTGCATGAAATGTTCCCTTGGTATCTCTAATTTTCTTGAAGAGATCTCTAGTCTTTGCCATTCTGTTGTTTTCCTCTATTTCTTTGCATTGGTCACTGAGGAAAGCTTTCTTATCTCTCCTTGCTATTCTTTGGGACTCTGCATTCAAATGGGTATATATTTCCTTTTCTCCTTTGCTTTTCACTTCTCTTCTTTTTACAGCTACTTGTAAGGCCTCCTCAGACATCCATTTTGCTTTTTTCCATTTCTTCTTTTTGAGGATAGTCTTGATCCGTGTCTTCTGTACAATGTCACGAACCTCCATTCATAGTTCATCAAGCACTCTGTCTCTCAGATCTAGTCCCTTAAATCTATTTCTCACTTCCACTATATAATCATAAGGGATTTGATTTAGGTCATAACTCAATGGTCTAGTGGTTTTCCCCATGTTCTTCAATTTAAGTCTGAATTTGGCAATAAGTAGTTCATGATCTGAGCCACAGTCAGCTCCTGGTCTTGCTTTTGCTGATTGTATAGAGCTTCTCCATCTTAGGCTGCAAAGGATATAATCAATTTGATTTTGATGTTTACCATCTAGTGATTACCATGTTTAGAGTCTTCTCTTGTATTGTTGGAAGAGGGTGTTTGCTATGACCAGTTTGCTATGTCAGTGTAGTCCAAGACATTTAGGGTTATGTGATTAACACAGCATGTGTCTTGAGAAAGATAAGATCTGAGAAAATCTTGTAGTCTGTAATTAGGAATAAAAACTTGTCTCAACGTGTACTCTACACCTCAGTCCAATAGAGGCTGTAGGTTCCCTGACTCATTGCACCAGATTTTGTGTTCTTTCTTCCTTCTCATCAGTTGCTCCAGGACCATTAGGGCAACAGGTCCTCAATATTTTACCCACTATGAAAGTGAAGTGAATGTCACTCAGCCATGTCTGACTCTGTAACTCCATGAACTATACTGTCCATGGAATTTTCCAGGCCAGAATATTGGAGTGGGTAGCTTTTCCCTTCTCCAGGGGATCTTCCCGCCATATTTCATATTATTAGATTCAATTCATCTGTCTTACTTGTCTAAGAATTTTTTGGATCTTTCTTTTATCGTACATAGTTGCAGATTCTTTCAGCTTTATGTCACCTACAAGTTCAATGAGTGGGTTTTTATGCCTGTATTTAAATCTTTGGTGAAAACACTGATTGGAGCAAAGTTCTTTACTCCATAAGAGCAAACTGTGACTATTGAATTTGTTTAATCTATAGATTTAGGTATCCATATTTTTCGAGTTTTATGCAGGATTGTATGAGATAAATCACCTTGAATAATTCCTTGTGTTTGGTGGGTGCTCAATAAATTAGTCATTAAAATATGTTCCCCTTGCTGAAATTAATTTGCCTTTGCAATTGTGTTCTTTATAAAAATAATGCCTTCAATTTTAATCCATGTCTCTATTTGGTCCATCTTTTTAAATTTCCAGCTTTTAGCTACATATTTAAAAAAGCTTGTTCTCATTCCTTCTCATATATTTATCGGTTTTTAAATTTACATAATATCACTCTCTGGGTTTTTAAAGGCTGATTTGAAAATAACATTTAATTTTTGTGACTGTCAAATTTATATTTGAGAAGTTGGAAAATAAAAACAAGGAGAAAGAAAAATCATGGAAGGGGATGTGTTTTTAGTTTGATATTCTTAGTGAATTATTTAGACTTTATACTGTTAAAAGCAACATTACCAAATTTGTATTTCTCTAAGATGTGGATTTCTTAAGGTTTCTTTTTCCCATTTAAGAGTATATATATACTGTATTCAACTCAAGTTCAAACTGAAAATATTAACTTTCTTTTTTTTTTTCTTTAGCCCTTTTATCTCTAGCTAGATATTCATTCCCTAAGCAGAACTGATCAGAATCCCTTTCTGATTGAAAAATAATAGATCTCTAAAGTCTTTTCAGCTCAAGGCCATTTGAACTATATTTTTGCCTAAAAACATGAATGTAGATATATTTAAATTTTTTTCTTTCCCTATTTTTCAAAGTACTTCACTCTTCTAGGCAGTACAGAAATAAATCTACCCACAGCTGAATGACTTTCAACCTGATAGGGTTTAGATGCATTGTTCACTACACATAAGCAAATATTTTATATCTTGTTTTAGGGCAGTATTGTGAGCTCTGATCTGGTGCTGTTGAATAGTTTCAATCTTTTTGGTTGACCTTGACATTTGTTCAATTATTTTGGTTGTATTGTATATTTGTTAAAGTAGGAAAAGGTTTTATTTAGGACACCATACCTATAGTTCCAATGCCTTGTATTCAGGTTGTTATTTGATGTGTATTCTCAGTCTTTAGATTTCCTAAAACTTTCCAGGGGCTATCCTGTTTTTGCATGCTTATTTATATTTTAAGGCAGACATACTTACAACCACTTCCCAAACCTAAGTTTCACATTGGGAAATTTCTGTTTGAAGTCAGATATGGTTTCCCATTTCATGACTCCTCAGCCTTGCAGACTGTGTGCTGTGAAAGTGACAGGAATGGGGAAACCTGGGTCGGGTAGCATGGCTCTCTCACATATTCCCTTCCTTCCTGTTAGCACTTCTTATAATCCTGGAAGTGGAAGACTAGACAAAGCATCTGGTATTTCATTACAATGAATCTAATATAAAGGGTAGAAGTTGCCTGTCACATCTCGGATAGAACTGTGATGAGCTAAAGATGACAACAGAATTTTACCCACCTCACTCTTTGCAACTGGAGATCCTAATATCAGCATGAGTAATTGATCAATTGATCATGCTTTTTTTTTTTTTTTGGTATGAATCAAAGCTATGATCTCTAGAGTGCTATATTCCAAAGGGCAGAAAATTTTCCTATCTTCATAATTACCTTTGTAAAACTACATGATACTTTGAAAGGCTCAAACATAGTTTATAAATAATTTGTGATAATGATGATGGTTTAACAATAAAGATAAGATGATCATGTGAAGAATGAAAGTTAAGGAAACCATTTAATTTGTCACATGGCCCTCATAAACTGATATTTTTAGTTTATTTCTCTGTATTAGTAAGAGCCACAATATTTCTCTGATAAAGTTATACTATGACATGAAGCTCAGTTACTAGCAAATTCTGCAACTTTTTATGAAGAGTTGTACATGAAAATATGATATATCTTTAAATGCACAGGAAAATTACCAAGACATTTTAACCCTTTGGCTTAAGATAATGATAAAAACTTAATGAACAATTGCATTAAGACCAAATATGTAATAACAATACTTCTAAGTTGTGAGGAACTTAAATTCTGTTCATTCAGTCATTAAATTCTTATCAGTCTTGATGTTTTGTATACCATTTCTCAAATATAACATGTTCAAAACTGAATTTCAGTTTCATCTTACTCCTAACATTTCCATTCTTAATATTTCCTTTCTCACTTGACAACAACTCACCCTATGGTCACTCTCAACAAAATTCTTGATGTCATCCTTATTTTCTTCCATCAAGAAACCTTGTTGGATTTATCTTGAAAGTATTTCTGAATTCTGTCATTTCTGTTGCAACCACTCTGATTTGAGACACTCTTAGCTCTTATTTAGTTAAAAAAGTAGTCTTCTAACTGATCTCTCACATTCTTCCCTTACTTTTTTAAATTCTATTCTGAAAACAGTATTAAAAATTCATCATACTACACTTATCTGCTCAAAATTCTACTATAACTTCTTACTCCACTCAGACTGAAAACTAATATTCTTAAAATGGCCTCTTTAGAAGACTTTACACAATCTGATTTCCCTTGGGTCTGTGAATTTTTCTCCCACTTCTCTTTCCTTCACTTATTTCATTCCACTTATGTTAATGACTAGATCAGATCATACAAAAATTCAAGGATATAGAAACCTTAAATAAACTACTAGACCAGAGGATTTAATAAAAATGTAAAGAACATTCCATTGAAATATAGCAGAACATACATTCTTCTCAAATGCATATGGAACTTTCTTAAGGTAGACCATTTTGAGACAGAAAACAAATCTTGATACATTTAAGGAGATTTAAATCACATCAAGCATATTTCTGATCACAATGTATGAGTTTAGAAATCAAGTACAAGAATAAAACTGGAAAAAAAAAAAAACCACAAACATGTGAAGGCTACAAAACATGCTGAACAACGATTGGGTCAATGAAGAAATTACAGGAAACATGAAAATTACCTAAAGACAAATGAAAACACAGCGTAACAAAATCTATAGGCTATAGCAAAAAAAGAACTGAGAGGGAAGTTTAAAGCAATTTAAAGCAGAAAGAAGAAAAATTTCAAATAAACATCTAAAGGAACTAGAATAATAAGAATAAATGAAGCCCAAAGGAAATAATAAAAATCAGAGTGCAAATAAATAAAAGAGAGACTAAGAAGACAATATAAAAAAATCAATGAAGCTAAGAACTAGTTCTTCGAAAAGACATACAAAATTGACACCCTTAGCTAGACTAATCAAGAAAAAAAGAGAAGGTTCTAATAAATTAGAGTATAAATAACAATGGATACCACAGAAATACAACAAAGTAGAGAAATCAGAAGAAATGGACAAATTCTTAGAATATTACAAACTTCTAGGAATGAATCATGAAGAAATAGAAAGCTTAAATAGATTGATCACTATTGAGATTGAAACAGTAATGAAACCAAAAGATCTCAGCAAACAAAACTCCAGGACTAGAAGTCTTCATAGATGAATTTTACCAAACATTCAGAGAAGATTTAAAACCTATTCGTCTCAAGCCAATGCAAAAAACTGAATAGAAAGGAACACTTCTTAAATTATCTATGAGGCTAATATCAACCTAACATCAAAACCAGACGAAGAAAGCACAAACACACAAAAGAAGATTAAAAGCCAATATTTTTGACAAACAAATTATTAGCAAACAAAATACAATGATATATTAAAAGATCGCTACGACATGATCAAGCAGGATTTATTCCAGGGATGCAGGAATGGTTTAACAACCACAAAGCAATCATTGTGATACATAACATTGATAAACTGAAGGATGAAAATCACATGATAATCTCAACAGGTGAAAAAAAAAAAACATTTGAGAAGATTCAGCACTGATTTATAATAAAATTTCTCGATAAAGCGAGTATAGAAGTAATCATACCTTGACATATAGAGGTCACATATGACAAACTCACAACTAACAGCATATTCAATAGTAAAAAGCTGAAATATTAGTTCTAAAGTCATGAACTTATGGGAAATAAGAAAGCCTTCCTCAGTGATCAATGCAAAGAAATAGAGGAAAACAATAAAATGGGAAAGACTAGANGGTCACATATGACAAACTCACAACTAACAGCATATTCAATAGTAAAAAGCTGAAATATTAGTTCTAAAGTCATGAACTTATGGGAAATAAGAAAGCCTTCCTCAGTGATCAATGCAAAGAAATAGAGGAAAACAATAAAATGGGAAAGACTAGAGAGATAAACTAGAAAGACTAGAAAATTAGAGATTCCAAAGGAATAATTCATCCAAAGATGGGCTCGATAAAGGGCAGAAATGTTATGGGCCTAACCAAAGCAGAGGCTATTAAGAAGAGGTGGCAGGAATACATAGAAGAACTGTACAAAAAAGATCTTCACGACCCAGATAATCACGATGGTGTGATCACTCACCTAGAGCCAGACATCCTGGAATGTGAAGTCAAGTGGGCCTTATGAAGCATCACTACGAACACAGCTAGTATAGGTGATGGAATTCCAGTTGAGCTATTTCAAATCCTGAAAGATGATGCTGTGAAAGTGCTGCATTCAATATGTCAGCAAATTAGGAAAACTCAGCAGTGGCCACAGGACTAGAAAAGGTCAGTTTTCATTCCAATCCTAAAGAAAGGCAATGCAAAAGAGTGCTCAAACTATCACACAATTGCACTCATCTCACACGCTAATAAAGTAATGCTCAAAATTCTCCAAGCCAGGCTTCAGCAATATGCGAACTGTGAACTTCCAGATGTTCAAGCTGCTTTTAGAAAAGGCAGAGGAAGCAGAGATCAAATTGCCAACATCTGCTGGATCATCGAAAAAGCAAGAGAGTTCCAGAAAAAAAAACATCTATTTCTGCTTTGTTGACTATGCCAAAGCTTTTGACTGTGTGGATCACAATAAACTATGGAAAATTCTGAAAGAGATGGAAATACCAGACCACCTGACTTTTCTCTGGAGAAACCTGTATGCAAGTGAGGAAGCAACAGTTAGAACTGGACATGGAACAACAGACTGGTTCCAAACAGGAAAAGGAGTACGTCAATTCTGTATATTTTCACCTGTTTATTTAACTTTTATGAAAAGTACATCATGAGAAATGCTTGGCTGGAGGAAGCACAAGCTGGAATCAAATTGCTTGGGGAAGTATCAATAACCTTAGATATGCAGATGAAACCACCCTTATGACAGAAAGTGAAAAAGAGCTTCTTGATGAAAGTGAAAGAGGAGAGTGAAAAAGTTGGCTTAAAGCTCAACATTCAGAAAACTATGATCGTGGCATTCTGGTCCCATCACTTCATGCTAAATAGATGGGGAAACAGTGGATGACTTTATTTTGGGGGGCTCCAAAATCACTGCAGATGGTGATTGCAGCCATGAAATTAAAAGACACTTACTTCTTGGAAGAAAATTTATTACCAACCTAGACAGCATATTAAAAAGCAGAGACATTACTTTGCCAACAACAATCCATCTACTCAAGGCTATCGTTTTTCCAGTGGTCATATATGGATGTGAGAGTTGGACTATAAAGAAAGCTGAGCACTGAAGAATTGATGCTTTTGAACTGTGATGTTGGAGAAGACTCTTGAGAGTCCCTTGGACTGCAAAGAGATCCAACAAGTCCATCCTAAAGGAGATCAGTCCTGGGTGTTCATTGGAAGAACTGATGTTGAAGCTGAAACTCTAATACCTGGTCCAGTTGATGCGAAGGGTTGATTCATTGGAAAAGACCCTGATGTTGGGAAAGATTGAGGGCAGGAGGAGAAGGGGACAACAGAAGATGAGATGGTTGCATGCTATCACTGACTCGATGAACATGGGTTTGGGTGGGCTCCAGGAGTTGGTGATAGACAGGGAGGCCTGACGTGCTGAAGTTCATGGGGTCACAAAGAGTCAGACATGACTGAGCAATTGAACTGAACTATAATCATGAATAAGACAANTTGACTATGCCAAAGCTTTTGACTGTGTGGATCACAATAAACTATGGAAAATTCTGAAAGAGATGGAAATACCAGACCACCTGACTTTTCTCTGGAGAAACCTGTATGCAAGTGAGGAAGCAACAGTTAGAACTGGACATGGAACAACAGACTGGTTCCAAACAGGAAAAGGAGTACGTCAATTCTGTATATTTTCACCTGTTTATTTAACTTTTATGAAAAGTACATCATGAGAAATGCTTGGCTGGAGGAAGCACAAGCTGGAATCAAATTGCTTGGGGAAGTATCAATAACCTTAGATATGCAGATGAAACCACCCTTATGACAGAAAGTGAAAAAGAGCTTCTTGATGAAAGTGAAAGAGGAGAGTGAAAAAGTTGGCTTAAAGCTCAACATTCAGAAAACTATGATCGTGGCATTCTGGTCCCATCACTTCATGCTAAATAGATGGGGAAACAGTGGATGACTTTATTTTGGGGGGCTCCAAAATCACTGCAGATGGTGATTGCAGCCATGAAATTAAAAGACACTTACTTCTTGGAAGAAAATTTATTACCAACCTAGACAGCATATTAAAAAGCAGAGACATTACTTTGCCAACAACAATCCATCTACTCAAGGCTATCGTTTTTCCAGTGGTCATATATGGATGTGAGAGTTGGACTATAAAGAAAGCTGAGCACTGAAGAATTGATGCTTTTGAACTGTGATGTTGGAGAAGACTCTTGAGAGTCCCTTGGACTGCAAAGAGATCCAACAAGTCCATCCTAAAGGAGATCAGTCCTGGGTGTTCATTGGAAGAACTGATGTTGAAGCTGAAACTCTAATACCTGGTCCAGTTGATGCGAAGGGTTGATTCATTGGAAAAGACCCTGATGTTGGGAAAGATTGAGGGCAGGAGGAGAAGGGGACAACAGAAGATGAGATGGTTGCATGACATCACTGACTCGATGAACATGGGTTTGGGTGGGCTCCAGGAGTTGGTGATAGACAGGGAGGCCTGACGTGCTGAAGTTCATGGGGTCACAAAGAGTCAGACATGACTGAGCAATTGAACTGAACTATAATCATGAATAAGACAAGGATATCATTTTTCACTACTCCTATTTAACATTGTATTGGAAATCCTAGCCCAAGCAATTAGGCAAGAAAAAGAAATAAAAGGAGTCCAATATGGCAAGGAAGAAGTAAGTTTCAGGATGCAAAACTTTGCACTAACAATGAACTAAGAAAAAGAGAAATAAGGGGAAAAAATTACAATTGTAACAAAAAGAATAAAATGCCAAGGAATAAATCTATCCAAGGAAATGAAAGACCTATATGCTGAGAATTATAAGACATTGCTGAAAGACATTGAAGACACAAGTAAATGGAAAGATACACATGTACATCTCATAATCATGAATTGAAACTTCCCAGGAGGCACTAGTGGTAAAGAACCTGCCTGCCAATACAGGAGACATAAGAGACGTAGGTTTGATTCCTGAATTGAGAAGATCCCCCGGAGGAGCACATTGAAATCCACTCCAGTATTCTTGCCCAGAGAATCACATGGACAGAGGAGCCTGGTGGGCTACAGTTATAGGTTTGCAAAGAGTCAGACACTACTGAAGTAACTTGGCATGCAAACCCACACACATTAATCAGAACAATTAGTGTTGTTAAAATGTCCATATTATTTAAAGCAACTGACTGATTCAATACAATCCTTTTCAAAATTGCAACAGCATTTTTTACAGAAAAATAACAAGAAATTCTAAAATTTTTATGGAATAATAAACGACTGATTAGCCAAAGCACTCCTGAGCTGGGGGAAAACAAAGCTGGAGGTATCACACTCTTTTATTTCAAACTATATCACAAAATAACATTAATAACAAATAAATAATATTATATAATATATAGTTGTATATTATTTATTAATAATAAATTTAATAAATAATATTAAAATAACATCACTTTGGCAGAAAAACTGATACATAGATCAGTGGAACAGAATTCAGAGCCCAGAAATAAACCCATGTGTTTACTGGTAATTAATTATTCAAAAAGGAGAAAAAATAGTCCTTGGTGAAAAGACAATCCTTCAATAAATGGTATTAGGAAAACAAGAGCCACATGCAAAAAAAGAAAAAAAAAAAAAAGAAAGAAACTAGATCACTCACTATCTCACACCATACACAAAAATCAACTCAAAATGGATTAAAAATTTGAAGCTAAGACCTGAAACCAGAAAATGAAGTCTCTCAGTCATGTTCAACTCTTTGTGACCACATGAACTGTAGGCTGCCAGGCTCCTCTATCCATGGGATTTTCCAGGCAAGAATACTGGAGTGGGCTGCCATTTCCTTCTCCAGAAACCAGAAAACTCCCAGAAGAAAACTTGGACTACATTCTCTTTGACACCAGTCTTAGAAATATCTTTCTAGATACATATTCTCAGGCAAGTGAAGCATAAGTAAAAATAAACTAATGGGACTACATCAAACTAAAAAGCTTTTGTACATTAAAAAATGCCATCAACAACAGCAGCAAAATAATGTATGAAATGGGAGAAGATACTTTCAAACAGTATATATGTTAAGAAGTTAAAATCCAAAATATATAAAAACTAATTCAACAACAAAAAAAATTCAACCCAATTTGAATCAGTTCTAATGAGGTGGATGAAACTGGAGCCTATTATACAGAGTGAAGCAAGCCAGAAAAAAAAAACACCAATAGAGTATACTAATGCATATATATGGAATTTAGAAAGATGGTAACGATAACCCTGTATGCGAGACCACAAAAGAGACACAGATTTATAGAACAGTCTTTTGGATTCTGTGGGAGAGGAGAGGGTGGGATGATTTGGGAGAATGGCATTGGAACATGTATGATATCATATATGAAATGAATCGCCAGTCCAGGTTTGATGCATGATACTGGATGCTTGGGGCTGGTGCACTGAGACGACCCAGAGGGATGGTATGGGGACGGAGGGGGAAGGAGGGGTTCAGGATGGGGAACATGTGTATACCTGTGGCAGATTCATGTTTATGTATGGCAAAACCAATACAATATTGTAAAGTAATTAACCTCCAATTAAAATAAATAAATTTGTTTTTAAAAAAGAGAAAAAAAAATAGGCAGAGATACTGAATAGATGTTTTTCCAAAAGAGACATGCAGATGGCCAATAGATACATGAGAAGGCTTTCAATAGCAGGGAAATTCAAATCAAAACCATAATGTATCGATAGAACCTCATCCCTGTTAGAATGTCTACTATTGAAAATATAAGAAGAACAGGTACTGATAAGGATGTGGAGAAAAGGGAATTCTTGTGAACTGTTTGTGGGATAGTAAATCAGCGCAGTTACTGTGGAGAACCATATGGAAATACCTAAAAAAAAAAAAAAAGAACTACTATATGATCCAGTTACCTCACTTCCAGTTATTTATACAATAATATGAAAGCACTAATTCAAAAAGATACATATGTCCCAATGTTTATAGTAGTATTATCGCTAAGATATGGAAACTTAATTGTCCATCAACAGATGAATGGATATAGAAGATATGATATATATACACACAATGAAATATTACTCAGCCATAAAAAGATGAAATGTTGATATTTGATACAACATGGATGGACCTTCCCTTGATGGAGAAAAACAAACAGTGTATGATTTCATGCATATGTGGAATTAAGCAAACAAACCAAAATAAATGAACCAAGAAAAAACAAACACAGTAGTGGTTACCAGTGTGGTAGATGGAGGGGGTATCTAAGGGGCCAAAGGCTTCACTTTATGGTGACAGATGGAAACTAAATTTATGGTGGTAAACACACTGTGGGGTATGCAGAAGTAGAAATATAATATTATACACATGAAATGTATAACGTTATAAACTGATGCTACCTCAATAAAAATAAGTCTAAAAAGTAAAATGATAAGGCTTCTAAGGGGAAAAAAGATAGACCAGTGCCTTGGAAACTTGGGAATTAAAAAAAAAAAAAACTATTATATATCACATGGTAGTAATAACCATACAAAATATAGGTAAGTAGGCTTCAGTCAGATCAGTTCAGTCGCTCAGTCATGTCCAACTCTTTGCGACCCCATGAATTGCAGCATTCCAGGGCAAAGACTAATAGAGTTTTGCCAAGAAAATGCACTGGTCATAGTAAACACCATCTTCCAACAACACAAGAGAAGACACTACACATGGACATCACCAGATGGTCAACACTGAAATCAGATTGATTATATTATTTGCAGCCAAAGATGGAGAAGCTCTATACAGTCAACAAAAACAAGACCAGGAGCTGACTGTGGCTCAGATCATGAACTCCTTATTTCCAAATTCAGACTTAAATTGAAGAAAGTAGGGAAA
>SJYX01020968.1:308288-323757 GCA_006410675.1 Oreotragus oreotragus
GCAGGAGGAGAAGGGGACGACAGAGGATGAGATGGCTGGATGGCATCATAGACTCGATGAACGTGAATCTGAGTGAACTCTGGGAGTTGGTGATGGACAGGGAGGCCTCTCATACTGCGATGCATGGGATCACAAAGAATTGGACACGACTGGATGACTGAACTGAACTCAACTGAGGCCTCCCTGTCCATCATCAATTCCCAGAGTTCACTCAGACTCACGTCCACCGAGTAGTGATGCCATCCAGCCATCTCATCCTCTGTCATCCCTTTCTCTTCCAGCCCCCAATCCCTCCCAGCATCAGAGTATTTTCCAGTGAGTCAACTTTTCGCCTGAGGTGGCCAAAGTATTGGAGTTTCAGCTTCAGCATCAGTCCTTCCAAAGAAAATCCAGGACTGATCTCCTTTAGAATGGACTGGTTGGACCTCCTTGCAATCCAAGGGACTCTTCAGTGTATTCTTCAACGCCACAGTTCAAAAGCATCATTTCTTTGGCACTCAGCTTTCTTCACAGTCCAACTCTCACGTCCATAAATGACCACTGGAAAAACCATATCCTTGACTAGACCTTTGTTGGAATTAGCCTTCAACCAAATTTAAAACTAGTGTTCATCAAGCTACACATGTAAGAAAATTAATAAGCAAGCCACAGACTGGGATAACATATCTGCATAGTAATAACTGGCCCAGAACTTGTAGCTGGAATATATACTTACAAGAATTTCTCCAACTCAATCATAAAAGACAAGCCACCATATATATATCTATATATAATAAATCAAATATTGAAATAGACATTTAATAAGGGAATATGTACAAATGACCACTAATCCCCTGGGAAAATTTTTACAACATTAGTTATCAGGTAAATGCAAATAAAACCACAATGAGAGCATTATCAAAACACAAGAATAACAAAAATTAAAAAGACTGACCACCTCAAAATTAGCAAGCATGTCACATAACTGAAGTGAGGGAGATGAGATGATGAATTCATTTTGGAAATGTTCTGATAGTGTCTCATAAAGCTAAACTTCTTAGTACATTATGACTCAGCAGTTTTATTCCTAGTTGTTAACACATGAGGCTGAAAATATATGTTCAGTGAAATATATATCTAAGAATATCCATAAAGATACATCTATGAATGTCCAGGCTTGTTTATTATAGCCCCAAACTGGATAAAGTTCAACAAAAAGAATAGAAAAACAAGACATGGACATTCATACACTGAAATACAGTTGGGATACTATTCACATTAAAGCAATAAATGACTTACTAATACACTCAAAAACATAAATGAATCTAAATAGAATCATGCGTGTATATTATATAAAGGGAGAGAAGTGTATTTGACTCTAGGATGGGGTAAGGGACTGACTGGGCAGGAGGAGGAAGAATTTTTATACATCTGGAGTGATGGTGATCTTCTATATATTGACAGGGACTTGGTTACATGGATGTGTGTATTTATCAAAACTCATCAAATGGCATACTAAAGATTTGCGCATTATACTTGACATGAATTTTACCTCAAGGAAAAAGTTAAATTGAAATTTACAACCCATCATAAAGTAAAGAAGATAAGTTGATGGATAGATAGTGGATATTGGATAGTATGTGAAGAAGCCAATATAGGAAAATGTTTTTATTTTTATCATTTTATTATATATACATTTTCTTTTTTACCACATTCCCCAACCAGGGATTGAACCCATGCCTGTGAAATGAAAGCTTGGAGTCTTAACCATTGGACCACCAGGAAATCCTAGGGAAATATTAACTGTATTATTTGCATGGTAGGTATTTGGATGTTCAAGGTGTAATTATTTCATTTTTCCTTTATGTTTGAAAATTTTCATAATAAAGAGACTTTGCTACTAAATCCTAGATAAAATGACTCTAGGTTGGGATTGTAGATATGAAAAGCAGCATTTTGTGTGTGTTTTTATGATTTTAAATATTGCATCTGAGAGAAATTTTGTTTTTAATTGTTGATAATGCAATGTAATAGCCTGGATGAATTTTCTGTACCTTGTCACACAACACACAGGAAATAACATAAGTTTGATCCAACCTGAATTTTGAGACATATACCATAACATTTTATTTCTGATTGCTATTTGAATATCTTAAGCAAAATTAGGCTGGTTACAAATTTCTATAACAAAAGTTATATCACAAAAAGCCTTTTGAAATATTCAGGAGGAAATGTTATTATCTGCTTTATTTTAAATTAAAAATAAATCATTATTTAACTATTTTCCTCAGAAATATTTCTCTTAAAATCATTTTTTATTTTCAACAAAATATAGCATCATATTTCAACACAGGGAAAGTATGAGAACTGAACAAAGTCTTGTGACTCCATTTAATTTACTTAATTCCACCTTGGAATTAAATGAAAATATATATCTTCTAATTTGAGGGGAAAAGCCTAGCACAAAGAAACCAAATAAGAAAAAAAAAAAAACCCGAAGGGGTGTTCTACAAAGTGGAGATTTCTCCCCTACCTTTTAAGCCATATTTCTTTTACTTAAAAAAGAAATCTCCAGGAAAGAACATGAATGAATCTAAGGACCAATGGAATCTCATAATTATGGGGGTGAAATATACTACTTATCAATATGGACTAATAAAAAAGAGTTTCATTTTGTCATGAAAATATACGAAGATTTTATAAAAACTTACCAGAAGTACTCCGGTTCCTGAGAGAGGCTAGGAAGAAACTCATGAGCCTGGTTCAGACAGAGGCCTCAGTGTCTTGGGGTCAGGACGGGATAGGCCAAGCCCATTAATAAACAGTTCGGTGAACTCAGCCAGGACATGAAAACACAGACTTGTCTGGGTGGCACTTCATTAAGCAAAGTTTAGTAATCTGCTAGCTGAAGTTTTGATTTGGATTTGTCCAAGGAGAAACTGTACCTCCTCTATATCAAGGTGGGGGGGACCCTATGATGTATCAAAAAGGAAACAGGCAGGATATAGTATGTATGCAATTCAGTTGTTTACTTTTTCTCTCACACCCTTTTGCAAATACCACTGCATATATAGCTCTGAGCAGGAAGAGACGGCCCTCAGCTGACAGGAACTGGAGGTTCAGCAGGTGGTTTATAGGAGTGACATGCCTGAACACAGGTCAATTTCTATAACCTTCTTTACTGATAAGCCAGGCTGAAAAAAACATAAATGTGGCAAACGATTAACTTGACAACCATTGTTTATCATAGGACTTTACAGCTAGTTGTCAGCTTGTCTTGGTTTTTATCATCAAATTTAAAGTAGCCCTTTTGCTGTTTACTTCACCAGGAAGTCTCATTCCTTTATTTTCCCTCTCTCTCTCTCTCTCTCTCTCTCTATATATATATATATATATATATATATTTATGTACGTTAAAAACATTCATGAATAAATGAATTAAAGAGTAAGAGCAACACTTCTGGAAAGACTAGCAATTTTGAATGTTCCCACACTGAGGCCTTTGGAATGAAGGAATTTATTATAAGGAGTTGCTACATTCATATGTCCAGTGAATGAGAGTCTGTGATCTTTCTCAAAACACAAGATATGTCACACTGATGTCTGAAAAATCAGGAGAAACGTGAGCCCCTCTCACAAGCCATATTCCATGCATTTCTATTCAGTCTCTTCACTTCTCAACAATACTTCCATGACCTAAGTCCCCAGCAAGTTAGTAGTGGAAGGCATCTTCCATAAAAACCTAGAGCAATCATTAGAGGTAAAAGACTGAATGCTTTTCTCCCAAGACAATCCAGCCAGTTTAGATATACTGGAACTTCTAGCCAGTGCAAAGACATGCCCTTCATAACACTTGCACATAGGAATTTCCTTCTTTTTCTTGAGCTTTCCAGCATCAAGTGACATACTACTTCTGGAGGTATCCCATTCCACTTTTTGAGTTCTGACTGTTAGAAAAGATCAAATTATATTCAATCAAATTTCAATTCCCTAAGATTTCTTCCAATGGAGTTTATTTTTATCCTTTAACATTTCTACTTGTTCNTCTTGAGCTTTCCAGCATCAAGTGACATACTACTTCTGGAGGTATCCCATTCCACTTTTTGAGTTCTGACTGTTAGAAAAGATCAAATTATATTCAATCAAATTTCAATTCCCTAAGATTTCTTCCAATGGAGTTTATTTTTATCCTTTAACATTTCTACTTGTTCTTTGACCTGAAGCAACTGGGATATTTGAGAATAGCTACCATTCCATCTGAGTTTGCTAATTATTTTCCCTGCTTTTGCTCTCTGTCATCAATTCAAATCCCCCTCAGAATCATGGTTGTGTTCATTTAAATCACTTTTAGTTTGTCAAGCTTCTACCTAGGAAATGTGGTGTCTAGGGGCTTTGTATCTACAGGGGTTTTGCTCTACACAGAGTAGAATAGGAATACAGCCTCTGAATCCTAGATAATGATCATAAACAGAAACTTAATCTTTACTATAAGCTAACATTCCCAACTCTCTTTTGTACCTGTTGCAGATAAATCAGACTTTCTGTATCTTGCACCAGTGAAGATATATATATATATATATATTTTTTTTTTTTTTCCTGAAAATAGGTCTGTCTTTACATTTCTTTCTCTAAAATTCCATTGTTTTAGTTTTCATATAATGTCAGGGCCATCATCTTCTGTTGTATAATGTATATATTACCCTTCAAAGCTTTGTGTCTTTCACAAATTTGATAAGAATATTGTTTTCTCTGTATAGTTGTTGGCAAAACCCTTGAAAATAATGGGCTGGGAGACAGCACTGCAAAATGATTTAGATCTATTAATCAGTATTTTTTGTTTATGTTGTTCATCTATTAATCCTCATACAGACGTTGCCATCCACTCAAGTTTCTCTATTTATTAAAACTTTTTATTTTATGTAGGAGTATAGTTGATAAACAATGTTATGACAGTTTCAAGTGCACAGCAAAGTGACACACTATACTTTAAAAAGGTAACCAATAAGGACATACTGTATAGCACAGGGAACTCTGCTCAGTGTTATGTGGTGGCCTGCATGGAAGGTGAGTTTGAAGGAGAATGGATACATATATATATTTATATATATACATATATGACTGAGTCACTTTGCTAAGCTTCTCTATTTAATTAGAGATCCTTATTAGGACTCTGTCAAGAACTTGATGACAGACAGTTATGCTCTATTGTTGACTATTCTCAATTAACTCTGGGGAGTAAGGTTGGTCTAAGACCATTGTTCTTAATGCACTATAGTCTCAGTGACCAGAGCTTTCTCCTTCAAGGTTTGATACTTGCTCCCTTTGATAGTGAACCCTCTCTCAAGATGAGATACTACTGGTCTCCGATTAGGGATATGGAAAACTTAGACCTCTTAAACTGTGATGAGAATTTAGGATGGGGAGCAAACTATTATGTTTTTGGAGTAGAGAACTTCTGATCATTTTGTTTTTCTCAGGGTGTTTAAGTTGTGCTCTGGACTTGAACCCTAAAGAGATTATTTGTTCTGTGAACCTCTGAGTTTTATGTCAAGGAAAGTCTTACTTTAACATGTGATGCAGATAAGATATATAAAGATTAGGAGCATGTTTATAACATAATTACTCTGGTAGTGACAAAGAGCAAATTTTCCTTAGGTATGGACTTTATTTTTAATTTACATTTTATATTAAGGTTTAAAATTCTAAAGTTAAAAAAGGAACATTCACAGAGGTCTTCCTCTCATCCCTAGTTTTTAGCCATTTACTTATATTCACTAAAGACAGCCAATTTCACTGGGAAATAAGTGTGATTCCAGAGACATTTTATGCACATAAATCAAATATGCAAAAACTGCTTATTTTTAGTACAAGTGATAGACTACTACACAAATGTTCTGGTATTTTAATTTTAAAATTTTATTATATCTTGGGGGATTATTCTAAGATATACATTTTAAAATTTTTACATTATTTAAAATTCTTAATAATTGAGAAATTAAAACTTGTACATAGGAGCTTCCCTGGTGGCTCAATGGTAAATAATCCACCTACTAATACAGGAGACATGGGTTTGATAGCTCACCTGGGAAAATTTCACTTGTCACAGAACAACAAAGGCTGTGCATCATAACTATTGAGCCTGTTCTAGAGCCCAGGAGCTGCAACTACTGATTCCATGTGCCACAACTACTGAAGCACACATGCCCTAGAACCCATGCTCCACAACAGAAGAAAACACCACAGTGAAAAGCCTGTGTTCCCCAACCGGAGAGTAGGCATAGCTCAACACAACTAGAGAAAAGCCCATGCAACAATGAAGACACAGCAAAGCCAAAAATAAAGAAATAACACAAATTTTAAAAAGGAAAACGAAATGATAACTTAAAAAAAGAAAAAAGCAAAACCTGTACACAAACAGATTCCAAAGTACCCATTATCCAGCTTCAACAATTACCAACTCAAAGTCAGTTGTCAATTCAAACCAATTATCAACTCAAGCCTGACAATCCCTTATCATATATTTTTAAATTAAGTTATAATTAACATACGGTATTCTTTTAGTTTTAAATAAAGGGTTTTTTTAATTTTCTTTTTTTTTAATTTTATTTATTTATTTATTTTACTTTATTTTACTTTACAGTACTGTATTGGATTTGGCATACATTGACATGAATCCGCCACTGGTGTACATGAACTCCCAAACATGAACTCCCCTCCCACCTCCTACCCCACATCATCCCTCCAGATCATCCCCACGCACCAGCCCCAAGCATCCTGCATCCTGCATCGAACATAGACTGGTGATTCATTTCTTACATGATAGTATACATATTTCAGTGCTATTCTCCCAAATCATCCCATTCTCTCCCTCTCCCTCTCCCTCAGAGTCCAAAAGTCTGCTCTACACATCTGTGTCTCTTTTGCTGTCTTGCATACAGGGTCCTCATTAACATCTTTCTAAATTCCATATATATGTGTTAGTATACTGTATTGGTGTTTTTCTTTCTGGCTTACTTCACTCTGTATAATCGGTTCCAGTTTCATCCATCTTATTAGAACTGATTCAAATGTATTCTTTTTAATGGCTGAGTAATACTCCATTGTGTATATGTACCACAGCTTTCTTATCCATTCATCCGCTGATGGACATCTAGGTTGTTTCCATGTCCTGGCTATTATAAACAGTGCTGCGATGAACATTGGGGTACATGTGTCTCTTTCTATTCTGGTTTCCTCGATGTGTATGCCCAGCAGTGGGATTGTTGGGTCATAAGGCAGTTCTATTTGCAATTTCTTAAGGAATCTCCACACTGTTCTCCATAGTGGCTGTACTAGTTTGCCTTAAATTACAACACAGTGATTCAATATTTTTATATTTTATGAAGTATTCATCACAAAATCCAATTACCATTTATCTGTCACCAAACAAAGTTGTTACAATATTATTGCTTATATTTCCTACGTGTACATTACATCCCCATGATGTAGTTATTATATAACTGGAGGCTTTTAATCTTTAAATCCCTATTCATCTATCCTATTCATCTATTTTGGCTGTCCCCATCCAACTCCTCTGGCAACCATTCATTTATTCTATGTATCTATGAGTCTGTTTTTGTTTTGTTGTATATTTGTTTTTCAGAGTCCACATATAAGTGAAATCATAGGGTATTTATCTTTGTCTGATTTATTTCACTTGGCATAATAGAGGACTTGTTATTTTAAAATATTATTTTAAAATTAAGTTTTGGAGATCAAATCAAGATGGCAAAGTAGAACGACTTGCCCTCATCTCCTTCTGCAAGAGCAGTGAAATCACAACTTGCTGTTGAATAACATTAGACAGGAGGATGCTGGAAAACATAAAAAAAAAAAAAAAAGATATCCTGCAAAAAAAGACAAGGGAGAAACCACAATGAGAGGGTAGGAGGGGCACAATCACGATAAAACCAAACCCCATATCCACCTCCTGGGCAAACCACAAACTGGATAACAATAATAATACCTAAGATTTCCCACTGTTATGATGGTTCTGAGCCCTACATCAGTCTTTGCAGTCTGGGGATCCAGCAAAGGGACTAGGAATCCCCCAGGAATCTGACTTTGAAGGCCAATGGAATTTGATTACATAACTTCCACAAGACTTGGGGAAACAGAGACTCTACACTTGGAGGGCACAAATGAAATCTTGCATGCACCAGGACCCAGGAGAAAGGAGCAGTGACCCTACAGGAAACCAAACCAGACATACCTGCTAGTGTGTAAGGGTCTCCTGTGGAGGTGTGAGTCAGTAGTGGCTTGCCACAGGGACAGGGTCACTGGCAGAAGCAGTCTTGAGAGATGCCCCTTGTAAAGTTAGCTCTCTTGCAGCCCTCTTAACCTACCATAGAAACTGTAGACTCAGGACTGGGTTGCCTCAGGCCAAAACGACTAACAGAGAGGGAGTGCAGCCCCCATCCATCAGCAGGTAATTGGATGAAAGTTTTACTGACCATGACCCTGCCCACCAAAACAAGACCCAGTTTTTCTCACCATCAGTCCCTCCCATCAGATTCATCCCTTAGAGGGCAGACAGAAGAAGCAAGAAGAACTACAATTCCACAGTCTCCAGAACAATCACAGAAAGTTAATTTAAATGAAAGAGTAGGGGATTTTCTCCCAAGTGAAAGAATAAGATCAAATAAACAACAACAACACATATGAAAAGCAAGAAACAAATGAAGTGGAGATAGGCAACATTCCAGAAAAAGAATTCAAAATAGTGATAGTGCAGATAGTCCAGGATCTTGGGAAAAGAATGAAGAAGATACAATGCAAGAAATGTTTACCAAAACCTAAAAGAACTAAAGAACAAACAGAGATGAACAATACACTAGAAGGGATCAATAACAGAATAACTGAGGCAGAAGAATGGTTAAATGACCTGGAAGACAGAATGGTGGAAATCTTGGCAGTAAAACAGAATTAAAAAAAAAAAAAGAAAGAAAGAATGGAAAAAAAGAGAAGACAGCCTGAGTCCTCTGTGATAACATTAAACACACCAACATTTGCATGATAGGGGTCCCAGGAGAAGAGAGAGAAAGGACCTGAGAAAATATTTGAAAAGGCTGAAAACTTTACTAATATGGAAAAAGAAATAGTCAACCAAGTTCAGGAAGCCCAAAGAGTCCTAGGCAGGATAAACCCAAGGAGGAACACATTAAGACACATAGTAATCAAACTGACAAAAAAAATTAAAAAAAAAAAAAAGATAAAATAGTAAAAGTAACAAGAGAAAAATGACAACTATCATACAAGGGAACTCTCACAAATCTATCAGCTAATTTCTGAACAGAAACTCTACAAGTCAGAAGGGAATGTCATAGTATGTTTAAGGTGATGAAAGGGAAGAAACTACAACCAAGAATACTCTACCCAGCAAGACCCTGTTTCTTAATTTGGCAGAGAAGTCAAAAGCTTTACAAATAAGCAAATGTCAAGATAATTCAACACTGCCAAACCAGTTTTACAGTAAATGTTAAAGAAACTTCAATAAGTTGGAAAGATAAGAGAAGGAAAAAAATTTGCAAAGAAAGAACCCCAATTAAGAAGATGGTAATAGAATTATACATATAAATAATCGCCTTAAACGTAAATGGATTAAATACATCAACCAAAAGACATAGACTGGCTGGGTGGGTGAAAACATGTGCATGTATGCACTTTCACTTACCACATCACTCTATTCAATCCATCAAATCATATGTTATTATTTTATACTGTTAGGTTAATTATGTTTCCATTATTATTTGCAATTATAATTATCTTTTATTTTTTTGTCTGGCTATCAATTGTGAAAACTGATAAATATCTTTTTTTTTTAAATATTTTAATTGAAGGGTAATTACTTTACAATATTGTGGTGGTTTTTGTAATACATCAACATAAATCAGCCATAGGTATACATGTGTCTCTCCAAACCTGAGTTGCCCCAATCTCCCTCCCTAACATGTTCCTCTGGGTTTTCCCAGAGTACCAGCTTTGGGCACTCAGCTTCATTCATGGAACTATACTGGTCATCTATTTTGCCTATGGTAATATACATGTTTCAATGCTATTATTTCAAGTCATCCCACCCTTAACTTCTCCCACTGAGTCCAAAAGTCTTTTCTTTACATCTGTGTCTTCTTTGTTGCCATGCATGTAGGATCATCAGTAACATCTATTCAAATTCCATATTTATGCATTCAGTTCAGTTCAGTCACTCAGTCGTGTCCGACTCTTTGCGACCCCATGAATCGCAGCACTCCAGGCTTCCCTGTCCATCACCATCTCCCGGAGTTCACTCAAACTCACATCCATTGAGTCACTGATGCCATCCAGCCTCTGTCGTCCCCTTCTCCTCCAGCCCCCAATCCCTCCCAGGATCAGAGTCTTTTCCAGTGAGTCAACTCTTCGCATGAGGTGGCCAAAGTATTGAAGCTTCAGCTTTAGCATCAGTTCTTCCAAAGAACACCCAGGGTTGATCTCCTTTAGGATTGACTAATTGGATCTCCTTGTAGTCCAAGGGACTCTCAAGAGTCTTCTTCAACACCACAGTTCAAAAGCATCAATTCTTCAGGGCTCAGCTTTCTTCACAGTCCAAATCTCACATCCATACACGACCACTGGAAAACTCATAGCCTTGACTAGACAGACCTTTGTTGGCAACGTAATATCTCTGCCTTTCAATATACTATCTAAGTTGGTCATAACTTTTCTTCCAAGGAGTAAGTGTCTTTTAATTTCATGGCTGCAATCACCATCTGCAATGATTTTGGAGCCCCCCCAAATAAACTCTGGCACTGTTTCCACTGTTTCCCCATCTATTTCCCAGGAACATACAGCATTTGGCTTTCTCCTTCTGACTTGCTTCACTCTGTATGATAGGCTCCAGAGTCATCCACCTCATTAGAACTGATTCAAATGTATTCATTTTTATAGCTGAGTAATATTCCATTGTGATTGTACCACAATTTACTTATCCATTTATCTGCCAATGGACATCTAGGTTGTTTCCACATCCTACATACTGTAAATAGTGCTACAATGATCACTGGGTACAAAACATCTTTTCCTATTGTGATTATGTGACTCATATTCATGTTAATACCATTGTATCATGATGGTCAACAGAAAATGACAGAATTCTGTCTCTAAAATTTCCATCTAATAGAAAAAAAAATAATAACTTTTAAAAAATTAATTTCATTTAATTGATGGATAATTACTTTATAATATTATAATGATTTTTGCTATACATCAACATGAATCAGCCACAGGTATAATACTTGTGTTCTCCCTGTCTTGAAACCCCTCCTACTTCCTTCCCCACCTTATCCCCCTGCGTTGTCCCAGAGCACCAATTTTGGGTGCCCTGTTTCGTGCATCAAATTTGCACTAGTCATCTATTTTATATATGATAACGTACATGTTTCAATGCTATTCTTTCAAATCATCCCACCCTCACCTTCTTCCACTGAGTCCAAAAGTCTATTCTCACATCTGCACCTCTTTTGCTGCCCTGAATGTAGGATCATTGGTAATTTCCTTCTAAATTAAAGAATTTCAATCCGGGACCAAAGATGAGGCTTCTTATTATTCAGAGCTTTTGTGTAGCAAAGTTTTATTAAAATAACAGGGATAGAGAAAGGTTTCAGCAAGAGGCAATGGAAAGGGGGCAGTCTTTAACAAGGCATTATCAACTTGTTATTGAATCACAGATAAAAGAAAGAACCCAAGGTTGAGAGAACTGCTCTGGGCTCCTCTCCCACACCATATGTTCTGAGATAGCATTGGCAGGAGGGGAGCCATCTTGGGAGGAGGTGTCTCTCGGAAAGATATGTTTTATCATAATGCAACTGACATGAGTTTTTGAAGAAAAACAGGTTTCTAAGCAAGATGCGTTATTTCATTAACATAGCTTAAGGACATTCCCATGAGGAAGATACACTGTTTTGCTGGGCAATCAGCAGCTCAGGGTTTGAAAAAGTTAGTTTCAGATAGCCATAGAAACACAGGATTTGAAAAACCTCCTTCAGAGTGAAGGAACCTGGGGAAATAAAATGTGTCCACTTTGCCATTTGCCTCCTTCTCAGGAATTTTGGCCTCCCTGCTGACATTTAACCCTTTCATGTGTGTATATATATATATGTATATATATATATATATATATATATATATATCCCACAACTTCCTTATCCATTCATCTGCCAATGGACATCTAAGTTGCTTCCATGTCTTAGCTAATGTAAATAGTGCTGAAATGAATATTGGGGTACATGTGTCTCTTACAATTCTGGTTTCCTCAGGGTATATGATAAGCAGAGGAATTGCTGGGTCATATGGCAGTTCTATTGCCAGTCTTTTTATTTTAAGGAATCTCCACACTATCCTTCATAGTGACTGCATCAGTTTCCATTCCCACCAACAGTATAAGAGGGATCTGTTTTATCCACATCCTCACCAGCATTTTTTGTTTGTAGACTTTCTGATGGTGGGCATTCTGACCAGTGTGAGATGATACCTCATTGTGGTTTTGATTTGTATTTCTCTGTTAACGAGTGATGTTGAGCATCTTTTCATGTGTTTATTAGCCATCTGCATGTTTTTGGAGAAATGTCTGTTTAGATCTTCTGCCCACTTTTTGACTGAGTTGTTTCTTTTTCTGGTATTGAGCTGCATGAACTCCTTGTATATTTTGGAGAACAATTCTTTGTCAGTTGTCTCATTTGCTATTATTTTCTCCCATTCTGAGGGATGTTTTTTCACCTTGCTTATAGTTTCCTTCATTGTGCAAAAAAAATTAAGCTTAATTAGGTCCATTTGTATATTGTTATTTCCATTACTCTGGGAGGTAAGTCATAGAGGATCATGCTGTGATTTATGTCAGATTGTGTTCTGACTATGTTTTCCTATAGGAGTTTTATAGTTTCTGGGCTTGCATTTATATTTAATCCGTTTTGAGCTTATTTTTTATATGGTGTTAGAAATTGTTCTAGTTTCATTCTCTCACATGTAGTTGACTTGTTTTCCCAGCACTTGTTGAAGAGACTGTTTTTTTTTTTTCATTGTATATTTTGTCAAAGATAATATGTCCATAGGTGCTCTGATTCATCTCTGAGCTTTCTATTTTGTTCCACTGATCTGTATTTCTGTCTTTGTGCCAGTACCATATTGTCATGATGAATGCAGCTTTGTTGTATAATCTGAGTTAGGAAGGTTGATTCCTCCAGTTTACTTCTTCTTTCTCAAGATTGCTTTGGATATTCAGGGTCCTTTGTGTTTCCATATAAATTTTGAAATTATTTGTTCTGGTTCTGTGAAAAATACTGTTGGTAGTTTGATAAGGATTGCACTGAATCTGTACATTCCTTTGGGTAAGATACTCATTGTCACTATACTGATTCTTCCAGTCAACAAACATGGTATATTTCCCCACCTATTTGTGTCATCTTTGATTTCTTTCGTCAGTGTTTTATAGTTTTCTGTATACAGGCCTTTTGTTTCTTTAGGTAAATTTATTCCAAAATATTTTATTAATTTTGTTGCAATGGTGAATGGGATTGTTTCCTTAATTTTTTTTTTCTGATTTTTGCTCTTAGTGTATAGGAATGCAAGGAATTTTTGTGTATTAATTTTATATCCTGTGACTTTACTGTATTCATTGATTAGCTCTAATAATTTTGGGGTGGCATTTTTAGGGTTTTCTATGCAGAAGATCATGTCATCTTCAAACAGTGAGAGTTTTACTTTTTTTCTAATCTGGATTCCTGAAATTTCATTTTCTTCTCTGATTGCTGTGGCTAGGACTTCCAAAACTATACTGAATAGTAGTGGTGAGAATGGGTACCTGTGTATTGCTCTTGATTTTAAAGGAAATGCTTTCAATTTTTTGCCATTGAGGATAATGTTTGCTGTGGGTTTGTCATATATGACTTTTGCTACTTTTAGGTATATTTTTTCTATGCCTACTTTCTGGAGAGTTTTTATCATAAATAGGTGTTGAAATTTGTCCAAGACTTTCTCTGTGTCTATTGATATAATCATATGGTTTTTATCTTTCAATTTATCACACTGATTAACTTGTGAATATTGAAGAATCCTCGCATCCCTGGAATAAAGCCAACTTGGCAATGATATATGATCTTGGATTCTGTTTGCTAAAATTCTCTTGAGAATTTTCGCATCTATGTTCATCAGTGATATTGGCCTGTAGTTTTCTTTTCTTGTGTGGCATCTTTGTTTGGTTTTGGTGGCCTTGTGGAATGAGTTTGGGAGTTTACATTACTCTGCAATTTTCTGGAAGAGTTTGAGTAGAACAGGTGTTAGCTCTTCTAAGGAGATCAACCCTGGGATTTCTTTAGAAGGAATTATTTTAAAGCTGAAACTCCAGTACTTTGGCCACCTCATTCAAAGAGTTGGCTCATTGGAAAAGACTCTGATGCTGGGAGGGATTGGGGGAAGGAGGAGAAGGGAACGACCGGGGATGAGATGGCTGGATGGCATCACGGACTTGATGGACATAAGTCTGAGTGAACTCCAAGAGATGGTGATGAACAGGGAGGCCTGGCGAGCTGCAATTCATGGGGTCTCAAAGAGTTGGACACGACTGAGCCACTGAACTGAACTGAACTTACCTAAGAAGCCATCAGGTCTTGGACTTTTGTTTTTTAGAAGATTTTTTTTGCTGTAGTCCAGCTCCAGCAGCCAGGGATTCAACCTGAAAAGATGGATGGTGTCGGCGGTGATGTAGATTCTGACTCATAGTAAGGAGCTACATCGGTGGACGATGATGTAACCTCTGACTCATAGTACGGGACTGGACCTTGATGTAGCCTCTGACTCGAAGTATAGGACTACATGTTTATTTCAAGCTTCAGGTTCTCTTTTACACTTTGACAAGAGCATTACATCAGAGGTTTGACACTCCCAGTTTCTCCCACCCAGATTTATCATTGTTTCCCTATAAAGAGAGAGTTCCTGCTTCAGCTGATTCTCTCAGAATCGGCTTAACTATTGATTATCTTCTTTATCTTATGTGTCCTACACTTAATTTGTGATTACATTGTAACTCATGCAACATTTCTCAGTTTATTTCTTATCTTTCTAGATCCTATCTGCCCCTAGCATCTTAAGATCATTATCTCCTAAAATGGTTTCTAGCTATTCTTCAGTTCAGTTCAGTTACTCAGTCGTGTCTGACTCTTTGTGACCCCATTAATTACAGCACTCCAGGCCTCCCTCTTCATCACCATCTCCCAGAGTTCACCTAGACTCACGTCTATGAAATCTGTGATGCCATCCAGCCATCTCATCCTCGGTCATCCCCTTCTCCTCCTGCCCCCAATCCCTCCCAGCATCAGAGTCTTTTCCAATGAGTCAACTCTTCGCATGAGGTGGTCAAAGTACTGGAGTTCAGCTTTAGCATCATTCTTTCCAAAGAAATCCCAGGGTTGATCTCCTTCAGAAT
>SJYX01020968.1:339190-361331 GCA_006410675.1 Oreotragus oreotragus
CCCTTAAATCTATGTCTCACTTCCACTGTATAATCATCAGGGATTTGATTTTGGTCATACCTGAATTTTCTAGTGGTTTTCCCTACTTTCTTCAGTTTGGCAATAAGGAGCTCATGATCTAAGTCTCAATTTGGCAATAAGGAGCTCATGATCTAAGTCACAGTCAGCTCCCGGTCTTGTTTTTGCTTACTGTATAGAGCTTCTCCACCTTTGGCTGCAAAGAATATAATCAATCTGATTTCGGTGTTGACCATCTGGTGATGTCCATGTGTAGAGTCTTCTCTTGTGTTGTTGGAAGAGGGTGATTACAATGACCAGTGCGTTCTCTTGGCAAAATTCTCTTGGCCTTTGCCCTGCTTCATTCTGTATTCCAAGGCCATATTTGCCTGTTACTCCAAGTGTTTCTTGACTTCCTTTTTCATTCCAGTCCCCTTTAATGAAAAGAACATCTTTTTTTGATGTTAGTTCTAAAACGTCTTGCAGGTCTTCATAGAACCGTTCAACTTCATCTTATTCAGCATTACTGGTTGGGGCACAGACTTGGATTACTGTGATATTGAATGGTTTGCCTTGGAGACGAACAGAGATCATTCTGTAGTTTTTGAGATTGCATCCAAGTACTGCATTTCAGACTCTTTTGTTGACCATGATGGCTACTCCATTTCTTCTAAGGGATTCCTGCCTGAAGTAGTAGATATAAGGGTCATCTGAGTTAAATTCATCCATCCCAGTCCATTTTAGTTCTCTGATGTCTAGAATGTCGATGTTCACTCTTGCCATCTCCTGTTTGACCACTTCCCATTTGCCTTGATTCATGGACCTGACATTCCAGGTTCCTATGCAGTATTGCTCTTTATAGTATTGGACCTTGCTTCTATCATGAATCACATCCACAAGTGTGTATTGTTTTTTGCTTTGGCTCCATTCCTTCGTTTTTCTGCAGTTATTTCTCCACTGATCTCCAGTAGCATATTTGGCACTTACTGATAGCTTAAGAAAAACATTTACATAACAAAAGCATATTGATTAACTCGAGATTTGAGAAAAGTTAAGTCCAGGTGTAACCAGGTGTCATCATGGCAATACAGAATTTTAAGAGAAACTTTTTAAATTTTGTATAGAGAAGGGAAAAAAAAAATCTGACATTTGTAGTTTGTTTCCTTCTGCTGTTTAAGAGAGAGATCAGCAGTGTCTGACACTTGCAGCCTATTTGCTCCATTTGGAGATCCCTGGCCTACCTGCCTGTTACCCTCTCACAACCATCTCATACTCAATCTTTCTCAGCATCAAGATCTTTTCAATGAGTTGACTCATTGAACTTCAGCTTTAGCATCAGTTCTTCCAATGTGTACTCAGGATTGATTTCCTTTAGGATTGACTGGTTTGATCTTCTGCCATACAAGGGACAATCAAGAATCTTTCGAGCACCACAGTTCAAAAGCATCAATTCAGTACTCAGCATTCTTTATTGTCTAACTCTCACATCTGTACATGACTACCGGAAAACTCATATCTTAGACTACCTAAATCTTGGTCAACCCATATCTTGACCTATGTCAGCAAAGTGATGTTTCTGCCTTTTAATACATTATCTAGGTTTAAGAAAGCCTTCTTCACTGATCAATGCAAAGAAATAGAGGAAAAGAACAGAATGGGAAACACTAGAGATCTCTTCATGAAAATTAGAGATACCAAGGGAACATTTCATGCAAAGATAGGCTCGATAAAGGACAGAAATTGTCTGGACATAACAGAAGCAGAAGCTATTGAGAAGAGGTGGCAAGAATACATAGAAAAACTGTACAAAAAAGATCTTACGACACAGATAATCATGATGGTGTGATCACTAATCTAGAGCCAGACATCCTGGACTGTGAAGTCAAGTGGGCCTTGGAAAGCATCATTACGAATAAAGCTAGTGGAGGTGATGGAATTCCAGTTGAGCTGTTTCAAATCCTGAAAGATGATGCTGTGAAAGTGTGCACTCAATATGCCAGCAAATTTGGAAAACTCAGCAGTGACCACAGGACTGGAAAAGGTCAGTTTTCATGCCAATCCCAAAGAAAGGCAATGCCAAAGAATGCTCAGACTACCACACAATTGCACTCATCTCACATGCTAGTAAAGTAATGACCGAAATTCTCCAAGCCAGGCTTCAGCAATACGTGAACCGTGAACTTCCTGATATTCAAGCTGGATATCAGGAACCAGAGGAACCAGAGACCAAATTGCCAACATCTGCTGGATCATGGAAAAAGCAAGAGAGTTCCAGAAAAACATCTATTTCTGCTTTATTGACTATGCCAAAGCCTTTGACTGTGTGAATCACAATAAACTGTTGAAAATTCTGAAAGAGATGGGAATACCAGACCACCTGACATGCCTCTTGAGAAACCTATATGCGGGTCAGGAAGCAACAGTTAGAAGTGGACATGGAACAACAGACTGGTTCCAAATAGGAAAAGGAGTACATCAAGGCTGTATATTGTCACCCTGTTTATTTAACTTATATGCAGAGTNTTAAGAAATCTGTATGCAGGTCAGGAAGAAACAGTTAGAACTGGACATGGAACAACAGACTGGTTCCAAATAGGAAAAGGAGTACATCAAGGCTCTTTATTGTCACCCTGCTTATTTAACTTATATGCAGAATACATCATGAGAAACGCTGGACTGGAAGAAACACAAGCTGGAATTAAGACTGCCAGGAGAAATCTCAATAACCTCAGATATGCAGATGATACCGCCCTTATTGCAGAAAGTGAAGAGGAACTAAAAAGCCTCTTGTTGAAAGTGAAAGAGGAGAGTGAAAAAGTTGGCCTAAAGCTCAACATTCAGAAAATGAAGATCATGGCATCCGGTCCCATCACTTCATGGGAAATAGATAGGGAAACAGTGGAAACAGTGTCAGACTTTATATTTTTGGGCTTCAAAATCACTGCAGATGTTGATTGCAGCCATAAAATTAAAAGAAGCTTACTCCTTGGAAGAAAAGTTATGACCAACCTAGACAGCATATTCAAAAGCAGAGACATTACTTTGCCGACTAAGGTCCGTCTAGTCAAGGCTATGGTTTTTCCTGTGGTCATGTATGGATATGAGAGTTGGACTGTGAAGAAGGCAGAGCGCCGAAGAATTGATGCTTTGGAACTGTGGTATTGGAGAAGACTCTTGAGAGTCCCTTGGACTGCAAGGAGATCCAACCAGTCCATTCTGAAGGAGATCAGCCCTGGGATTTCTTTGGAAGGAATGATGCTAAAGCTGAAACTTCAGTACTTTGGCCACCTCATGTGAAGAGTTGACTCACTGGAAAAGACTCTGATGTTGGGAGGGATTGGGGGCAGGCGTAGAAGAGGATGACAGAGCATGAGATGGCTGGATGGCCTCACTGACTCGATGGACGTGAGTCTGAATGAACTCCGGGAGTTGGTGCTGGACAGGGAGGCCTGGTGTGCTGCGATTCATGGAGTCACAAAGAGTCGGACACGACTGAGCCACTGAAATGAAACTGAACTGATCTAGGTTTGTCTTAGCATTCTTTCCAAGGAGCAAGTGACTTTTAATCTTATGGCTGCAGACAATGTCTGCAGTGATTTTGGAGCCCAAGAAAATAAAGCCTGTCACTGTTTTCATTGTTTTCCCATTTCTTTGCCATGATGTGATGGGATAGGATGCCATGATCTTAGCTTTTTTTTGAATGTTGAATTTTAAGTCAGCTTTTTCACTCTCTTTCACCTTCATCAAGAGGCTCTTTAGTTCCTCTTTGTTTTCTGACATTAAGGTGGTATCATCTGCATATCTGAGGTTATTTATATTTCTCCCAGCAATCTTGCTTGCAGCTTGAACATTATCCAGCCCCGCCTTTCACATGATGTACTCTGCATGTAAAGTGAAATAAACTGGGTGACAGTATACATCCTTGACATACTCCTTTCCCAGGTTGAACTAGTTCATTGTACCATGTCCAGTTATAGTTGTTGCTTCTTGTCCTCCATGCAGGTTTCTCAGGAGGCAGGTAATGTGGTCTTGTATTTCCAACTTTTTAAGAATTTTCTAGTTTGTTGTGATCCGCACAGTCAAAAGGCTTTAACATAGTCAATGAAGCATACATTTTTCTGGAATTCATTTGCTTTTCCTATGATCTAATAGTCATTGGAAATTTGAATTCTGGTTCATCTGCCTTTTCTAGAACTAGATTGTGCATCTGGAAGTTCTCAGTTCACTTACTGCTGAAGCCTAGCTTGAAGGATTTTGAGCATAACCTTGCAACATGTGAAATGAGTGCAATTGGTTGGTAGTTTGAACATTTTTCTTCATTGCTCTTCTTTGGGATTGAAATGAAAATTGACCTTTCCCAGTCCTGTGGCCACTGCTGAGTTTTCCAAATTTGCTGGCATATTGAGTGTAATACTTTCACAGTATCATTTTTTTAAGACTTGCAATAGCTCAGCAGAATTCCATCACCTCCACTAGCTTTGTTTGTAGTGATGCTTTCTAAGGCCCATTTGACTTCACACTTCAGGATTTCTGGCTCTAGTGAGTGAGCACACAATCGTGGTTGTGTGGGTCATTAAGATCTTCTTTGTATAGTTCTTCTGTGTATTCTAGTCACCTCTTCTTAATATCTTTTACTTCTGATTAGTCCATACTGTTTCTGTCCTTTATTGTGCCCTTCTTTGCATGAAATGTTCCCTTGTTGGCTCTAATTTTCTTGATGAGATCTCTAGTTATTCCCATTCTGGTGTTTTCCTCTATTTCTTTACATTGTTCACTTAAGAAGGCTTTCTTATCTCTTCTTACTATTCATTGGAACTCTGCATTCAGACGGATACATCTTTCTTTTTCTCCTTTTGCTTCTCTTCTTTCCTCAGCTATTTGTAAGGCCTTCTCAGACTATTTTGCCTTGTCATATTCCTTTTTCTTGGGAATGATTTTTATCATTGCCTCCTGTAAAATAGTATGAACTTCTGTCCATTGTTTTTCAGCCACTCTATCTATCCAATCTAATTCCTTGAATCTCTTTGTTACTTCTACCGTATAATTATAAGGGATTTTCTTTAGGTCATACCTGAATGGCTTGGTGATTTTCCCTACTTTCTTTAATTTATGTCTGAATTTTGCAATAAGAACTCATGATCAAGTCCACAGTCAGATTCTCAGTCTTGTTTTTGCTCACTGCATGGTGCTTCTCCATCTTCAGTTGCAAAGAATATAATCAATCTGATTTTGGTATTGACCATCTGGTGATATCCATGTGTACAGTAGTGTCTTGTGTTTTTGGAAAAGAGTGTTTGCTAAGACCAGTGCATTCTCTTGCCAAAATTCTGTTAGCCTTTGCCCTGTTTCATTTTGACAAGTCAAACTTGCCTGTTCCTCCAGTTATCTCTTGAGTTTCTACTTTTGCATTCCAGTCCCCTATGATGAGAAGGACATCTTTTACTTTATTTTTTTTCTTCTTTTTGGTTTAGTTCTAGAAGTTCTTGTAGGTCTTCATAGAACCATTCAATTTCAGCTTCTTCAGCATTAGTAGTTGAGGCATAGGCTTGGATTACTGTGATATTGGATTTGCCTTGAAAACGAACTGAGATCGTTCTGTTGTTTTTGAGAATGCACCCAAGTACTGCATTTCAGACTCTTTTGTTGACTATGAGGACTACTCCATTTCTTCTAAAGGATTCTGCCCACAATAGTAGATATAATGACCATCTGAATTAAATTCACCCATTCCCATCCATTCTAATTCATTGATTCCTAAAATGTCAATGTTCATTCTTCCATCTCATGTTTGACTACCTCCACTTTACCTTGATTCATGGACCTAACATTCCAGGTTTCTATGCAATATTGTTCTTTACAGCATTGGACTTCACTTTCACCACCAGACGCATTAAAAACTGGGCTTCTTTTCTACTTTGGCTCAACCTCTCCATTATTTCTGGGACTTTTTATCTACTCTTCTCCAGTAGCATACTGGGAACCTACCAATCTTGGAGGTTCATCTTTCAGTGTCACATCTTTTTACTTTTTCAAACTATTCATAGCATTCTTAAGGCGAGAATGCTGAAGTTATTTCCCATTCCCTTCTCCAGTGGACCACGTTTCATCAGAAGTCTCCTATATATATATCCATATATTAAAAAAAAAACTTACAAAATTTTACTTAATTAAAATATTTGTGACTTTTTGGTTCCAATTGTTTGACTAAGTATGAGAGGAATGATAGATTTCTAATTTGTATTCACAGAATTTTAATATAGTTCTATTTATTCTGGCACCTAGTATTACTACTAAAAGCCTAGAAACATTATTTTATTGATTTAAAAAAACTGAATAAGTCTTTTTTTTTCTCTTTTATTTTTTTTCTCATGAACCCCCCTCCCACCTCCCAAGATGAACATTGGGGTACATGTGTCTCTTCAATTCTGGTTTCCTTGGTGTGTATGCCCAGCAGTGGGATTTCTGGATCATATGGCAGTTCTATTTCCAGTTTTTAAAGGAATCTCCACATTGTTCTCCATAGTGGCTGTACTATTTGGATTCCCACCAACAATGTAAAAGTGTTGCCTTTTCTCCACACCCTGTCCAGTATTTATTACTTGTAGACTTTTGGATAGCAGCCATTCTCACTGGCGTGAAATGGTACCTCACTGTGGATTTGATTTGCATTTCTCCAATAATGAGTGATGTTGAGCATCTTTTCATATGTTTGTTAGTCAGCTGTATGTCTTCTTTGGAGAAATGTCTATTTAGTTCTTTGGCCTACTTTTTGATTGGATAGTTTATTTTTCAGGAATTGAGCTGCAGGCATTTCTTGTATATTAAAGTTAAGATATTTTGAAAGCTAACATAAACCACTAGATGGTGCTGTTATCACAAAGAAATGAAAAATATACACAATTAAAAAAATAATTTGCACATTGTAGAAAAAGTCCAACTGCTATAAAACTGTACAAACCAGAAAATGTAGGCTAAACTTTTAAGCACTGTTCCCCAAAGGCAGTCACTGATAACATGGAGATTTTTCTCTTTTCAGTTATTTTATCCATATTTGTATTTCTATGTATTAATTTCTCTACCTATATATTCTCTCATAAGAAACCTAATACATACAACGTTATTTTGAAATTTACTTTTTCAAAAAATCTAATAATATTGAAGTTCTTTCCATGCCAGTACATATAATTAATTCCATTCTTCAATAAAATGTGTCAAATAAATTGTTTCAAATGGTCAAAAAATATAAAATGTGATATTTTATTTGTATAATTATTATACTTATTTAATGCTATATTTATTTGTTATATTTGATTTCAGTGCTAATAATAGATATTAAGATATTTAATAAATATTTGCTTATGCACATAATAGTGCAGAAACCACCTTGTGCATTTATCCTGGGGCACTGGCTGCAGAATATTGACATCATTTTATCTTAGAACCTTAGAAGGATGATCTCCTATGACTTAAAACATCTAGCCTAGCTGTGACCAAATTAATGTGCCATCCTTATTCCTAAGTCCATTTAAAAACTTTGAATCCCATCTGTTTTCTCTATTCCCATCCCATCCCACTTCTCTGTTTTAGGGATTATATCTCTTGACACTCTTGACAAGGTCCCTGGCTGCCTTCTTTTCTTCCCATTGTTTTGAGCCCTCAGTGAGCCCTTTCAGTCTTTCTATTCTAGAAAATGTTCTTGTTTAGTTCTTCGATAATTTTCCTTTCTCTCTCTCTCTCTTTTTTTTTTTTTTTAACTTTTTCTCTTTTAAGAATATCTTTTATTCACAATAGTAATCTTATTAGATATATTTTCCATTTTTAATTTTTTCTTTTTTATTTTTAATCTCTGTTCTTTACATTTTCAACTTTATTTTCTAATCCTCTGGTTTCTAATTTCTGCTATCATAATTCTTAAAATGTATTGATTCTTATGTGTCACATTATAAATGAGATTGTGGATGAAAATGAGATGAATCATGCCACAGCTATAAAATAAAGTTCAAATAATGTTTTAGTCATTTGTTGTACTTTATCAGTGTCATAATAGAGAGTGCTGACTTCCAGGTTGGGAGGTTTACGTTCCTATGCCAGGTATGCCAGTCAATAGTGGAGTCATTGCATTTCTGGATCTTATTTCTCATTTATTTGTTAATTTATTTAACAAAGGTATTGTACTCTACTATTTCTGTGAATCAGGCATGAGGTTGTGTGAACAGAGGGTTGAATCAGATGGTCTCTGAGGTGTTTTCCTCCCTCTGAAATTCTAAAGCCCTTGGATTCTACTTCCTTGAATTCTACCTCTTAGTTATCTCATCACCTGGCTCCTTCCTTTCTTTTTCTACTTTCACTACCTGAGGTCAGGACTTTATCATCTATTTAATGAACTTCTGCATCAGCCCTTAGCTGGTTTTCTGGTGTCAAAACAAGAAAGACTTGGAAGGAAGAGAGGAAACCAGGCACATAAAGTGATTCAGTGAGTCTGTGGGATTATGAAGTTTTCTAGTCTCACTTCATATTGCTGCTATCATATCTTTAATAGAGTTTTTTTCCTTTTATAGTGGGGTCAGTAACCATCCTGTTTTACCTGGGACTGTAGGTTTCCTGGGCTGGGGAACATTCTGTGCTAAAATAGAGGCAGTCCTAGACAAATCAGAATGGTGGTCACCCTACATCTGGAGATATATATATATATATAGCAGCCTTTTCTCTCATAGTTGCAATCACTTTTTTCCCTCTGAGAATATTAATTATAGGTTTTTAAAAGATATTTTTGTTTGTTTGTTTTTACCCACAGTACTAGGTATTGTCTCCACTTCCTTTGAGCTATTTTGATTTACTTATTTTAGTCTCTCCGTGTGTTGGAAAATTTTCACAAATATCTTGTAACTGGTTGATCATATTTGCATTGACCTGATGTTCTAGCAGAGCTGTGGGGTCTGTTGGGGGAATTGGGGAAAGACCTAGCACATTACTGCAATGTTGCCAAATGTCAGGCTGGGGCTCTTTTTTCTCAGGTAAGTCAGTTTTCCCAAACTGAAATCATCCATGTGTTGCTGGGTGGCCACCATTCTGAGGGAGCAGGGTTGGAGCAGAGGATGTGGTGATTAGAAATTCCTGGTAAATATGCTTTCAGTACTCCCCTGCTCTCAACTCAGGGTTCTGCTCTATCGGGTGTGTCTTTGGGACTAAATGCTCTGTGGTTCAAACTTTTCAGGAATGCAAACCTCTTATCTTCCGTTGTTGCTGTGTTGGAAGAGGAACAGTTTCTGGTAGTCAGACCACTCTTTTAAAATGATTTTCAGTTTATTCTCCAGATTTCAGCTTCAGATACTCCAAAGTCTACTGGTCTTATTCCAAAAACCTTACAAAAATGTCAGATTTTTCCTATCTTCTAATGCCTATTCTTAACACTCTCTCCCTAAACTAGACCCCGAAAGCCAGGCACAGTTCCAATTCAGGCATTTATATTTGCTGTACTGTCTTTGACCATATCCTCAAGTAATTGGCCCCTCAGCACCTTCAGTTTTTGCTCAAATGGCCCCTTTTCAGCAATGGATTTCCTGATAATCATATTTGAAAACATAAGCATACTTGAAAACATACCCAACAACATACCTGTGTTATGATTTTTTTTTCCACAAAACTTATGACTTTGTGAGTGTGTGTGTGTGTGTGTGTGTGTGTGTGTGTGTGGTGTGAATTAGAATGTATGCTCCCTATTAGAAGAATTAAATGAACTTCATGAAGATAAGCATTTTGGACTTCTTATCTTACACTATTTTCCAGACAGGTATGCTTGGTAAATAGGATGATTTTCATTTCATGTCTGCCCTGCATTTCCACTTTTAGTAGCATCTGGTGCCTCACCTCTAGAGTCTCTCCAGGGCAAAGCAAATAAGCTTGCTTCCTCTTTATTGCCTCAACTCCACCTGCTACTTCCCATAGGCATTGAATTTTTAGATGTCTCAAATCTAACTCAGTGACCATTTTCCTGTTTGCATTCTCAGTTTTAAAATTTTGTGATGTCTGTGGTCTTTTGTGTTCTCATTTCATGGTCCCTTTGGCTTTACAAATGCGCGCCTTCATGAAAAACTCTCCAAGGCAATTTTAGTATGAATATGGGGAAAGATAAAAAAAATTATATGTTTTCAGCTCCGGAAAATTAAGCAGAAGCCTGGAGCTTTCTTTACCTATTTTGGCTACTTGTTTGACTACTTGTTTGGCTAATTTTGTGAAACACCTGCTTTTGAATTTTGCTTAATTTTCTTTAGTACTGCTATTATTTTATAGTTTGATTGTGATTTCTCTTTTAAATTAAAATTTGTGCTCCTTGTCATTTGTGCTGCAAAAATTTTTCTCAGAAAACTGTTGATTTTAGACTTTGTGTGCTTTGCTGCTTCATGAAATTTTATTTAATCAGAAGTTTCCCTATGTATCAATAGTTTATTCTTCGATTCCATTTTTAATTCTCTGGTATGCTTGATCTGCTTGTGTCTTTGTTTTTTGTATAGCTTTGCATTTTGTAATAATCTCAGACTTAAAGTTCACAAAAATAGTACAAAAACTCCCTAAATGTTTGTATTGTACCATATTTGCTTTATCTATTATTGTTATTATTTCTGAAACATTTAAGAGTAAGTTGTACACATAAAGACCCTTTACTCCTAAATATGTCATTGTGTATTTCCTCATAGGGATACATGAAAGAAGCTTTCATGGATCAGGGGTCCCCTCATAGCTCAGTTGGTAAACCGTCTGCCTGCAATGCAGGAGCCCTGGATTCGATTCTCAGGTTGGGAAGATTCCCTGGAAAAGGAAATGACAACCAACTCTGGTGTTCTTACCTGGAGAATGCCATGGACCAAGGAGCCTGCTGGGCTACAGTCCATGGGTTCACAAGAGTCGAACACAACTTAGCGGTTAAACCACCACCACCACATCATTGTGTATTTCCTATATCTTGAATAGCCACAGTATGATTACAAAAAGTAGAAAACTAACATTGATTCAATGTGTCCATAGTTGGGAAGATTCCCTGGAAAAGGAAATGACAACCAACTCTGGTGTTCTTACCTGGAGAATGCCATGGACCAAGGAGCCTGCTGGGCTACAGTCCATGGGTTCACAAGAGTCGAACACAACTTAGCGGTTAAACCACCACCACCACATCATTGTGTATTTCCTATATCTTGAATAGCCACAGTATGATTACAAAAAGTAGAAAACTAACATTGATTCAATGTGTCCATAAGTAAAGATGTTATTAAAATTTTGTTTATTTTGTAATAATTTACCTTATAGCAATAGGAAAAAAAAAAAGAAGAAGAAGTCCCTTGGCCAGGATTCATTTAGGAACATGTTTTGTTAATTGTCATCCCTCCTTATTCCATAAGCTAGAGCAGTCCCTTAGCTATTTTTGTGTTTTATAATTTGACACTTTGAAGAGCACATTTCTTAATTGAAGTTTGTTTGATATTTCTTCAATATTAGACAAAGGTTATCTTCCCTGGTGACTCAGTGGTAAAGAATCCACCTGCCAATGCAGGAAGATCCCATATGCCATGGAGCAACTAAGCCTATGCACCACAGCTATTGAGGCTGTGGTCTAGAGCTGGGGAACCTCAACCACTGACCCCATGTATTGCAACTACTGAAGCCTGTATGTCCTAAAGCCTGTGTTCCATAACAAGAAAAAACACTGCATTGAGAGAGTAGCTCCCACTCACTACAACTAGAGAAAAACAATGAACACCCAGCACAGCCAAAAATAAATAAATAAAATAATTTAAAAATATTAAACAGAGTCTATACTTTTTGAGTTGGAACATGAAGTAATGTTGAATACTTCATAGTGATGTTAACATTGATCATTTGGTTAAGGTAGTGCCTCATGTGTTTTTCCCACTGGAGGGAGATTTTGAGACTATATACCTTGTTTTTTTCATTATGATAAAGAATCTAAAGACAACCATCATCAATTATTCCTGCACAAATTGCATGTTGCTCCTCACATCCAGAGGTGGAATCTAATTTTCTTCACTTAAATCTGAGCTGGTGTTGGTGAGCTGCTTGACCAATAGAATGAGGTAGAAAGGGTGTTCTGCTACCTCTGAGTCTAAGTCACAAATAGCTTTGCAGCCTCCATATTGACCTTCTGAAAAGCTTGCTCTCTTGATGTAGCCTCTCAGAATTCAACTGGAGCTACATATGAGTTCTATAGTAATAGTAGTATAGGATAGTAGTCTATATAATTACTCTCTGTGAAGTCTTTCTCACTATTATACATTGAAATATGACTTGATATTCACCAGAGATAAAGAAGATGTGCTAAGCATTCCCTGTGGGCTCCTGCTGGAAACAGAAATGGTGCCACCTGAGATGAATCCAAGAAATCATCTTTGGAGCAGGATCTGGGTGAGTTGGAGGAGATGGAGAGTAAGTAAGGGGTTCAAGCAAGATGTGTACAAATCTTAAATAGTTAAGTCAGAGGGCCTTAAGTATTTTTTAGGTACCACTGAGCATCTGAAAATCCAGAGGAAGGCTAGAGCATGGTTTAGGGGGGCCTTGCTGTCTCAATTCCAATACGCAGGGAGTATGAAGTCTCGTGATATCTGACCCCAATTCTAATAGGGCTACACACTCATTTACTTAAAGTAGAATATAAAGCAATGTATAATTTCATCTCCCTTATTTTTCTTTCCATACGCAGTGAGAATAAAATATGCATTTAATGACAGAGCCCAGGCATCCAGCCCCCCAAATGGAATGTCTGGTTGTGATCCATCATAATGACATTTCAGCTCTAGCAAAGATGGTTGTTCACTGGGGCATATAATACAGGAGTAAAATTGAAAGAAGCAAGATTTTAGGAGTCATACATCTGTAAGACAACAGGTAGGGAAGGGTACAGATGGAATACAATCTTTACCAGTTGGGAGCACCATCGTTTCACCTCAAACTCAATCAGAACTCTTTTATATTGTTCTTTTGTCTTTTAGAATGGATATCTAAAGATAATATGTTTTTGTCATTTGGGAACTTATCAGTTCAGTTCAGAAATGCAGTACTTGGATGCAATCTCAAAAACGACAGAATGATCTCTGTTCGTTTCCAAGGCAAAATGAGTTAGAGATTTCATCTTAATGGTGAATATTTTTGTCTTTAAATATGTGTTTAACTTTTTCTCCTTCTGAGAGGGTAGCACACTTTGTTTCCAGTGAGAAATTGTCTTTGATCCGACTGGATTTAGAGCTAGTTGGTTAAAAATTAGTATCTGGGGATTTAGAAAATATTCTGTTCACTTGAATGGCTTCTCTTAAGTATGTAAATGAATTGCTCTATTATGAGCCTAAATTGCTCTTGGCAAAATTGTCTTTATGTGTTTAACTGGCCAAGGTATAATTTGTTTCATTTATGAACACAGTAAGATTTATCTATGAATTAAGAGACATTGAAAAAGCTGATTTATTCTGATAACGATGTTAAGATTTTTTGGTTTTGTGTGTGCAAATAACCCATTAGTTTAATAAAATTTAATTGAAATTTCTCATTAATATACCGTTATAACTTGTACACATCTGTGCAAACATAACTTTTTTAGTCTGTTCTGGTCGTAACAAAATACCATACATGGGGAGGTTCAAACTGCAGGCATTTATTTCTCACATCTCTGAAGGCTGGGATGTCTAAGATCAAGGTGCTGGCAGATTCAGTTCTTGGTGAGAGCTTCCTGGCTTGCAGAAAGTCACCTTTTTGTTATGTGTACACATGGTGGGGAGGGACGAAGGGAGAGAGAGAGGGAGAGGACAATGGAGAGAGAAAGTTTTTGGTTTCTTCTCATAAAACACTAATCCTGTTATGGGGGCCTCGCCTCGTGATCTCATCTAAACCCACGCACGTACCTCCCCCAAGCCCCACCTCATAAAGTAACAGAGAACAAACCTGACTCCGTATTGCAGCTCTTGCTTCAGCGCTAACCTTTGTGCTCTGTTTCCTGTGCTTACTCCTGCTGGCTCTGCGCCCTGGAAAGGAAGGCCGCCTACAGCCTGAAATACACATCCTAGCTCCTTCCCAGGGCTCTGACTCCCAGGCTTGACTAGTAAAGATGTAACAATTTTCACTCATATAGAGAGAATCTTTGGGAGATTTATAGGAATATGGTGACGAGACCTAGAGGAGACAGCTACAAGATCAAAGGATCTCACATTCCCTCTGGGGTCTGGTCAGCACCAAGAAGTTTGCAACAACCAGCCACATCCCCTCCCTTTCAGTATAAAAGAAGCCTGAATTCTAACTCGGGTAAGATGGGTCTTTGGGACACCTGTCATGTGGTGAGCAGTAAGAGCTTGGACTCGGTAACGATGTCATCATATTAGGGGTTAGGGTTTCAACACATAAATTTTAACACATAAACACTGAACTGAACTTGAACATAAATTGGGGGAACACAAACATTCAGTCCATACAGTAACCATCCAGGAATGATGCTCCTGATCACTACCTTCTCTGTCCTTCCCAAAGCAACCACTAGCCTGACTTCTGACCCCCCACAGTAGATTTGCTTGTTTTTGAACTTTTTATAGTTAGAATTATACAGTATATATGCTTTTGTGTGTGTGAGATTCATTCACGTTGCTATGGGTAATAGCAGCTTATTCGTTCCTATCTCTGTATAGTGTTCCATTGCATGAATACACAACCATTTATTCATTCTAGTTTTTCAGTTTTTGATGACCTGAAAATATAAATATTTTGGTACACATACCTAGGGTTGGGATTGCTGTTTCCCAGCATTTGCATACATGCAACTTTAACAGATATCATCAAATGGTTTAATAAAGCGGTTGTAGCAATTTACACTCTTACCAACGATGTGTGAGAGTCAGCCATGGTAAAAGTATTTATCCCACAGAAATTGGCAACTTCTACAAATCACACTTTCTTTCCTAGTGAGCCAGTTGTTAAATAGTTACCAGTAGTATATCACTGCCGTGGAGAAGGCAATGGCACCCTACTCCAGTACTCTTGTCTGGAAAGAAAGCTGCAGTCCATGAAGTCACTGAGGGTTAGACACGACTGAGCGACTTCACTTTCACTTTTCACTTTCATGCATTGCAGCAGGAAATGGCAACCCACTCCAGTATTCTTGCCTGGAGAATCCCAGGGACAGGGGAGCCTGGTGGGCTGCCATCTATGGGGTCGCATAGAGTTGGATACGACTGATGCGACTTAGCAGCAGCAGCAGCATACCACTGCCAACACCTACAGTCACAAAAACTTGGTGTGTTTTTCAATTCTTGGTATTATCAGTCTTTTTTTCCCCTCAAAAGAAATAATAAAAAAAATTTAGTTAAAAAATTTGATTGAATGTATTTTAACTCTTTATTTTTTAAATATAAATTTATTCATTTTAATTGGAGGCTAATTACTTTATAATATTGTAGTGATTTTGCCATACATTGACATGAATCCACCGCGGTTGTACATGTGTTCCCCCTCCTGAACCCCCCTCCCACCTCCCTCCCCATCCCATCCCTCTGGGTCATCCCAGTGCACCAGCCCCGAGCACCCGGTGTCATGCATGGAACCCGGACTGGTGATTCGTTTCACATATGGTAATATACATGTTTCAGTGCCATTCTCCCAAATCATCCCACCCTCGTCCTCTCCCACAGAGTCCAAAAGACTGTTCTATATATCTGTGTCTCTTTTGCTGTCTCACATATAGGGTTATCATTACCATAAGACAGAATTTAGAGGTATTATGTTTATTTTATTAAGATAAAAACTAATATAATATTGTAAATCAACTATTCTCTAATACATTTTTTAAAAGATCAAATATACAAGCAATCAGATATCTTTTACTTTTTATATACCTATATTCCTCAAATTTAAAAATGATAAACTTATTTTTCAGTCTTTTCAAAATCACACATAGTTTTATGAAAAATTTAACTTCTATTGACTCACTGAGACTTTTTTTTGCTTTGCAGCATTCGGGATTTTCATTCCCCAGCCAGGGGTTGAACGCCATGCGCCCTGCATTGGGAGTGCAGATTCTTAACCACTGGACTGCCAGGGAAGTCCCAAGACCATATGTCGTCATGTCAAGGATGAGGAAAAGCCAGGGCAAGCTTATGTTATCGGTGCAAGTGTTAACCGGGAGGACGACTTTGGAAATCTCCGCAACATCTCCTAAAACTAGGCTTACATATGCCCCTGACCAGCAATTCTCCTCCTGAACATGTGCCCCATGGAGATGAGTGCTCCTGTCCACCAGAAGGCACGGATGCATGTATTCCCAGTAGCTGTCTTCACGATAACCCACTCTGGAAACAGCTCGGAAGTCCAGCAGCAGCAGCAGGAAATACACTGTGACGTGTCCACACAGTGAAATATTACACAGCAACAAAGAAGAGACGATGCAGTATAACCACAGCAGTGAACCTCACATGTGAAGTGAAGTGAAGTGAAGTCGCTCAGTCGTGTCCGACTCTTTGCAACCCCAGGGACTGTAGCCCACCAGGCTCTTCCATCCATGGGATTCTCTAGGCAAGAGTACTGGAGTGGGTTGGCATTTCCTTCTCCAGGGGATCTTCCCGACCCAGGGATCGAACCCAGGTCTCCCGCATTGCAGGCAGATGCTTTAACCTCTGAGCCACCAGGGAAGATCACATAATGTTGGCCAAAAGAAATCAGCTGCAAGAGGCTATACCGTATTATCCCAATTATAGGAAGTTAAAAACTGGCACAACTAACCAGTACAGTGGGAGAGGCCAGGTAGAGGTCACCCGTGGAAGTGGTACTGACTTTCAGAAGCCATGGGAGAGTCTTCTGCAAGGCTGGACTTATTCTATTCTTGATCTGAGTGGAGATTATATGGGATATATGTATTTAAAATTGATATTGTACTCATTACTGTGTCTAAATCATATGCCAATAAGATGAAAAAAGTCATGTAACTGCCTGCTATTAAGAAAGATGTTACTGAGTCAGATCTTTATGCCAAGTGCAGCTTTAGTCTTATGCTATATTTTGTTGACATTGCAGTGTAACATGAAAATAGTTTTTGTGGTTAAGAGTGAATAATTCGTGATATCATGATTGTGAAAAGATTCTTAAATAAACAGTCATTAAAAGACATACGTTCCTCTAAAAATTAATGCAGAAAGTACTAAAAAAGTTTTTTTTTTAATTCCCCCAAATGCCACTACCCCAGAACAGTCATCTTCAACCTACTTCAATATCATTTCTGATATCCTTGAACTTGTTTGTGACCCACTGTGTATATTTCTATCACATCTTGTCAACATAACTATAGCAGCCACATTACTTGGATTGATTATTAATGTCTGAATATTCAATTTCAAATGTGTTATTTAAGATGCAATTCAGTGAAAATGTAACTTCAACCTACTTCAATATCATTTCTGACATCCTTGAACTTGTTTGTGACCCACTGTGTATATTTCTATCACATCTTGTCAACATAACTATAGCAGCCACATTACTTGGATTGATTATTAATGTCTGAATATTCAATTTCAAATGTGTTATTTAAGATGCAATTCAGTGAAAATGTACTTCTCTTGCTTTATATGTTGAAATTCCACCAGTCAGTTGAAGTATAAATATATATGTAATTTTTCATGATTAAAATGCTATAGCAATTGTGATGATTTGAAAGCTGTTGATTGTATACAAAAACACTGACAAAGAACTCTCAAATAATTTAATATGAAAATAGGTTGATAGTTAATGCAATTTTTAAGAGAAAGTATGTTAACTAGGTATCTTTAGAAAGAATTTTATATTGTTTAAAAGTCAAGAACTGTTATGGTACTGGCACAAAAACAGACACAATAGATAAACAGAACAGGATAGATAGCCCAGAAATAAACTCACGCACTAATGGTCAATTAATCTACAACAAAGGAGGCAAGAATATACAATGGAGAAAAGACAGTCTATTCAATAAGTGGTGCTAGGAAAACTGGACAGCTACATATAAAACAATGAAATCAGAACATTCTCTAACACCATATACCAAAACACACTCAAAATAGATTAAACATCTAAATGTAAGACAGCATACTATAAAACTAGAGGAAAACATAGGCAAAGCACTCTTTGATGTAAATTGCAGCAATATTTTTTTTGGATCCACCTCCTAAAGGAAATAAAAGCAAAAATAAACAAATGTGACCTAATGAAACATAAAAGCTTTTGCACAGCAAAAGAAACCATTGACAAAATGAAAATGACCTACTGAATAGGAGAAAATATTTGCAAATGATTTGATCGACAAGGGATTAATATTCAACATATGTAAACAGCTCATACAATCTGACATCAAAACCAAAAATCAAACAACCCAATTAAAAAATGGGCAGAAGACCTGAATAGACATTTTTTGAAAGAGGAAATGCAGATTGCCAACAAGCACATGAAAAGATGCTCAATATCACTAATCAATCAGGGAAATGCAAATCAAAACCACAATGAGATATCATCTCAAATCAATCAGAATGTCTATCATCAAAAAAGAACATAAATAAAAAATGTTGGCAAAGATGTGGAGAAAAGAGAATCCTTGTACACTGTTAATGAGAATGTAAATTGGTACAGTCACTGTGGAACACAGTTTGAAGATGAAGGTCTCTCAAACAACTAAAAATGGAACTACCACATGAACCAGGAATTCCTCTCCTTGGTGTATATCTCCCCCCAAAACAACACTAATTTAAAAAGATACATACCTCCCAATGTTCATAGCAGCATTATTTATTGCAAAGATGTGGAAGCAACATAAGTATCTATCAACACATAAATGGGTAAAGAAAATGGAACTTTATAGATGTGGTATATGTACCACATCTCAGCCATAAGAAATGAAATTTTGCCTTTTGCAGCAACATAGATGGACTTGGAAGGCATTATGCCAAGTGAAATAAGTCAGACAGAGAAGGACAAATATTGTATGATCCCACTTATAGGTGGGATCTAAAAAACACAGCAAAAAAAAAAAAAAACGGCAAACTAGTGAGTGTAACAGAAAAGAAGACTCACAGACACAGAACAAACTAGTTGCCAGTAACACTGTCTGTAAGAGAGAAGGAAAAAAGGAACAGTTCATACACCCACTGACCACAGAATGGATAGTTTCGGTGTTTTCACACATGGAATACTACACAGCAGTAAAAATGAAAATGATATTCCTTTTTGTGCCACAACATTGCTAATCTTCATAATTATAATTCTGAGTGGAAAAGCAAGTGTCAAAAGACTACTCTTTTCACTAAGATCAAAAGCAAATAAAACAAAACAATATCTTATAGTTCATACGCCCACTGACCACAGAATGGATAGTTTCGGTGTTTTCACACATGGAATACTACACAGCAGTAAAAATGAAAATGATATTCCTTTTTGTGCCACAACATTGCTAATCTTCATAATTATAATTCTGAGTGGAAAAGCAAGTGTCAAAAGACTACTCTTTTCACTAAGATCAAAAGCAAATAAAACAAAACAATATCTTATTTAGACATCAACATATGTGATAAAACCCTCAGATAACTGTGACCTCTTGGGGGAGGCATGAGTATTGGATGGGTGAGGAGTACCTGGTAACCTAAGTTACTGATAAAAGTTTAGCTCTTGGGATGAGTACCAAACTCATGGGTTCTCATTATATTATTAGAGTCTTCTCCAACACCACAGTTCAAAAGCATCAATTCTTTGGCGTTCAGCTTTCTTCACAGTCCAAATCTCACATCTATATATGACTGCTGGAAAAACTTATATGGAGATTCTTAAGTCAGATAAGATCTAAGTTAGTGGTTGTTTCATCAAGACAGACAAATCCTCCTTGGAAGATAAATCAGAGAATGGGTACATAGAGACTTTAATGTGTTTAATTGCTTGTAAAATCAAACAGAATTTCTTTTATTTTTTGATGTTGCTTTGAATTTTTATCATATATTGGATTATTATTGGATCAAATTTAGAGGAAAGCCATGCAAAGAGCATTGCATGCATGCATGCCAGGTCATTTCAGTTGTGTCTGATTCTTTGCAACCATATGAACTGTAGTTTGCCAGGCTTCTCTGTCCATGGGGATTCCCCAGGAAAGTATTCTGAAGTGGGTTGCCATGCCCTCCTCCAGTAGACCTTCCCAACCCAGGGATCAAACTTGTGTCTCTTATATCTGTTGCATTGGCAAGTGGGTTCTTTATCACTAGGGCCACCTGGGAAGCCTAAAAAAAACATTAATTGCCATATAATATTACTAGTATAATTAATTAACATTAATTACATTAATATTCAATGATATATTAAACAAATTAATATTAATATATAATACTCTATAATTAATATATTTTATTTGTGTAATATATATTAATGTGTTCGTTATATTATTAAGGGAGTTATTACAAAATTTTGCTATTTAAGAAAACATGAAGGGATTCAAGGTTAGCTCATCTGGAAAGTATTTATTTGAATAGATATATATTAGAGAATTATGACTAAATTCTTAAAAGTAGAAAGATAAAAAAGATTCATCAAAGATAAGAGGGAATAGAAAGTAATNATAATACTCTATAATTAATATATTTTATTTGTGTAATATATATTAATGTGTTCGTTATATTATTAAGGGAGTTATTACAAAATTTTGCTATTTAAGAAAACATGAAGGGATTCAAGGTTAGCTCATCTGGAAAGTATTTATTTGAATAGATATATATTAGAGAATTATGACTAAATTCTTAAAAGTAGAAAGATAAAAAAGATTCATCAAAGATAAGAGGGAATAGAAAGTAATTGGAGAAGACACCTATGATATTCACTCTTAGATGGGATCCTAATTGCCAAGTGTGATGAGTTTGGGTGTACAATTACTCTAACACTCAACATTCCAATCTATGTTCAATCTTCCAAGTTTTTAGCTTGAGTTGCTTAGATGATCCTTGAACCCTCTAGGATACTTGAGGTAAGCAAGAAAGTCAAGCGTGAATCCAATGCTAGTGGGATTTCCTGGCTATAAGTTCAAGAGCTGGTGAGAAAGGTTCCAGTTAGAGAATCATTAGTACTTAAGAAAGAGCCCTTGGCTAAAGGGGCACAGAGAGTCCCATACAGGATAAACCTAAGGAGGAACACACCAAGAAACATATTAATCAAACTAACAAAGACTAAACACAAAGAAAGAATTTTAAAAGCAGCAAGGGAGAAGAAACAAGTAACATACAAGGGAAACAACATATGTTTAAGAGCTGATCTTTGGCAGAAACTCTGCATGCCAGAAGGGAATGGCAGGATATAAAGTACTGAAAGGGAAAAATTAACAACCAAGATTACTGTACCTGGCAAATCCTCATTCAAAATTCATGGAGAAATAAAAAGCTTTTCAGTCAAGTAAAAGTTAAGAGAATTCAGTACCACCAAACCAGCTTTATAACAAATGTTAAAGAGACTTATATAATCAAGAAATAAAAGATCCATGAACATGGTACATTTCTCCATCTATCAGTGTCTTCTTTGATTTCTTTCAACAGTGTTTTATAGTTTTCTATATATAGGTCTTTAGTTTATTTAGGTAGATATATTCCTAAGTATTTTATTCCATTCATTGCAATGGTGAATGAAATTGTTTCCTTAATTTCCCTTTCTATTTTCTCATTATTAGTGTATAGGAATGCAAGGGATTTCTGTGTGTTGATTTTATATCCTGCAACTTTACTATATTCACTGATTAGTTCTACAAATTTCCTGGTGGAGTCTTTAGGGTTTTCTGTGTAGAGGATCATGTCTTCTGCAAACAGTGAGAGTTTTACTTCTTCTTTTCCAATTTCTTTGTGAGGCGATTCCTTAAAAAACAGGAAATAGAACTGTCTTATGACCCAGAAATCCCACTTCTGGCCATACACACCGAGGAAACCAGAATTGAAAGAGACACGTGTACCCCAATATTCATCACAGCACTGTTTATAATAGCCAGGACATGGAAACAACCTAGATGTCCATCAGCAGATGAATGGATAAGAAAGCTGTGGTACATATACACAATGAAGTATTACTCAAAATAATACATTTGAATTAGTTCTAATGAGGTGGATGAAACTGGAGCCTATTATACAGA
>SJYX01020968.1:361653-412506 GCA_006410675.1 Oreotragus oreotragus
CCATTCTGAAGGAGATCAGCCCTGGGATTTCTTTGGAGGGAATGGTGCTGAAGCTGAAACTCCAGTACTTTGGCCACCTCATGCAAAGAGTTGACTCATTGGAAAAGACTCTGATGCTGGGAGGGACTGGGGGCAGGAGGAGAAGGGGAGGACAGAGGATGAGATGGCTGGGTGGCATCACTGATTCGTTGGACGTGCGTCTGAGTGAACTCTGGGAGTTGCTGATAGACAGGGAAGCCTGGCGTGCTGCGATTCATGGGGTCTCAAAGAGTCAGACACGACTGAGCGACTAAACTGAACTGAACTGAAGACATTGATTAATTTAATTAAGATTAATGAATTAATCTTGATTAAGAGATTACCTATTTATTATATTTATTTAAGGAGTGCTCTTGGGAGAAGATGAGTGAGGGGAACCAGGCAGGACAAGAGGAATAAAGTTAAACAAGAATTTGGGAGTGTTATCTGGAGACTGTCTTCAGCCTGGTTCTCAGGGGAGCATCAGAGCATGATGGTACCACAGAACTGGCTCCCATTTCAGGCAAGTTGGATAGGCTAGCCCTTTGTACCTGAGGGAGGCTGCCTAGCTTCCAGGGGAGTTGATTTCCACGTGACTGGGAAGGGGCCACCAGCTCTGACAGCGATTGGAGTTGGATGCTGGATGCGCTGGGCAGGGCAGAGCCCTGGAAGTGACTCAGCACCAACCTGACCTCACTGGGAAGTTGGGGGTAGATCTGGGACGAGGTCAGGGGTGGAGGAGGGCAGCGAGGTGGGGAGAGCAGAAGAGGGGGCTGTCTGTGCACCCTGGAAGTGCAGCCTGAGACCCTGGGGGCTTGGCCTTGCGAAGCAGTGATCTCTCATCCCCATGGGGACACAGAAGGACAGGCCAAGCACTCCCCTTAGCTTCTCATTCCAGAGAGTGCCAAACACATCACCAATCCACCCCAGTCATCAGTGTTATCCTTCCTGTTACTCAGGCAGAGCGAGCTAGGCTTCTCTCTTAGCAACCTGCTTCCCCCTCCCTCCTCGCTACTCTCTGCAGCCCCAGCCTTGGCCTTGATCTCAGGCTTTGAAGGTGCTGGATTCAATGTGATAGCTGATTCATTGGGTGATAGGCAGTTTTCCCCCAAGCTGCCTGCCTCAGTCTGGAGTGGAACATTCTGGCCTCACAGGAGGGCAGACCAGGAGGCATTAACTCCTGCTCTGCCAGTGTGTTTCTTTAGGGCCAGAACCCAGGATTCTGGAAATTGTTCTCTCCAGGGTGGCACCAAAGGGAGCCTTGTGGAGGGCTTTGGGCACTCCATATACTTCCTCATTCTCACCCAGGCCATCAAGGAAACACTTAATCTGAATAAAAGGAGTGTCCCCTGGCCCGCCCCTCTTTCCAACACAGTTGCCACCTCTGCCCGTATGTCTGTCCTGTGCCTTCTGCACACCTGCACATCCTCTGCCCTATGCCTTCCACTGCCACCTGCTCCCAGGGGTCAGCCCCCCGCTTCAGCAGAGATTTATACCTTTCTGAATACTCACACAGGAAGCCAGAGCCACCACAGGCTGGTGCCGGAAGTTCAGCTGCTGAGACAGGCCTGGGTAAGAGTTGTTTCAACATTCCAGTTCTCCCATCCTTCCGGGTGGCTGGTGGATGGGGGCATCTTAGCAGCATGGGGTGGGGGCCTGAGCAGGAGGTGGGAACTTTCTGGATGGGAACTTGGCCAGACGAGGCTCAGCAGGATCCCCCCAAGTTGGTGGTCCCTCCTCCACTTAGTCCTGTTTTGAAGGTGCTGAAAGAAAGGCTGTATCTAATTTCACCCCCGCCTGCTTGAATCAGGGGCCTCAGCTTCAATCCAAAGGTGCCAGCTTCCCCCTTTCTCTTTCCCCTCTTGTCCCTCCTTAGTGCCTGCCCTGCCTACAGTAAATGCCTGTCCCTTCCTTCAGACCTTGTGCCCCACTGTCCCACACAGCTGCGCCCACTGCATTCAGAGGGGGCACCTCTGTCTCTGTAGCACACGGGAGGTCACTCCACACCCTCAGCTGTCCTCCCTGTGCTCTGGACGCCTCCGTCTTCCACCCTGTTGTTTTATTGATTAGTCCTTATCACTTGCATTTTTAGCCTCCAAGTCTTTGAGTGTCTATCTGTAGCCTATAAACTTGCAAAAACCTTCCTCATTAAAATTAAATAAATAAGTAAAAAAAAGCCCAAATCTCATGCATCCTGCCCCTGGTTCTCCCCTCTTGTGTGTCTCCAGACCTTGATGGGTTACCTAACAGACAAACCAGGGACGCATGTCAAGAGCCAGCCAAGAGGAACAAGTGCAATAAGAATAGGAAAGGTCATTTCGTGAAAAGTGGCAATAAATTAATGTTGTCACGCTTAAGATAATTTAGAAAAGGCTTACTTGAATTTTATCACACATGCAAATTTTACATTATTTTGAAAATCAAAAATTAGTTTGTGTCATGTATAGATAGGAGGGATGGGAACCCTCATCTTTTTTCCTGGCCCCCCAGCTTGCCCCTTGCAGTGGAAGCTCAGAGTCTTAACCACCGGCGGTTCAGTGGTTAACCCTCACCTTTTAAATGTGTTAATTCTCTCTTTCTCACCTCTAGCTCTTCAACCCCGTGTGTCTTCAGATACCACCCAGTGCTCCTGCCAAGGCCGCCAGTGACCTTCACATGGAGAAATCTGATGGACGTCTTTTCCTCTCAGCTGTGACCCTCTCAGTGGACGTCACCTCTGGCCTTGAAAAGCTCTCCTGTGGCCTCAGTGACAGCTGCTCTCCCGGGTTCCCTTCTGCTTCCTAGACCTGTCCCTTTCGGACATCCTCATGGCCCCTCCTCTCGGAGAATTAGTGTTTCCGAGTCCTGAGCTGGTCTCCTCTGTCTCTCTACGCCTCTCTCCTGGGATAGTTCCTGCTGTGTGGCTTTAGTCACCATCTGTACTCAGATTACTTCTAAACAGCTTTCCTGGGAATTCCTACGTGATCCAGTGGTTAAGACTCTGCGGCTCACTGCCAAGGCAAAGTTTGATCCCTGGTCCCCACAGGCCACGCGCTGCGGCTAAATAAACAAATTAAATTAAATGAACAGCTTTCCTTAGCTCAGCCATAGCTTCTGACATGGAGATCTGTGCATCCCATTGTGTACTCTTTTAGGCGCCTAAATTAGCTAAATCTGAACTAGAGTTCTCAGCTGTCTGACAAAACATTCCTTCTCCAGCATCTTCTGTCTCAGGAAGAGGTGCCATCATCCATTCAGTCCCCAAGCCCAAAACCTTCTCTCTCACACCCCCCACCTAACCTCCTCTACTATCTACCAGGTCTATCCTATTGATTCTGTCTCTTAACTGTCTTGACTTATTCATTCCTCTTTGCTTCCTGGCTACCACCCTCACCCAAGTTGCCATTATCTCTGGCTTGCAATAGCCTCTAAACTGGTCTCCCCAGTCTCTACTTGTTCAGTCCACTTTTCATGCCAATGGCAGTCTGATGAGGTTATAGTGATTTCTCATTGGCTCAGGCTGGCCTTTCAGACTTTCCATCTTCTGGTTCCCAAGGTCAGGTGTGCATGTGCTCAGGAGAACCTTAGCTCTCATGCTCTGCTCCAACAATGTGTAGCTACCCGGAGCTTCCCCTCTCCTGCTTAGGCAGTCTTTTCTCCTCTCCTGTACTATTTTTTGGGACAAAACCAGCCAGGCGAGAGATATTGGAGACGTGAACTAGGGTGGTGACACGGATGTGGTAAGAATTGATGAGATTCTGGAAATAAGGGAAAGGGTTTACACATGAACTTATTTACAAAACAGAAATAGAGTCACAGATGTACAGAACAAACATGGTTACTAGGGAGTGGGGGAGGGTAAGTAGGGAGATTGGTACTGAATACACACACTGTGCTAAGTTGCTTCAGTCATGTCAGACTCTTTGTGACCCATGGACTGTATTCCACCAGGCTCCTCTGTCCATGGGATTTTCCAGGCAAGAATACTGGAGTGGGTTGCCATTTCCTTCTTCAAGGGATCTTCTTGGCCCAGGGATGGAACCCGAATCTCTTCTGTCTCCTGCATTGACAGGCAGATTCTTTATCACTAGCGCCATAAAATAGATAACTAGTAAGAACTTTCTGTATTGCACAGGGAGCTCTACCCAACACTCTGTAATGGCCTATATGGGAAAATAATCTTTTTTTAAAAAAACAAGTGGATATATTAAAAAAAAAAAAAAAATTGATGAGATTCTGGGCATACTTTGAAGGGAAATACAATAGGACTTTTTGGCTTTGGAAATGTGGGAAGATAAAGGATTCAAGGATAACTTTCCAGTTTTGTTATTTGTTTGTTTATTTTTGCCTGAGTAGCTAGAAAAAATGAATTCCACTAACCGAATGGGGGGAGACTGGGAATAATGGATTTGGATGGGAAGAGAAGGAGTTCAGTTTCGGATATGTCATTGGAAATGGCTATTAGAAATCCAGTTAGGTATATGAATCTGGTTCAGGGGACTGATCTGAGTTAGAGCTGTACATTTATGAGTCATCAGTGGAGAGGTGAAATTTAAAGCCACAACACTGAATGAGAGCACTGAGGGTATAAGTTTCATAAAAAGTCAAAGAGGGCCAGGAGCCTTCAGCATTAAAAGTTTGCAGAGATGAGCCTCAGCAGAGAAAAATCAGGAGGAAAAACAGGAAAATATAGCACCCTGAAAGCCTAGTGGCAAAGGGATTTGCTGGAGGAGGAAGTGGTCAACTGTGTCAAAGGTTAAGTAAGCTGAAGGCTGAGAATTGACCATGAGATTTGATAACAGGAAGATCATTGATGATGCAGACAAGAACAGTTCAGGAAATGATGTGGCAAAAGCTTGTGGGATTACATCTAAGAGAAAAAGGAGAGAGAGAGGTTGGAGTTAGACAAGTTGTTAAAAACTTTTTTGCTGTAGAAAGGGTACAGTAACGTGGATGCCTACTAGAGGGTTAATTAAGATCATGAGAGTGTTTTTGTTTATTTGTTTTTAAATATGGGATAAATAACAGCAGATAGATTATTTCTGTATATTTATGGGGTTGATCCAGCAGAGAGGAAAGACTGATGAAACAAGAGGGAAGAAATATTAGAAGAACAAAAGTCTTGAGAGATTGAGAGACGAAAGGACCTACTCCCTGAACAGGGAGGTTGGCTTTAGATAGAAACTCTTCTGAGCTATTTTCACGGCTTCCTCTTTCCCTTTATTCTGCTCCAGTGTCTGCTCTTTGAGAAATCTTTCCTGTCCAGTCTTCTAGAATGGTGCTATCCATCACTGTCTATACTTTTATCCTGCTTTATTATTATTTAAAAAAAAATATTTATTTGGCTGTGCTGTTTCTTAGTTGCNAAAAAAAAAAAAGAAATTGATGAGATTCTGGGCATACTTTGAAGGGAAATACAATAGGACTTTTTGGCTTTGGAAATGTGGGAAGATAAAGGATTCAAGGATAACTTTCCAGTTTTGTTATTTGTTTGTTTATTTTTGCCTGAGTAGCTAGAAAAAATGAATTCCACTAACCGAATGGGGGGAGACTGGGAATAATGGATTTGGATGGGAAGAGAAGGAGTTCAGTTTCGGATATGTCATTGGAAATGGCTATTAGAAATCCAGTTAGGTATATGAATCTGGTTCAGGGGACTGATCTGAGTTAGAGCTGTACATTTATGAGTCATCAGTGGAGAGGTGAAATTTAAAGCCACAACACTGAATGAGAGCACTGAGGGTATAAGTTTCATAAAAAGTCAAAGAGGGCCAGGAGCCTTCAGCATTAAAAGTTTGCAGAGATGAGCCTCAGGAGAGAAAAATCAGGAGGAAAAACAGGAAAATATAGCACCCTGAAAGCCTAGTGGCAAAGGGATTTGCTGGAGGAGGAAGTGGTCAACTGTGTCAAAGGTTAAGTAAGCTGAAGGCTGAGAATTGACCATGAGATTTGATAACAGGAAGATCATTGATGATGCAGACAAGAACAGTTCAGGAAATGATGTGGCAAAAGCTTGTGGGATTACATCTAAGAGAAAAAGGAGAGAGAGAGGTTGGAGTTAGACAAGTTGTTAAAAACTTTTTTGCTGTAGAAAGGGTACAGTAAAGTGGATGCCTACTAGAGGGTTAATTAAGATCATGAGAGTGTTTTTGTTTATTTGTTTTTAAATATGGGATAAATAACAGCAGATAGATTATTTCTGTATATTTATGGGGTTGATCCAGCAGAGAGGAAAGACTGATGAAACAAGAGGGAAGAAATATTAGAAGAACAAAAGTCTTGAGAGATTGAGAGACGAAAGGACCTACTCCCTGAACAGTGAGGTTGGCTTTAGATAGAAACTCTTCTGAGCTATTTTCACGGCTTCCTCTTTCCCTTTATTCTGCTCCAGTGTCTGCTCTTTGAGAAATCTTTCCTGTCCAGTCTTCTAGAATGGCGCTATCAATCACTGTCTATACTTTTATCCTGCTTTATTATTATTTAAAAAAAAATATTTATTTGGCTGTGCTGTTTCTTAGTTGCACCACTGTGGCATGAGAAAGTTTTAGTTGCAGTATGTGGGATTTAGTTTCCTGATCAGGGATTGAACCCCAATCCACTGCATAAGGAGCATGGTGTCTTGGTCACTGGACTACCGGGGAAGTCCCCTGCTTTACTTTCGTTTGTGAGCACATGCTCAGTCCAACACTTTGTGACCCCCATGTACTATAGCCCACCAGGCTCCTCTGTCCACAGGATTTTCCAGGCAAGAATACTGGAGTGGGTTGCTATTTCCTCCTCCAGGGGATCTTCAAGACTCAAGGATCAAATCTGTGTCTCCTGCATTGGCAGGCAGAGTCTTTATCACTAAGTCACCTGGGAAACCCTATTTGTAGCATTTGTCATAATAATATTACAGAATAAATATGTTTATTGTCTGTGTCATTAAAATATAAATTCCACAAGGGGAGAGACTTGGCCTTATTCACCTTATATTGCCAACACTCAGTATCAGTGTCTCACATAGAAGTTGCCCAGTAAATATTCGAAAATGAAGGAAGGAGTGAATCTTTCCCTCATGCCCATGGCAACATGCTCAGTTCTCATTCCATTCTGATTTTTATTTCATTCTCCTATAACCCACATCTCCTCCCATTTTCCATCCCCATTCACTCAAGAAAACATTCTAACCTATCTCCACTGCCATCCCCATCATTTCCATACCACCCCCTCCCCTCCCTGTACTACCCTTATCCTAAGGGTAGCCACCCTCATTTATGTCTGTCTCCTCCATTCCCCAGCTTAATTCCCCTGCTAACCCCAGTCTCAGCGCTACCCCCACCCACATCCTGTCTGCTCGTCCTGATTGCATCATCACAGTCTCCTGTAGTCATTGCCAGCATGGTCTCTGTTCTGCTCCTCCCCCATTCTGTTCTCTTGCCACCTACATGCAGTCTCCGTCTCCATCACCATTGCTTTCCCATTCCCTCTTGCCATACCTAATCTCCCTCAGCATCATGGGGAAGAAACATAGCTTTGCACTGTGCATTGGTTAGACATTGACAGAGCCACGGTTAATACAAGCAGCTATGGGAAGAGAGAGATGGAAGTGCTTTTTTTCAGTAACAAGTAAATATTAAAAAGCCTATTTTATGAACTAGCACTATTCCCTACAATAGACATAATAAATGACTTCCTGAGGTTTTTTAAAATATATTTTGCATATGATGGCATTATCACAGGCCTTGGGCCTGGGGGTTCCAAGCCTGTAGATGCAGACAGTCTCTGTGGTAAAATAATCTGCCTTCTCAGAGAGCTCTTTTTTCTTAATTTCCAGTGTCAGGAAACCCTGGGAAAGTATCTATAAGCTATGATTAAAAAAAGATGAAGCAAGTCAAATTGAATCTCACTTGGAACTCCAGTTTTTGTTCCAGACTGACTAGTCAACTAACAAGGATTTGGGAGTTATAAGTACTCTGTATCTTTCTTTATCTTATCTTCATGAGAAATTATCAGCCCAGGACCTGAATAAGTAAAACATTTCTCATGCCCTTGAGATTTTTATCTTCTTTTTATAAATTTTTCCTCCCATACCAATCTGTGTCCTAGAATTCCCTTAGTAAAGCGTCTGTCTACAATGTAGGAGACCCGGGTTCGATCCCTGGGTTGGGAAGATCCCCTGGAGAAGGAAATGGCAATCCACTCCAGGACTATTGCCTGGAAAATCCCATGGACAGAAGAGCCTAGTAGGCTACAGTCCATGGGGTCGCAAAGAGTCGGACATGACTGAGCGACTTCACTTCTTCACTTCTTCAAGGCTAGACAAAAATGTATATATGTTCTAATCAATGGATTAATTATACAATTTATAGATATTATACTAATTATATCTTCATATACTTAATATATAATTAGTTATTGATACATATTAATGAAACTATTATTTCCAATGTAACTATGAACTCTTATGTAATTTTATTTTATTCTTAGCTATCTTAGTAAGATGCCAACCAAAGATCATAGGGCTTAGTGCTCAATCTGGTGTTTGACAACTTTTATTTGGAATTTTCTGAAATATAATAGTATTCTTTATCAATGAGGGCACAATCCTCCCCCCCCCTTTTTTTTTTTGGTTAGAATAAAGCTAAAAGACATGTGATTTTTGTAAAAAAAAAACCATGGTTGAATCGGCTACTGTTCTTGTTGTATATAAATTTGACTTGTAAAAGTGTTTATTTATATCAGGATCTAATAAAGATTTCTCATGTAGGGATATATTATCATTGAGACCAGGGATATAGAGACCTTGGCCCAAGGTATTTTGTCTTCTATGCAACATTTGGGTGAGCATCATTGATTTAACAATCACCTACAAGAATCCTATCTTGTTCAAGGTCCATATTAACGAAGATCCTTGAAATTGACACATTTTACACTATTTTATTATGAATTAAAAAAACAATTTTTTTGGGAGGTGCGGCTGTGTTGGGTCTTCGTTACTGCATGTGTTAGGGGAAGCACACTGATTGAAACCGCCCTCCCTGGCCAGGCACCATAGTAACCATTTGCATGAGCTGTTTTATGGCAGGAGATTCTGATAAGGAATGTGGAACTAATAAGCCACCACCAACCGGAAGAGTTCAGGAAATGTTGAAAGGAGACACCACGTGTCTGTCCACTTCCCAGAATCCCTCCCGCTAGCATTCATCTTGGCTGAGTGATGCGTGCACCACCAGGAAAGACTCTGAATTAGAATGATTGGCCAAAGACCACCCGGAAACTAATCCCATCACCAGAAAACCTGATACTGGGCAGAGCAGTTCTCTTACCCTACTGCTCTCCACCCCGTGCCCTTTCCCAATAAAATCTCTTGCATGTGACTTTTCTCTAGTTGCAGAGAGAGGAGGCTACTCTCCAGCTGCTGTGTGTGGCTTCTCATTGCAGTGGCTTCTCTTGATGCAGAGCTGGGCTTCAACAGTTGCAGCATATGGACTCAGTACTTACAGTTCCTCCTGCTCTAGAGCACAGGCTCAGTAGTTGTGGCACAAGGGCTTAGCCACTCTACAGCACGTGGTGTCTTCCCCGACCAGGGATCAATCCGTGTCTCCTGCACTAGCAGGCAGATTCTTCACCTCTGAGCCACCAGGGAAAAAGCACCACACCCCTCATTGTGCTTTTAGTTTACACCTTACTGATTACTAATGAAGTTGATCGATTTTTAAAATAATTTTATTTATTTATTTTTGGCTGTGCTGGGCCATGTTTGTTGCAAGGGCTTTTCTCTAGTTGCAGTGAGTAGGAGCTACTCTCTAGTTGTAGTGCATAGGTGGCTCATTGCAGTGGCCTCTCCTGTTGGGAAGCATGGACTCTAGGATGCATGTGCTCAGTATCGTGGCTCCTGACCTCCAGAGTACATGCTCAGTAATTGTGGTTCAATAAACTTAATACTGTTAAGATAGCAAGACTACCCAAACTGATCTATATATCCAATGTAATTCCTGCCAAAATCTCAGCTAGCTTCTTTGCAGAAACTGACAAGCTGATCTTAATCTACATGTGGAAATTTAAGGAATCCAGACTAACAAAAACAATCTTGAAAGAACAGGACAGTGCCAATATTCATGTGTTGCAATTTCAAAACTTAGTAGAAAATGACAATAATCAAGATAGTATGATGCAGGAGTAAGGACAGACATATAGATCATTGGAAGAGCTGAGACCTCAGGAGAAATCTCTTACATTAACATACAACTGAATTTTGATAAAATGTCAAGACAATTCGGTGCAGGAAAGATCTTCTTAACAAATTGTACTAGGAAAAGTGAATATAAACAAGAGAATGAAGTTGAACTTTTTCCCCAGGGATCAAACCCAGGTCTCCCACATTGCAGGTGGATTCTTTACCAGTTGAACCACCAGGGAAGCCCTTTTTCACACATCATACACAAAATTAACTCAAAGTGGGCTATATTCTTAAATGTAAAAACTAAACTATAAAACTCTTACAACATATACCTCCATGTCTCAATTATCATATTTCATAATAAATTTTATTATCTAATAAAGCATGCCTCCCTTCACTGTTTTCATTTTCTTCAAAAATATCTCTAATTTTAATCAAATGCTTTTTGCTACTTTTTATGAGATGATCTTATAGATCTTACATTTTCTTCTTTCATCTATAGTGAATCACACTGATTGCTTTTTAAGTGTTGAACTAAATCTTGTTGTTATTGATTTTGCCTCACAGTGGTTTAGTTCCTTATGTGGCAGACTTCCTTTTTTATTGCTTGGCTATCTTTGGTTAAACAATCCATAAAATTAAGATTATATAAAATTGAACCCCAGACTCATGACAGGGCAAGTTCATAGTTTAAATTTCTCTGGTGAATCTATTATTATTATTTGCATTCAAGTTGCATCAAAGACAGGCAGGTTTTTCTTGTTATTCCTTGTGTAAGCCCAATACTTACCTTCCATTTCCCATAATGTCTATTTACCTCCAGAGTTCTAGGTTTCTGGTATTGGCACTTCCCCCTGATGACAGCTTAGTGTTCATGTTAGCATGTCATTAATTCCAGAAAGTTGTATTCATTTTAGGCCCCTGAAGATTTTCCCTAGTGTTTTGAAGTCCTAACAAAGTGTATGAATATATATTTGTTGAAATTTATCCAGTATCAATATATTTTTAAGCAGGAAGGCTTTTTCTAGTGAGCTGTACTGCTGATGGAGAGTCTTTTTGTTGCAGTATCTTCTAGTGTTTTAGGATATGTATCGTTACTAACTTATTCTAAAATGTTAGATTATTTTTGTTAATGGACCTGGCAACACCATATATTGGGGAAGTTCATACCCATATCTTTCTGTTTCAGTTATTTCTCTGAGATCTTATAATTGTGCTTAGAGGAAAGATTAGAAGTAGGGAATAACCAGGATAATATTCCCATAATCACACAGGCCAGACAAATTCCTGAGCCAACAATAAGCTCAGGTACCACAAATGGAACAAGTCCTAAGAAATGATCACCAGCAATCTAATTAGGCAGTTGAACAACTGGATAGCAGAAGGTTAAGATGCAGAGATGTACTGAATTCAAGGAAATATCATGAGGATTAGTACAACATATATTACAATTTACATTGGCTCCGGGTCACAGGAACGAATCCATTTTGAATGAAACATTAAAACCTTTTAGTGACGATGACTGTTTGTAGAAAGATTATGGGAGTATCGGAAATTACCCTGGGCACAGGGTGCGTTTGGAGAGTTTTATTGGTCCTATTCCAGCAGCAACCAGAGCAAGGTTGTTTTTTTTTTTTTTTTTTTTTTACCGCTGACGCTCCAGACTGGCTCAGGAGCAGAGACTGTCCCTGTTTGCTAAGAACACAGATCCTCAGTTGCATCTGCCTGACACACGACAACGTTGTGTGCGGGAACACGGCCGCTGGTGGCTTTATGCCTGCTGCCCCAGGGGCCCAGGTGGTGAGTGGATGAAGGCTCCACTGATGACTTTAAGGATTTCACAAGAGGAAAAGTAAACAGCCAGTTCTTGGCTGGCACTAGGAACTCGAAAACCCTGAGTAATCCTCACTTTGGGAGCATCTCATCACCTTGAAATCCAGATGCTGACAGACACTGGCAGGCAGCAGTGAGGGCAGGCCTGCTCTGCACCGCGCACCCGCCAGGCAGGGCCCCACCCCACCCCGCTGCCCTAAGCCCTCCCACTGAGCAGAGGGGCCTGGCGGGGGGCACACACCTGCTGGGGGCCAGGAGCCTGGGCCTGGCACTGCTGCTGCTGCCCGCCAGCCACCAGCCCCGTGCCCCCGCTGCGCCCTCACCCCACTCCCATGCCTGGCACCACAGTGCTCCTTTGCTCTACCGTCACACGGTGAGCACCAACTGTGGTGGCCTCAGTCCAGGACCCCGTCTGCCAACGCCCCCACCTCAGCCTCACCTCTGCTGGCAGGACGACAACCTTGGAGGGACCCCCAACACTGCAAGTGGGGTCACACTGCCCAGCAACCCGGTGTCCACCCACGGGAGCAGCTCCCCGCCTCTGGGCTCCAGCCCCTGCCCACCCAGCACATGCTGACACCTCTAAGAGCCCGAGGGGAGGACCTCTCCCTGCATCCGCAGGACGGCCGGGCTGGCTCCGCATGACCCTCGCTCACCGCCGAGGCTGCGGCGTGGCTGGCTGTGAGCAGGCCCCACCTCACAGCCTTCCTGCGGCCGCTGCGGTCAGAGCCCCTCCGGTTTGGGCCCCCTCCCGGGCCCTCTCTGGCCCCCTGCTTCCCACCCCCACCTCTGGCCTGTCCTACACTTGGTGCCCCGTGTCCGGCACGGGCCGACTCTGAGAAGTCAGTCACAGCACAGGGACAAGATTGCTCCTGTGGGGCAGAATCCGAGCACCATCTCCCCTCACAGGCTCGGGCCCTCTGTTCACAGGAGGGTCCATGACGGTACACAGAAAGACTGTGTAGGCGCAGGGCGTCCAGTGGGCACCGCCACTGCCCAGGCTGGAGAGGGCGTGAGCGCAGCAGCAGCAGGAACTGAGGCGTCACGAGGCCACCGGGGCAGCAAGAGAGGGGGCACCCCCCCCGAGGCCGCACCCCGGCCTCCCCACCAGGCCTCTCCTTGGAGCCGCCTGGCGACTGGCCACCTCTGCGCGTGTGTTGTGGGACAGCTATCCACACCGGGAAAGACCATCTGTGCAAAGCGCCTGGGGCCACATGCGTGAAGTCAGTGCGCTCACCTTTCTCCTCGGAGAGGGTGTGAGGTTGACTTCCATGGACTCTGCCCTGTTACACAGACAGCGAGACAGCCACGGGCTAACTGCACGGAAGTGGCAGAAACACATAACACACGCGCACGCACACGTGCAGATGTGCACACACGAGGCCCTGCGGGCCCCTCCCTGCAGCTGCTCAGCACTCCCAGAGTGCGGTGATCACAGTTCCACCCAGGCCAGCAAGGCCCATAAAGCAGACACACTTGCCCAGGGACACGGAGGCGCCCGCTGTGTGGCTGAAACGGGCCTCCCATCTCCAGCCCTCGTCCATCCCGGGAAGGTCCCCTTGGCTCCTCCTCGCCACCTCCACCGTCCCTGGGCTCCTCCACCTCCTGCTGGACGTCCGGGGCGGGACCACTACCTCTCCACCCTATGGCCCAGCCCACGTGTTTCACGCGTGCAGCGCTTGGTCACACCAGCTCCCTAATTAACCTGCTCCGGGCTGGCACCCAGGCCTTCCCGCAGGAGCACAGGGCAACTGAGAGGGCCTTGCTCTCTACTTTCTGAAGAACTGGGGACGGGGGTGTGGCCTGCCGGGCACGGCCAGGGCACCCCCATCAGCCTTGCTGCCCACAGGCCCAAGTGCAATCTTCCAAGGAAAACACTCCACTGGGGGCTCTAGGTCCCAGAGGCTGACACCGGCCCACCCCTCCCATCCCAGTAAAGGAAGGGCCCAGCCTGGTCACATGGCCACCCCGGCCACCCCTCTGCTTGGGGATGGGACTGAGCAGCGAGGAGGGGGCGCCTGTGCCTAGTGCCTGCGCTGGGGGCAGGGGCTGAGGACGCAGACCTCTCAGAGGCTGACGAGCCACGGGGCTGGAACAGAAGAGGTCCGCTTGGCTTTGCTGAAGGCACTGTAACGAGAGAGCCAGTGCTGGAGCCACGGGCACACCTAGCACCTCCGCCACCCTCCCCTTCCAGGCATCACTTCACTTACTTGAAGCTGTAGTTTTTACTGTGCTGAAAGCTCTTTGTTGTGATGATCTCACCCTAAACAGATAGAGAAAAGGCATTATTGAGTCGCAAACATTTACATTCACATGATTCCTTCCAATCTGAAGTAAAGAAAACAGAAACGACCCATTCCTCCATGACTCGCCCTGGCCCCTCCTCACCTCGGGAACCTGCACAGCGGGCCTAGTCCACCCCAGGGGGGTTCCCGAGTCCCCAGAACCCACAGCAGGCAGCACCGAGAACACAGTGGGTGCCCCCTAGAAGCCTGCTGAGCAGGACCGGCCGCTGGGCCCAGCTCCCAAAGGACACTCGTGCCTGCTTCCAGGTGACCTCGTGAAACAAGCTGGGTGCTGGTGTGTGGGGTGGACAAGTGTTCATGGTCCCCGAGACAGAGCCAGAAGCAGAGACACCACCGGGGCAGGTGGAAAGACCCGGGCACGCGTGGTCTGGGTCGAGGGTGCCAGCTGCGGGGGTGGGGGGCACAGGTTCCTCCTGGAGGGAGATGTAAACCACACCAGTGCAAGCAGAGTGAAGTGGTCAGCGGGGAGGCCTGGCCCAGAACCCCCCGAACCAGAATCCCCCCACCTGGAGACGGAGGAAAACGGGCAGATTCGAATCTGGAGACACCAGGCCTTCCCACCCGCCCGGTGCCCCCTCCCTGCCACGCACCCCCAGGACTCACCTCTGCAGCTGCTCTACCCGCAGTGTCGACTTCCTGAGGGACTCCTCCAACTGAGAAATCTAAACACAATTGAATGACTTCCCATTACCACACAGGCTGGGTGAGAGTTTGGAGGGAACAAGTGAATTCTCAAGTTCTTAAACCAGGATCAGAATGCAAGTGACGTGGCCGCAGCCCTCGCACTTTTTGTGAGAATTTGCACCAAGTCCACTTCACTTTCACGCACTGGAGGAGGAAATGGGGACTCACTCCAGTGAGTCGGCGAAGCTTGGTGGGCTGCCATCTCTGAGGTCGCGCAGGGTCGGACACGACTGAAGCGACTCAGCAGCATCAGCAGGCCACCAGGTGTGTTGCAAACTGGTTCCAGGAACCTCTCGGGGAGTGCACAGCCCAGCCTGGCACCACCTGCCCTGTGGAGCAGCCTTCGGGCAGAACGCCCCCGCCGCCCACCCCCTGGCTCCTCTCCACCCGCACGGCCCAACAGGAGGCTTCAACCCGAGTCACAGCTGTAAAGCCGTATTTGTTTTCCCTAAAGCTTTATTTTCCTTCTTTTGAGTTTCAAAACCAAGTGAGAAGGATGCTTTGGGGATAAGCAAATGTGCACTAAACCTCCTTTTGTGAAGATCGGCCAGAACAACTTTATGCTCACATTTATCAAAAAGTACCACAGAAACCATGGGGTGACCATGGGTCTGTACTGATGCCCAAGGAGGAGGTGAAACCACAGCTGGGTCCCCAGGTGGCTGCATGGCTGATCTCAGAGAGGAACCGTGCAGCGGGCTGAGCGTTTGCAGGCAGACAGCACCCAGCGGCCCCTGCCAGGAGGAGTAACACAGCCACCTCGCTCCCTGTGGCCCGCTGACTGGAGTTACCTTTTCTCCGTAGAAGGCTAACAGTCTTCTTCTGTGCTTTTCTTGAAATTCTGAGATCTGAGAAGACAACATGTGTCAGCTGCTGCAAAGGCTGAGGCCGGGGGCTTCCCGAAGCCCCAGCTCCTCCCCAGACACTGGCCCCCTGCTGCCCAGGAGCCAGAGCGGAAGCTGAAGACCCCAGGCTCAGCGGGCAGCCCTGGCCGGACGAGCTCCACCCAGAGGTGGTAAGCACACCGGGTTTCACGTGAATACCACGCGGGCGTGGCGGCTGCTCGGCCTCCCTTCCACGTGGCTTCAGTGGTGCTCAGGACACAGCACGGGACATGACCCACACGGGCCAGCCACCACGTGCTGTCCCTCAGGTGGCAGCCACTGGATCACAGGAGCCCCCTGACCGGGACTTCGCTGGGCAGGGATGCCACCAGGCAGGCTGGCAGGGCCACGCTGCTCTGAGAGCCCAGTGAACTTTACTAGCTGGTCAAGGCCAGCAGTGCCTGAAACCAGCACCACCTTTGGTCTCCAATTATGAGCCCCAACCTCCACGTCTACGGAGCAGAGCCTCGACGGTTCCTGGAGGCGCCGACGGACGTCAGGAGAGAATGACTGACATTTGTGGAAGAGAGAGCTGTTCATTCACGTATTTATCTGGCTGTGCCGAGTCTCGGTTGTGGCATGCAGGGTTTTTCCATCTTCTTTACAGGATGCGGAATCCGTAGTGACAGCATGCGGGATCTAGTTCCCTGACCAGGGACAGAACCCAGGCCCTTGCACTGGGATCGCAGAGTCTTAGCCACTGGACCATCAGGGAAGGTCCCAGAGAGAGCTATTCTGCAACCTTGGGCTTTTCAGATGACAACCATCCTCTTGAAACACTGAACTGTTTAGGCCAAATTCTTGCTGTCATCTGTGCACAGCTGAGAGACAGCGGAAACAGTACTGAGCAAGCTGGTTGCAGCAACATCATATAAACGTCCCCCCAGTCACTCCCTGCCACCAGGGCTCTGCCCCTAGGCGTGCAGATGGCAGGGCGTGCTCCCAGGGCTCACTGGTCTGGTCCAGATGGAGGGAAGAAGTCCTTCTGTGCAAATGGGCTGACCACCTCAGAGTGGGGGGGAGCCGCAGGTGGAGGGCAAACACCCTCCCAGAGGCCCTGCCGTTCTGGCTGCTGCCTCATCAGAGGGGTTCAGAGCCCTCACCGTCGGGGACCCACCCCATGGGACAAGGATGTGTGTCTCCACCCAGAGGTGGGGCAGTGGACACAAGCTCTGCCTGGAGTGCCCGCCGGTGGAGAGGGGCTGCCACTGCAGGAGTCCGCCCCACCCAGGAAGGCTCCGGATCGCGCTGATGGTTCTCACTCTCACTGCCCCCACCAGGGCCCTCGAAGGCAGGCACTCGGTCCTCACTCATCAACCCGGGACCATTCCTGCCTCTCCCTCTACCTCCCCTGTGCAGGACTGGAGGTGAGGGCCATGCCCCCCGGAGGGATCTGAACAGGTCTAAAGCGGCCTTCCCGTCACTGAAGCAAGACAAGGTGACAGTCACCTCTCTCAGCTCACTCCTCTGAGGGTCCCACGCTCAGGACAAGAGAGACCGATGTCCGAAGCTGACCTCTGAACATGTGCCTTGGAGCAGGGCCCAAACTGAGGAGCAGCACCGCCTCTGGGCGTGGCCCCAGGCTCCTGCTCAGCAGCGTCTGGGAGACAGTCACGGGGAACCCCACCTGAGGCACTGGGCCCAGCAAGGCCCGTGGACAGGCCGCTTCCAGGGGGACCTTGGTGAGCACAAGCATGCAGGGCTCCGTGATTCAGACCCATTAGGAGAGGAGAGGCCGCAGCAGGAACAGGGCCATGGGCCACGCTGACCGTGGGCAAGAGGCTGGGGAGGGGGTGATCCCTGAGCAGCAGGTGGGAGCAGCCCCACTGAGGGCAAGGGCTTCGGGTGTGCTCGGGCGCAGCCACGCACCACCTGTCCTGGGTGGGGGCCAGCCTCTGGGATTCAGCGTTGGCCTGACCGACAGACAAAACAAGAAAGGGCTGGAAGCCCCAGCCGGAGTGAGACAGAAGTGAGGCTCGATGACACGTGCACCAAGTTCGCAGGCTGTGCCTGACAGCAGCCCACCCTGGGTCTCCAAGGGAGCCGAGGAGGAGCTGACCATGGCCACGCCCCCGGAGCCCGGGACGGTGGGAGGACGCGTGTCCTCAGGACAGGTAATGGTCTGGGAGCAGCACAGGCCAAGGGCGTCTGTACTGAGGGGTCAGGAGAGGACGCGCAGGCACAAGGAGGGGTCAGGAGAGGACGCGCAGGCACGAGGAGTCAGGAGAGGGTGTCAGGAGACACAGCGTGAAGAGGCAGCCCCCTGCCCGGTGTCTGGACACCCCCGGCCCACCTTCCAGACCCAGAGCTGCGGCCCAGCCCTCAATCCCCGAGGCAGCGTGGGCGTCCTGACCAAGCAGCCGCTGTGTCTCACGCCTTCAGACACGGGAGCGGTGCCCGGCCTTCCCTCAGTGGGGGCGGGCGCAGACTGGACTCCCACCCCACCTCCAGGGCCTGGGGACTTACCTGGCAGGTCTCCTTGGCGTACTTCCTGCACAGGCTGTCTACGCCCATGAAGAGTGCCTGGATGTCGGAGTCCGTCTGAAAGAGAAAAGGCTGCTTCTGCCGACACTGCCTCCAGGTCCAGAGGGCCGTGAGCTTCAGGGCCGAGACCGGCCAGGACACCATCACAGCAGCTTCCAGGGACCCCGAGGACGCAGGGTGCGGGTGCAGGGCAGCGCCACTTCCTAGGGGACCAAGGGTGGCACTGAGGAGTTTCAGGTGGCTGGGGTTGGGGCAGCTGGGTAGAAAGGAAACGGTGGAATCAGAAGCAGGAAGAGCAACGGGCACAATCTCTAACTCTTACAAGTATGTGTTGAGTTACTTCAGCGTGACAAAAGAGGGTGCGTGAACCGGCACCTGCCCACCAGCACACCTCCCCCCGGCACACCTCCCCCCGGCGCCACCACACTGCCTGCAGGCACGCCCGCCTCTCCTCTCCCCCCCCAACCCCCGGTCAGCACCAGGGACACAGGGGTGTGGACAAGAACACACACGGGCCCACGCATGCTGGAGTGACAGTCGTGCTGCCCTCGGGGAAAGAGGCCCGCAGAAGCAGCCAGGAAACACTCGAGGGGCCAGGGCCCCAGGAGCTGCTGGAGGACCTTGTGGCGGGGAGGGGGCGGCCGCTTCACTGGAGACGGGGGCAGCTGCTTTGCAGGTGGGGGCAGCTACAGGGGAAACGGCCCCAGACTCTGCTCAGAGCAGGGGCTGGGAAGGGCACCGGCAGGGCAGGGGGCCTGCTGCAGGCGCTCCGAGTACACGCGAGCCCCCCACTCGGATCTCCAGCTGAGACCCTGGACGGCACCCGATGCCCCGAGCCCCGTACTTCGAAGGAAACAGGACAGAAGCCTGCCCCCACCTCCAAGGCCCCCGGTGAGTCCTACACACAGCAGCAGGGACCCCAATGATGAAGACCAGACTGCCGCCCACGGAGGACCAGACCCCACAAGGAGACCTTCCCAGGCCCTGGGGGAGGCGAGGGTGTCAGTGCTGACATGCCAGGGCCCAGGGCTTCCCTGAGGGGAAACAGGGATGGGGACCCCCAACGGCACAGAAGGGGTGACTGCACGCCCTATGCACAGAGGAGGAAATATTAATAGAAAAATTCTGAGCGTCATTTCATTTAATCTTTTCAGCAATGCAATGAGGGCCCCAGAGCAGATGGGAAAGAGACTCATCTAGGAGTCCGCAGGTAGGACGAGAATCTGCTCTGGGTCTGCTAGACTCCAGAGCTGGGCTCGCTAGACTCCAGAGCTGGGCTCACGCTAAGACATGCTGGTTACTCCCTAGAAGCTTATACAGGAGAACAGTTCCTCCAAGTGTGGACTGTGGGGTATTAATATGTGTTCCTTGAAAAAGGATTCTGTCACAAACGCATTTGAGAAGCGCTCGGTGGAGGAGGTTTAACAAAGTGATGCCCTCTTTCTATTTTGAAGGCAGTGTGGTGGCTTTGGAATCAGTCAGACTTGGGTTCTCAATGCCCCTCTGTCTCTCTCTTTTTTTGTTTGTGATGATTAGAGAGACATTTTGCACCACCACCCTACCCTCCAACTCCACCAGGCCTCTCTTTTTCCTACTTCTAGGAATTTATGCTCCAGAAATAGTCTTACAAGTATGCAGAACTATGATTAAAAAAAAAAAAAAGTTCATTTTAAGACTGAAGTAGTAAAAAACTGAAAAAACGGAAAGTTTTTTTTCCTATCACACCAGAAGCCATTTTCAGAGAATGTCAGTGCGTACACTTTAGGACATGTAGTGTCAAGTGAGAAACACCAATTTGTTAAAATCCCACCGACACCCAGAGCAGGGCCCACACTCCTGGTTGTTGTCCATGGGAAGCAGGAGTTGGGGACTTTCACATTCTGTTAGGGTTTTCTGTTTGAGGTAATTTTATGTTTGTAATCAGAAAAAGAACTTCTACAGATTACACATCAGATCAAATACACATCTTGGGACCTAAACTTGAAGGGATCAGCTTTACTCCCTGACCCCAGGGAGACCAACCCCACCACCATGAGGAGCTGCAGGAGCCGGTGCCCCACAACCATCCCCAGCAGCACTCAGGCTCTGGTGAGGAGACAGCTGTGTGAGGTATTCAGAACCACTAGTGGACTTTATACAGAAAGTCTGCATGATCTCCGAGCACACCAAGCAAATCACAAAAGTTGTAGACACCGCAACTGAGTAAAAATTAAACGTCACACAAAAAGAATCACTGATTAACATTAACATACTACAGATTTCAACTTACATGTTTTGAAAGTAGAATTGTACGACAAGCAACTTTACAAATCAAGCATTCATCCCTTTTACCTACAAAAGAAACCAAACTTGATTATAGTGAATAGTACCTTTAAACACATATAATTGCAGGCCTTAAATTATAGTACTTCTTGTAAAAGTATACAGGATTATAGGACTTACCGTGGACAAGCCTGGGGGCATGCACATAGTTGAATTACAGTAACAATTTGTTTTTTCTTATTTTCCAAATATGCTCCAAACAGTGGCCATACAGATCAACAACACTTAAACTTAGATCAGCCCAGATTATTTCCCACAAGCATATTTTATGGGAATAAAATGGGGATAACTTAGCTGAAAATTTTAAACACTACAAAACGAAAGCTCCCCCCCACCCCCACCTGACGGTTCCAGGGTTTTGCTCTGCCCCTCAGCCTTGGCAGCAGGGCTCCTGCGAGGGCCAGGCCGCACTGGGAGCTGAGAGCCGAGGCAGTTGGACCGCTGGCCACCCCGCCGCCCCGCCTGTGCTCGGCCTCCTCCCACCCACTCCCCCCTGCGCCTCCTCCACCGCCTGGCCCTGGACCCCGCAGCGGTCCCTCCTCAGCCCCCTCGCTTCCAGCACCTCTCTGGCCCTGCCCGGTCCTCACAGCCTCTGATCTCGGTTTCTCCACCAGGCAGCTCGGAGGCGAGGCGTCCACACCCGACTGGCCCAGGTCCTCCTAGACAGCATCAATGGCCCAATCTCAGGGCTACCCCCTAGACAGCATCGCCTGAGAAAGTGGACCCACTAGGCGTGCCTCCCTCCCCCTGCCCACACCAGGGCTGATGGGCTCGGCCCCCCACCTGTGTCTTGGGGAGACGCCTCCCCTTCCCCATCCCAGGCTAGTCTTCCAAGGGAGGGCTCACCTCCTCTCCCACCCACTGCCTCCGAGAGGGCTCCTGCCCTCCCACAGACCCCCTAAGCTCCACCCCAGCCCTCCCTCGCTCCCCCCAGCAACCAGCCAGCCCCTCTCTCCTCTCCGCAGGGCACTGAGGCAGGTAATCCTCACACCAAGGCCGGCGCCCTGACTGCCCTGGGAGGCCTGGGTTGACATTTCGGCGGTCTCTCCCCACCCCAGCCTCCTCCTGCCCTCACCCAGCTTCTTTAGGAAACGCTCTTCCCCAGGTGAGAACAGGCTTGTGTGTCTCCTGCCCCCCGCCCTCCCCTCACTCCAGCCCCTCCAGTCCCCTCCCCACAGCACTCCACTGTCTGGACCACCACACTCTTGTGTGCTCACAACCCTTTGGAGTCTCCCTGCACGGCTGGCCCTGGCACCTCTGTTCCACACGTGAGGCCCTGAGCCTCAGCTCAAACCTGCTGTCTTCCCTGGCACTCTGGACGGCCAGGGGTCTCACCCCCAACCTGGCCAGCTGTCGCCCAGACTCAAGTCTGCCCAACATGAGCCCTGCTTCTGTCCGGCCCTGGTGGCTGCCCTGCTTGGACACGTCTCCCCGTGCTGGGCTCCGCTTCCTCCCAGAGGGCTGCCGGCCCCCTGTCCCGCGTCCTCCGGCTGCCAGGATCCAGACTCGGCCAGCCCACCTGGGCACGCGCCTCTGCCCCCCCACCCCCAGAACCTGCGAGCCCAGCACCAGCAGACCTGTGGCACCACCGCGACAGGCAGGGCCTGGAGGAGCCCGAGGGAAGCAGCGAGCTGGGAATCCGCCAGGCGCGCTGGGGAAGGGGCCAACGGGCAAGCGTGCACCCAGGGTCCTGGAGGGAGAGGTCCAGACACGGCCCGCGCGGGGCGGAGTGTGGGGTGAGCCTGGCACCGGCTGGATGCCCTGCCCAGGGCTGCCCTAGGAGCTGGGCGCCATTTCCCCCAGAGGGCCTGGGGGCAAGTGTTGAGTCTTCGTCTGTGAGCTGGTATCACAGGCCAGTCACCCTGTGAGAACTCCCTGCGTTTGCATTTAGGCTTTTCTCCTGCCTGAGCTCTCTAGGTCAATAAAATCACTTCAGAAACAGACGATGTCTGTCAAGGTGGCGCCACAGGCGCGCGGGCCCTGAGGTGGGGTCGGCCAGCTCCCGCAGCCCGCCCGGGGTCCCCCTCCGCTGGCCTCGGGCCTCACACCCCGGTCTCCTCTGCGGACCCCGCTTCCCGCCAGACGCTCGCCGGGCTCCGAGCGGCAGAGGTGCTGAGGCGCGGCCCCGCTGCCCCAGCCCAGAGGCCCCCGCCGGCGCCGCCGGAGCTCCGCCAGGAAGCCCGGCTCCGAAAGCCCGCCCGCCCGCCTCAGGGCGCCTCCTCAGGGCGCCGCCGCCCGGCGAGGCCGCCGCCCGGCCCGTCCTGACCTTTGCGCAGGCACACGTCACAGTACACGTGGCCGCAGTTGGTCAGGCTGAAGCTCGACGTCGCCTGGGGCGGCTGGAAGCAGCGGTTACAGAACACCCAGCTGGCCATATCTGGCCCAGGGCTGTGCCGCAGCCGCGCGAGAGCCACGCGAGGCCGCGCGAGAGCCACGCGAGGCCGCGCGAGAGCCACGCGAGGCCGCGCGAGAGCCACGCGAGGCCGCGCGAGAGCCACGCGAGGCCGCGCGGGATCTGAGCCTGGCCCGAGGGCGTGACCCCGCGCCTGCGCGCCAGAGCCTGCCGCTCCCGCCAAAAGGCGCCCAGAAGGTACCAAGGCAGGAAGGGAACCGGGGGTGGGGCGGGGCGGGGAACACTTTGCCACGTCAGGGAGGAGGAAAGTTTAGGCGTTCCGGCTGCACTCGCTCCAGCGCTGCAGCGCGTGGTACCTCGGACCCATGTGGACCCCCGGGCGGCGCCGAGGTGGGTGCGCCGAGGCCGCTGAGTCTCAGGGACCCTCCTGGGGGCCGCGGCCTCACAGGAGGCAGTGCCCAGGCGAAGGGTGGAGGTGGCCACAGGGAGACAGGACGTGTGCCGGCCTTGAGCGCACTGCGGTGGGCTGACCGGCCAGGAGGCCCCTGTTCTGTGGTGGTGGTGGGGAAGGGTTAGGGGCCTTGAGGGCTGCAGACTGGAGGTGGGAGAGGAAGGGGCCCTGGGCCACGGGGGACCAGTGGGGTCAGAGGAACAGGAGGTGGAGGGGCGGGAAACCCTGGGGTGCAGTTCTAGGAGCTCGGTGGGCCAGGATGAGGTGCCAGGAAGGCTTGGTGGATCAGGGTGGGGTGTCACTGGGGCCCAGGACCAGCTAACCTGGTCACATGGTGAAGGTTGGCCAGGCGGAGCCAGGGCCTTGCTTGCCTCTGGCGTGGGCATATGAAAAGTCTTGACCTAGAGAAGATTGTTTCCCATTTACAAAGAGATAGGCGAGCTGGTGGAAAGGACTGTTCTATTTTTTGTAGTTTCTAAAGAACTCGTAATTAATTTAGAATTTAGAGAAGGACTTCCCTGAGCATCTAGTGGTTGCGACTCTGGGTTTTCAGTGCAGGTGATGTGGGTTCCATGCCCAGTTGGGGAACCAAGATTCCACATCCTGTGCAGTCCAGAGGAGGAAAAAGAAAATTAGAGAAAATGAAGGGAAGCTACCTTCATATTGTTTCACGCTTCATGGAATGCCCCATGCTCTCCGTGGAAGAGCCGTTTCCATCGCCCTGATCCAGGTGGAGGGGCATCAGGTAGGAACTGCGGAGCAAACTTAGTTCAGAGGAAGTCTCTGTGCAAAAGGAGAAAAATGGCGTTCAGGGAAACAGGAAGACTCAGAGATTCAGGATGACTCTGACTGGAGTGCATTAGGGAAAATATGTACCCCAGGTTGCCGCTGGGAGCGTCCTGTCGCCACTGGACCTTGAATGGGACTGGGTCCAAGTTCAGATGTGCTTTGATTGCAAAATACACCTGAGTTTCCAAGACTTCTTATCAAGAAAGAAAAGTAAACTCTCTCATTAGTAATTTTGTATTGATTACATGTTAAAATGGTAATGTATTTGATATATTGGGTAAGTACATGTCACTAGGGTTAATTTTACTCTAAAAAACCTTGTTTACTGTGGCAACCAGAAAAACTTTAATTTATGTGTGTGGCGCACATTTTATTTCTACTGGACAGGGCTGATCTAGTCCAGATTTAAGAACAGGATTGTGTGTTTATTCTGTCGAGCTCAGAAGCTGTGTTGTTAAAGTGACGTCCTATCAGTTCTGTTGTCCAGTCTGTCGATCGTGTCTGGACTCTGTGACCCCATGGCCTGCAGCACACCAGGCCTCCCTGTCCTTCACCAACTCCCGGAGCTTGCTCAAACTCATGTCCATTGAGTCGGTGATGCCATCCAGCCATCTCATTCTCTGTCGTCCCCTTCTCCTGCCTTCAGTCTTTTCTAGCGTCAGAGGCTTCCAATGAGTCGGCTCTTCGCTTCAGGTGGCCAAAATAGTGGAGCTTCAGCTTCAGCATCAGTCTTTCCACTGAATATTCAGGGTTGATTTTCTTTAGGATTGACTGGTTTGATCTCCTTACTGTCCAAGGGACTCTGAAGAGTCTTCTCCAACACCACAGTTCGAAAGCATCAATTCTTCAGCACTCAGCCTTCTTTGTAGTCCAACTCTCACATTCATACATGACTGTTGGACATTTTATCAGTGTTACAATGCTATAACATCAATTCCAACTTTAGATGTCTTTGAAATCAGAAAATAATGACACTTATGAATATATTTTATTAACTCAAAACATTATGCAAGGTAGAAGGTAATTATTTGCCTTTATTTTTTTATTTATTTTTATACAAGTTTCTTAGCTATGAAGAAGTCTTTAAGGGACTTCATTTGGAAAATTCCAACTGAGATAGCCCTGCCCAGGGCTGCCCTAGGAGCTGGGCGCCATTTCCCCCAGAGGGCCTGGGGGCAAGTGTTGAGTCTTCGTCTGTGAGCTGGTATCACAGGCCAGTCACCCTGTGAGAACTCCCTGCGTTTGCATTTAGGCTTTTCTCCTGCCTGAGCTCTCTAGGTCAATAAAATCACTTCAGAAACAGACGATGTCTGTCAAGGTGGCGCCACAGGCGCGCGGGCCCTGAGGTGGGGTCGGCCAGCTCCCGCAGCCCGCCCGGGGTCCCCCTCCGCTGGCCTCGGGCCTCACACCCCGGTCTCCTCTGCGGACCCCGCTTCCCGCCCCACGCTCGCCGGGCTCCGAGCGGCAGAGGTGCTGAGGCGCGGCCCCGCTGCCCCAGCCCAGAGGCCCCCGCCGGCGCCGCCGGAGCTCCGCCAGGAAGCCCGGCTCCGAAAGCCCGCCCGCCCGCCTCAGGGCGCCTCCTCAGGGCGCCGCCGCCCGGCGAGGCCGCCGCCCGGCCCGTCCTGACCTTTGCGCAGGCACACGTCACAGTACACGTGGCCGCAGTTGGTCAGGCTGAAGCTCGACGTCGCCTGGGGCGGCTGGAAGCAGCGGTTACAGAACACCCAGCTGGCCATATCTGGCCCAGGGCTGTGCCGCAGCCGCGCGAGAGCCACGCGAGGCCGCGCGAGAGCCACGCGAGGCCGCGCGAGAGCCACGCGAGGCCGCGCGAGAGCCACGCGAGGCCGCGCGAGAGCCACGCGAGGCCGCGCGAGAGCCACGCGAGGCCGCGCGAGAGCCACGCGAGGCCGCGCGAGAGCCACGCGAGGCCGCGCGGGATCTGAGCCTGGCCCGAGGGCGTGACCCCGCGCCTGCGCGCCAGAGCCTGCCGCTCCCGCCAAAAGGCGCCCAGAAGGTACCAAGGCAGGAAGGGAACCGGGGGTGGGGCGGGGCGGGGAACACTTTGCCACGTCAGGGAGGAGGAACGTTTAGGCGTTCCGGCTGCACTCGCTCCAGCGCTGCAGCGCGTGGTACCTCGGACCCATGTGGACCCCCGGGCGGCGCCGAGGTGGGTGCGCCGAGGCCGCTGAGTCTCAGGGACCCTCCTGGGGGCCGCGGCCTCACAGGAGGCAGTGCCCAGGCGAAGGGTGGAGGTGGCCACAGGGAGACAGGACGTGTGCCGGCCTTGAGCGCACTGCGGTGGGCTGACCGGCCAGGAGGCCCCTGTTCTGTGGTGGTGGTGGGGAAGGGTGAGGGGCCTTGAGGGCTGCAGACTGGAGGTGGGAGAGGAAGGGGCCCTGGGCCACGGGGGACCAGTGGGGTCAGAGGAACAGGAGGTGGAGGGGCGGGAAACCCTGGGGTGCAGTTCTAGGAGCTCGGTGGGCCAGGATGAGGTGCCAGGAAGGCTTGGTGGATCAGGGTGGGGTGTCACTGGGGCCCAGGACCAGCTGACCTGGTCACATGGTGAAGGTTGGCCAGGCGGAGCCAGGGCCTTGCTTGCCTCTGGCGTGGGCATATGAAAAGTCTTGACCTAGAGAAGATTGTTTCCCATTTACAAAGAGATAGGCGAGCTGGTGGAAAGGACTGTTCTATTTTTTGTAGTTTCTAAAGAACTCGTAATTAATTTAGAATTTAGAGAAGGACTTCCCTGAGCATCTAGTGGTTGCGACTCTGGGTTTTCAGTGCAGGTGATGTGGGTTCCATGCCCAGTTGGGGAACCAAGATTCCACATCCTGTGCAGTCCAGAGGAGGAAAAAGAAAATTAGAGAAAATGAAGGGAAGCTACCTTCATATTGTTTCACGCTTCATGGAATGCCCCATGCTCTCCGTGGAAGAGCCGTTTCCATCGCCCTGATCCAGGTGGAGGGGCATCAGGTAGGAACTGCGGAGCAAACTTAGTTCAGAGGAAGTCTCTGTGCAAAAGGAGAAAAATGGCGTTCAGGGAAACAGGAAGACTCAGAGATTCAGGATGACTCTGACTGGAGTGCATTAGGGAAAATATGTACCCCAGGTTGCCGCTGGGAGCGTCCTGTCGCCACTGGACCTTGAATGGGACTGGGTCCAAGTTCAGATGTGCTTTGATTGCAAAATACACCTGAGTTTCCAAGACTTCTTATCAAGAAAGAAAAGTAAACTCTCTCATTAGTAATTTTGTATTGATTACATGTTAAAATGGTAATGTATTTGATATATTGGGTAAGTACATGTCACTAGGGTTAATTTTACTCTTTAAAAATCCTTGTTTACTGTGGCAACCAGAAAAACTTTAATTTACGTGTGTGGCGCACATTTTATTTCTACTGGACAGGGCTGATCTAGTCCAGATTTAAGAACAGGATTGTGTGTTTATTCTGTCATGCTCAGAAGCTGTGTTGTTAAAGTGACGCCCTATCAGTGCTGTTGTCCAGTCTGTCGATCGTGTCTGGACTCTGTGACCCCATGGCCTGCAGCACACCAGGCCTCCCTGTCCTTCACCAACTCCCAGAGCTTGCTCAAACTCATGTCCATTGAGTCGGTGATGCCATCCAACCATCTCATTCTCTGTCGTCCCCTTCTCCTGCCTTCAGTCTTTTCTAGCGTCAGAGGCTTCCAATGAGTCGGCTCTTCGCTTCAGGTGGCCAAAATAGTGGAGCTTCAGCTTCAGCATCAGTCTTTCCACTGAATATTCAGGGTTGATTTTCTTTAGGATTGACTGGTTTGATCTCCTTACTGTCCAAGGGACTCTGAAGAGTCTTCTCCAACACCACAGTTCGAAAGCATCAATTCTTCAGCACTCAGCCTTCTTTGTAGTCCAACTCTCACATTCATACATGACTGTTGGACATTTTATCAGTGTTACAATGCTATAACATCAATTCCAACTTTAGATGTCTTTGAAATCAGAAAATAATGACACTTATGAATATATTTTATTAACTCAAAACATTATGCAAGGTAGAAGGTAATTATTTGCCTTTATTTTTTTATTTATTTTTATACAAGTTTCTTAGCTATGAAGAAGTCTTTAAGGGACTTCATTTGGAAAATTCCAACTGAGATAAAGATTAATGTTTGTGTAAATGCCCACCATAAGACGTTTGTGTTTGTATCTTCACTGGTCATTCGAAATTTTTCTTCACGGTCCTGTATAGAAGAGAAATAGGCAGGTTAGGTTTCTTAAGGTGCTTCATGCATGAATTTGAGGGGAAGGTGCTGTATACATTCAAGGTACTTAATGTCACTCAGGTAATATCTTATGCCAAAAAGCAGTGTCTGATTTTTCTAAGTTAAGGTGTGTTTTTAGCCAAAGATGAGGAGGCGTCAACCTTATAAAACATACTTTCATATTTTGGTGTAAAATATCAAGTATTTGATCTGTTACTTTTTTATTTGTTAGCATCAAAGTGTATGTTACCTAATTGATACTTTTTTAAAAAATCATTCCAGTTCTTACTTTACTTTAAGCTGGGCACTGTGCTCATCTTATTTTCTAGATAAGGAAGCTTAGAGACAACAGAAGATTAGTGAGTGGGGGCAGATTCAGGCCCACATCCAGCCAGGGTCCGCTGAACACAGTGACCTGGGAAACACATAATGTCACAGGAACAAAATAATGCTGTACAAAGTGGGCACCCTTGACTGCAGATGCACAGGGTGTGTTGGAAGCCCTTATTTATTCATCTGTGAGCTCACAGCCCTGAGGCGAGCGAGCTGCAGCCCCTTTCCTAGAGGAGCTCACAGTCCCCCAGACAGCAGAAGAGCACCGCCACCAGCCCTGCACATCCACACAGTCCTGGGGAAACCCAGGAAACAGGCAGTTTACTCTTTCCCTGGTTCGGGGGCTTAGTCAAGAATTATGTTCCTGGCAGGAAGAGAGGGTGTAAGCTGATTAGGCAGACTGACCCTTTGATAGTTCTGTTCTTTGACTATTTGCTCAATTTGCTCGATTAGATGTTCAAGCTTGAAGCTAACTTCATTAACTTTGTCCTTTGCTTGAATAATGGCTGCATCAAGGTCATGTTCTCCGACTCGAATATCTAAGTGGATCCGCTGTACAAACAGTAGAAGGGAAGAAACATGTTTTCATGTGGCTCGCTCGTTTTCCTTGCTTTACCCTCATTGTGCCCTACCAGTCCTTCCTGTTTCTCCACCCCCCAACCTCCGCCACCTTTCTGAGAATAAACGCTCCATTCTCTTTTTGCCTCACCTCCGCTTCATTCCAGGTTATACTCGGGAGTCTTTCATTGTCAAAGAATGCATGAAGTGGCACCTGCTGCCCTGAAAGAGCAACTACAGCTTCCTGAGCTATGTCCTCTAGATTTCTGGGCACATGCCTTTGGCCTTGAGACAGTTTGATTACTCTCAGGAAAAGGTTCTCTACATATAACTAAATTTCTGATGCCTCAGAACCTTTAGAAAATATCCAATCACCCTCTACCGTGTAAGAGTTTCATTTATTGGAATTCCATTATTAATTCACCCTTCATCCTTCAATTGTTTTCAAGCCTGAATAATCACAGTTCTCTCAACCTTCCCTCCCAGTTCTCATTTTTCAAGCCCTTTAATCAACTTCATGGCTCTGCTTTGAACCCCTTCCAAGCTCTCCAGCTCCCTCTTTAGTTGCTGTGCTGAGATCTGGGTGCAGTACTTTAATACAGCCTGGGCATAATGGTTCTGCATATCATTGTCACGCCCGAGTAATGCTGACACTGTTCATCTGCAAGGACACGGGGGCATTTACTTACCAGCTTACTCCCTCCGAATGACACAAGCCTTGTAGAATTAGATTGTAAGCAAATGATGTGTTCACCAGGTGAATGTGAAGTGAAATAAAATGTTCCTTGTGGGCCATATAACTTTGACAATAATACCTAGGATTAAGGATTTCCATAGTTTAAGTTCATTACTCTCTATATTCCATTTAAAAAATAAAAATAAACCATCCCTATGAAATCTAGTGAAATTTGTGCAGTTCTTAAAGAGGAAATCAAGTTACTGATAACATGAAAAATATTTAGTCTTGCTGCCAATCAATAAAGTACAAACCACAGTTAGATATTCTTTGTTATCAGATCGGCAAAGACTTAAAAGTGCCTGGGGCGGAGATAGTATTGGGAAATGCTACCTCTGAACACTGTTTTGAGAATGTACATTGAACAGCCATTTCAGAGAATGGTTTGGTAGTACATATGAAAAGTTAAAAGACGCTTACTCCTTGGAAGAAAAGTTATGACCAACCTAGATAGTATATTCAAAAGCAGAGACATTACTTTGCCGACTAAGGTCCGTCTAGTCAAAGCTATGGTTTTTCCTGTGGTCATGTATGGATGTGAGAGTTGGACTGTGAAGAAGGCTGAGTGCCGAAGAATTGATGCTTTTGAACTGTGGTGTTGGAGAAGACTCCTGAGAGTCCCTTGGACTGCAAGGAGATCCAACCAGTCCATTCTGAAGGAAATCAGCCCTGGGATTTCTTTGGAAGGAATGATGCTAAAGCTGAAACTCCAGTACTTTGGCCACCTCACGCGAAGAATAGACTCATTGGAAAAGACTCTGATGCTGAGAGGGATTGGGGGCAGGAGGAGAAGGGGACGACCGAGGATGAGATGGCTGGATGGCATCACGGACTCGATGGACGTGAGTCTGCATATACTCCAGGGGATGGTGATGAACAGGGAGGCCTGGCGTGCTGTGATTCATGGGGTCGCAAAGAGTCGGACGCGACTGAGTGACTGAACTGAACTGATGAAAAGTTAAAGTGTATCTATCCATTGACCCAGCAGAGCTACCTATAGAAGTTTATCCTATGGAAATGCTCAAGTAGACAAAGTTCTATGTAAAGCTATTCAGTGTAATGGTATTTATTTTAAAGTTTGCACTTCTGAAATAACTAATAGATTTCTGTAGGGACTGATTAAGTTTAGGTGAAGACAAATGAAAAATTGCTAGTAAGAGAGACTGTTACAATACCTATATCTGTACTAAAGGTGTCCACGATATTAGGGGTAGGCCAGTATAGGGTCCTATTTTTGTGAAACATATTATTTGTAAAAGCACATGTGCATAGAAGAAGATTCTAAAGGTTCCAAATAGTCTAAAGATTACAAGCTATTAGGCAAGTGTTTGTTGGGGACTTTGACTTTTCTGCTTAGTATATTTCTATATTGTTTGATATTTTTAAAAAAGTCTAGGACTTCCAGTCTGGTACCTAAGGAGCTTGGAAGTTGTTACTCTGTCTTAATAAGTAAAAAGCTGCATGAAAAGAAAGTCAGTTCTTAGATCTGTCAGAGAATTGAGGTCCCAGGGCAGGCTACTTCCCTCAAAATTGGAGACATAGACAAATACAGATAGTCACAACGTACCAGAGCAAAAGTTTGTGGGGACCAGTACTGGGTTCCTTTACCCAGCATGTCGTGTCTAGCTTCCAACAGCAACAGAAAAACAGCAAGGCATACGAAAAAGGCGAAAAACATAGTTTGAGGAGACAGAACAAGTCTCAAAACTAGATTCAGATATGGCAGGGATATTGGAATGATCATGTCAGGAATTTAGAAAATCTGTGATTAATATTCTATGATCTGTAATGGAAATGTGAGGAGAAGGATTGGAATTCTATGAAAGAGTGAAAAAGAAGTGCCAGAAATGAAAAACACTAACAGAAATGAAGAGTGCCTTTGATGGGCTCAGTGGACTGGACAGGGCTGAGGAAAGACTCTGAGCTTGAGGATACGTCCACAGAAAAGTTTAAAGCTACAAAGCAGAAAAAGACTGGGAGTAAAAAGGAACAATATCTAGGGATCACAGGATGACAATTAAAGATGTAACATACATGCATTGGGAGTACCAGAAGGTGAAGAGAGAAAGTAACAGAACAAATACTTAAGACAATAATAGCAGGATTTCAAGTCAGCGTCAGACACCGAGCGGCAGAGCTGGGAAGCGCAGAGAGCACCAGCAGGAGGAGCACCGATAGGACCGCACTGCAGAGAGTCACAGAGACCACAGACGCCAGAGGCAAAGCCTGGGAAGAACCAGAAAAGGCCCTTCTGTATAGGGGAGACGAGAGTCATGCACAAGTGCTCAGAAACCATGCAAGCAGGAGAGTAAACATTTAAGGTGTTGAGAGAAAAAACCCCATCAATCTAGAAATTCTGTATCCTGCAAAACTCTCCTTCAAAAGTAATAGAGAAAGCTTTTTTCAAACAAAAGATGAGGGGACTTGTCACCAATAGACCTGTCTCACAAGGAGTGTTAAAGGCTGTTCAGACTTAAGTATAGTGATATTGGCCAGAAACTTGGATCTACGTGAAAGTTGTAAATGCATTAGAGAAGGAATAAGTGAAGGTAAAAGTAAAACTTTTATTTTTCTTATTGTTAACTGAGTTAATAGAGACTTCTTTCAAAATCATAGCAATGTATTTGATGTTTACAGTTTATGTATAAATGAAATTAGTAACAGCAAGATTGCAAGGGATGGGAGATAGGGATTAGGACTGCTTTGTTATTATAAGGCACTTGTGCTACCTGTGAAGTGAAAAGTTGCTATTCAGGAGTGGACTTGGATTGGTTGTAAAGGCATATTGCAAGCACTGACAGAAAGTTAAAAGAAGTGTAGTTGATAACCAAGAAAAGAGATAAAATGAATCGTAAAATAATGAAAACCACAAAAGACAGAAAAAGAGTGGAAAACGAAAACAGGAACAATAACGAGGGCAGCAACCGGAAAACAGTAATAAATGTGATGATATTAACCCAGCTGTATCAGTAGTCACTCTGAAAGTCAGTGGTCTGAATGCACCATTTAAAACAGATTGTCAGAGTGGATTAAAAAAACAAAAACAACCATCTACGTATTGTCTGTAAGAACCCCCACTTTAAATGTAAAGACACATAGATTAAAAGTTAAGGGACAGAGAAAAATGTATATGTTAACTTTTAGCCAACTTTAATCAAGAGACAGCTGGAGTCATTTTGTTAACTTCAGACAGAGTAGACTTCAAAACAAGGAAAATTACCAGAAATGATTATGTAACAGAGCATTACGTAACAACACAGAAGTCCTCTCTCCAAGAAGACAAACCTTCAATATGTATGCATCTAATAACAGAGTGTCAAAATATATGGAGCAAAAACTGATAGAACTGCAGTGATAAGTGGAGGAGCTTGGTGTTACAATCAGAGACCTTGACCCCCCATCAGGGGTGGACAGGTCCAGCAGGAGATGCATACGGACACAGCTGAGCTCAACAGCATGGTCAACCAACTGGATAATCAGTGTCCATAGGCTACTTCATCCAACAAAGCAGAATACACATCCTTTTCAAGCTCACAGGGAACACTCACCAAGACAGACCACATCCTGGGCCACAAAACACACCTTCAGTTCAGTTCAGTCGCTCAGTCGTGTCCGACTCTTTGCGACCCCATGAACCGCAGCACGCCAGGCCTCCCTGTCCATCACCATCTCCCGGAGTTCACTCAGACTCACGTCCATCGAGTCTGTGATGCCATCCAGCCATCTCATCCTCAGTCGTCCCTTCTCCTCCTGCCCCCAATCCCTCCCAGCATCAGAGTCTTTTCCAATGAGTCAGCTCTTCACATGAGGTGGCCAAAGTACTGGAGTTTCAGCTTTAGCATCATTCCTTCCAAAGAAATCCCAGGGCTGATCTCCTTCAGAATGGACAGGTTTGATCTCTTTGCAGTCCAAGGGACTCTCAAGAGTCTTCTCCAACACCACAGTTCAAAAGCATCCATTCTGCAGTGCTCAGCCTTCTTCACAGTCCAACTCTCACATCCATACAAAACACACCTTAACACATTAAAATCATAGAAACCATACAATGTGTGCTCTTAGACCATAGTGGAATTAAAGTAGAAATCAATAACTAAAAGATAGCCTGAAAGTCCCCAGATATTTAGAGATTAAACAACACACTTCTAAATGGCTCATGACTCAAGGAAGATGTCTCAAGAGAAAAAGTATTTTGAATTATCAACACAAAGATTCTGGGAAGGTGGTGGTCCAGGAGGCAATAGGAATCGGTGTTGAGACAACAGCTATCCGGGAGGCTCTGTCTGATGGAGCTATGTCAGAGCTACGTCGGAGCTCTGGAGTCTGTTGAAGTCTTGCCACTTCCAGGGGGAAGACTTGGACAGTAGACTGTGATTGATTTTGATTGATTTCCGGTCTCGGACAGTAGCAGCCACTCCCCACTCCCCCCACCCCAGCCCCAGCCACATGGCTGGCAGCTGTGCAGGTTTTCCTGGGGCAGCCTGCACACATCCTTTAGACCCTGTCCTCCAAATGTCAGGGACTCTTGAGGTCATTATATAGAAAGGATTCTCAATAAAATTACCAGCAGATTTCTCATCAGAACTTTGGAGAACAGAAGCAGTGGGCAGATACATTCAAACTGCTTTAAAACAAACAAACAGAAAAAGCCAATAAGCACATGAGAAGAAAACCTCAACTTCACTGGTCCTTAAGGGAATGCAAATCAAAACTACAGTGAGCCTACCTCACACACATTAGAATGGCTGCTATAAAAGACAATAAGCACTGGCAAGAATGTGGAGAAAGTACAGCGCTTGTGCATTGTTGGTGGAAATGTAAAATGGCGCAGCCACCATGGAAGATAGTATGGTGGCTCCTCAAAATACGAAAGTAGGATTTCTGTATGATCCAGTAACTCCACTTCTGGATATATACCCAAAAGAATTCAAAGCAGGGTCTCAAAGAGGTATCTGTACACTCATGTTCACAGCAGCATTATTCACAATAGCTAAAATGTGGAAGCAACTCAAATGTCCATTGACAGATGAATGAATAAGTGAAGTATATGGTATATGTGGTATATGCATACAATGAAATATTATTCAGCCTTAAAAAGGAAGGAAATTCCTACATGTGCTTCAACATAGATGGATCTTGAGCGCATTATGATAAATGAAATAAACCAATCATAAGACAAACAGTATGTGGGTCAACGTTATGAGATACTTAGAGGAGTTAGAAGCATGGAGTTACTGTTTAATGGGTATAGAGTTCCACTTCCAAGACTGAAGAGTTATGAGGGTGATGATTATACAACATGAATATATTTAATATCACTGAACCATGTACTAAGTAATTATTAAGGTGAATTTTATGTATTTTAAAAATCTCAAAAAATATTTGAACTAAAATGAAAATATAACATAATCAAAATTTGGGAGTCACAGTGATAGAAGTATTAAAGGGGAATTTATAATATTGAATGCATGTATTAACAGAAAGTTCTAAAATATATTATCATCTAAGCCTAGGAAACCAGAAAAAAGAAGAGCAAACTAAATCCAAACTAAGCATAAGAGGAGAAATAAGATCCATGCTAATGCAGAAATCAATGAAAACAGGAAATAAAGTAGAGAAAACCAAGAAAACAAAAGCTACTTCTTTGAAAGTATCAGTACAATCAACCTCTAGCTCAGCTAATGAAGAAAAAAAGAGACCCAAATTAATATCAGAAATGAAAGAAGAGTGTTACTACAGGTCTCATAGGTATCATCAATAGGGTCGTTGAGGAATACTAGGGAATGAGGTCATAGAGGAATACTATGAACCATGCTGTGCCCACAGACTTGGTAACCTAGATGAAATAGCCCAGTTCCTTGAAAGATGCCATTTGTCACCAGTCACACAAAAAGAAATAGACAACCTACACCTAGTAAAGAAATTGAATTGATAGTAACTTCCAAGCAGGAAGCCCCAAGCCAGGATGGGTTCACTGGTGAATTTCACCAAAGATTTAAGTAAGAAATCCGACATACTTTCTGCAATCTTCCAGAAGACAGAGGTAGAGAGAATACTTTTTGCACCGTTTTCTGAGGCCAACACTAGCCTAATACCAGAGCCTGAGAAAGACACAAGAGAACTATGGACCATTCTCTCTCATGGACCTAGACACAAATATACTCAACAAAATATCAGCAAACTGAAGTAGGAAGTCAAGAAACACCTGGAGTAACAGGCAAATTTGGCCTTGGAATGCGGAAGGAAGCAGGGCAAAGACTAAGAGTTTCACCAAGAAAATGCACTGGTCATAGCAAACACCCTCTTCCAGCAACACAAGAGAAGACTCTACACATGGACATCACCAGATGGTCAACACCGAAATCAGATTGATTATATTCGTTGCAGCCAAAGATGGAGACGCTCTATACAGTCAACAAAAACAAGACCAGGAGCTGACTGTGGCTCAGATCATGAACTCCTTATTACCAAATTCAGACTTAAATTGAAGAAAGTAGGGAAAACCGCTAGACCATTCAGGTATGNAGATGGCTGGATGGCATCACGGACGCAATGAACATGAGTCTGAGTGAACTCCAGTAAATGGTGATGAACAGGGAGGCCTGGCGTGCTGCGATTCATGGGGTCACAAAGAGTCCGACACAACTGAGCCACTGAAGTGAACTGAACTGATGTTTCAAAAAGCACCAGTTCTAAATGGAATTTGCAACTAAGTAGCAATTTGCAGATCTACCTCTGTCTTCAAGTTGCTTTATATCAGTGAAAGTGAAAGTCTCTCAGTCCCATCCAACTCTTTGCGACCCCATAGACTATACAGTCCATGAATGCTGCAGGCCAGAATACTAGAGTGGGTAACCTTTCCCTTCTCCAGGGGATCTTCCCAACCCAGGGATCGAACCCATGTCTCCTGCATTGCAGGCAGATTCTTTACCAGCTGAACCACAAGGTTACGCCCAAGAATACTGGAGTGGGTAGCCTATCCTTTCTTCAGGTGATCTTCCCAACCCAGGAATTGAACCTGGGGCTCTTGCTTTGCAGGCGGTTTCTTTACCAACTGAGCTGTCAGGGAAGCTCGCTTCAAATCAGTGCCATGTTTGATCACTCAGTGTGTGGTACATGCATGGGTTGGAAAAGAAGTTCCAGACATGAGGCAGAATGAGGAGAATAAAGTTTATCAGAGTGCAAGATGCTGTTAGAACAGTGGGTCAGCTCAAGAGAGAGCCCTTTTGCATGCTAGTGGCCAAATTCTTATAGCCTCAAGACAGAATTCCTACTGGAACGGTGGCATCAGGTGATTGGTTAGGATGCTATAGGGAAAATGAAACCAGGGAACTGGCTGATTTAGATCTGCACACCCATGGCAACAGTTGCTATGGGGCTTGGTCAGTTCCAGAGAGTTTTATTCCGTGACCTTGGTACAGGGCTCCACAGCTGTCACCTTGGTATAGGGTTCCACACTTTGTCTTATTTTTCATTGTCTAAAATTTCAGCTTATTCATCATGCTGTAAATATTTGGAATTGAAGTGAAGTCACTCAGTCGTGTCCAACTCTCTGGAACCCCGTGGACTGTAGCCCACCACGCTCCTCTGTCCATGGGATTCTCCAGGCAAGAATACTGGAGTGGGTTGCCATTTCCTTCTCCAGGGGAATCTTCCTGACCCAGGGATCGAACCCAGGCCTCCCACATTGCAGACAGATGCTTTGGAAATAATGACTAAAAATTGGCTAGAAGTCCATTGTGGAGGAGGCTAGAAGTGAACAGTCAAGACCCATCTGAATGAAAACTTCAATACTATGTTTGAAACAGCTGCACTCCCTTTAAGAATAAGGAGATTTTTATCTTATGTCTAATTGTAGTTACTAGATAGGGAGAAGCTGCCAGTATTGATGAGGTTTATGAGAGCATACCCCTGGACTTGGTTTCTCCAGTAGTGAGGGAAAGCCTCTCCTCTGTCAACCCTCTTAGAGTCAGTTGGTGGTGGCCTGTGAAATAAAGTGACAAAGGACTGATTAGCAAGAGAAATGGCAATTTTTACATATGTAAATTGGGGTTCAGAGTAAAATATGTCTTGAAGAATTTGCAACTTACCGTGTTAATAAGAGAAGAGGACTGCAGAAAAGGGCACTTAGGGGAAAACAAATGATGTTTAGGGAAGGATAAATAGGCCCTTGGGAGAATAGGTGGGAGATATGCTAGTTCTATGACAATATGGTTTTAGATGTGGCACTGAAACTCCCAGGAGAGGATTTAAGAATTGTGAGTTAAGTTTTACTGGGGGCAAAATGAGGACTACAGCCTAGGAGACAGCATTTTAGATAGCTCTGAGAAACTAGTCCAAAGAGATGGAGGGGAAGGTCAGTATATGTGTGATTTTGGTGAAGGGAGAGTACTTGGAACCAAGCATTTTCCTGCCCCCCCCACCTCCCACCCCCCCAGGTTTCTGCTACTCACAAGAAGTAGATGTCACCACGAAGGATTTTAGTGCTTTTCTAGATGTGAGGAAATACAAGAATTGGGCGCATAAAATTGGCTCCTGAAAATATCTAACTATCTGAAGATCTGTTCTGCCAGTTTTTCCCAGAGCACAGTCCCTCATTTCTGTTCTCCACCCTGAGCTCCTTTCAGGGAGCATTGAAAGTCAGCAATTACAGGAATACATGATTTAATTCTATAATCCTCCCATTTCTATCATACATAATCAAGGTAAGACTGTTTTTGTTTGCAAGATGAGTCTAGCCTCATCAAACTTGGCCTGATTATTTATATAAGTGCATAAGGAATGGAATCGAAGACATAGACCTTTTGAACTTTTGTTAGAAATCCCAGCTGGGACTTTTGAAAGCTATTAGACTTCTCTTGCATACCTGCACATGTAGATGAATACCTCCTTCTTCAGGTGCCTCAAATATCCTAAGCTTCCATGGCCTGCCAAGAAGTGGGTTTCTTTTTTCACCTTTAAAGCTGAGACTCCTGTAAACCAGGTCCTGGGCCAATTTTTCCAAGAAGCACTGGCTACTTAAAGTCAACCTTAGTTCCTTAAAACTAGTCATATTTATGTACACCATCCTCAAGTATGACATTCCAGTCAAAACCTTGGTAGTATAATTAGTGTTTCCAATTGTGTCCTGTCACAAGGAGAACAAATTCTTGTTGAATTTATTCAAATAACTATATTGCCATGAAAATAAGTATTCAATAAGCATTTTCTCCAAATTTCTGAGGATTCACTCAGGGAGAAAAGAGAAATGTTTTATTTCTGCTTACAAAGATATAATCTACTAAACTGCTTTAAACTCTAGATAGCTCAAGAGAAAAGGGGTCCCTTAAATCTAGAAGATAGAACATTAAAGAACCAGGAATATTCTAAGCAAAAGTCATAGAAGGAATCATTCTTCATCAATCTATTTAGTTCCATGTGATAAATTCAGGTCTTCCTTGATTTCCGTTAGCAATTTCATGAACCCGTGAGCTTCTCCATTAGTTCTGGAAGTCTTTATTCAGTACAGTGGTATGATCTTAAAGTAATATAACCCTGTATATAAAGTTATATAAGCCAGAGTACCTGTTATAGTCTTTTCCACGGATTTCTGAGACAGTACTGTTGAAAGTGAGTCCTATAGCTGATTACCAGTGTTTTCAGGAAGGCATCAGAGTAAAACAATATCTGTGACTGACAAGGTTTAAAATGGCTGTGGTTGAAGGTCTGATGAAAGTTCATTATAATGCATTTGAGAAGGAAATGTGGCTGTCTCTGTGACATTGAACATTTCAAGATAAGTGGAGTTATGATAGGACACAACATGGATAGCTATGACATTAACAAATTTCTAGAAATTTTGTACAGTTGTCAAAATACTTATATTGATAACACACAGCTATAGAATTTTAATCTAGGGCAAGTGTAATCTGGAAAGCATTATCACTTATTTGTTAATGCTTGCCATGCAAAGCATCTATTTAACATATCAAATAAATCTAATTAGTTTAATACTTCTCAGTTTACAAGGTGAGAGAACAAATCCTTTTAAGAGTTTCCAGGGGCCCTCTGGGAAATCTGAGTCAGAGGTCAAGAAGACTTAATTTAGCACTTGATTTGAAGAAGTTAAAAGGTTTGAATGTTTAATTAAATAGGTCACTGTGAAAAATTACTCAACCACGTGACCAAAGTGCCGGTAATTATATTGTCTCATTAAATACAGACCGATAATCTAAGAAAAGAGAGGGAGTTTCAACCTCTAGTTTTACATTTATACACTATGGAACTCTGTGTCTCTGTGTGTGTGTGTGTGTGTGTGTGTGTGTGTGTGAACTTAAGAAATATAGTCACAACCTGAAAGTAGAGAGTTGTTTTATTCAGTGGGAATGTTCAGGACTTCAAGCCTGGGAGAGAGCATCTCGATTAGAGAAACTGCCCTGAGGAGGCAAGGGAAAGAGTCAGGTTATATAGAAATTTGCAACAAATGAGTGGGGAGGAGGGGCAGATAGTCTGAACATGAAAGATTATTGTTGATTAAGGAAAACCAGATATCTCAAGGAATTTAATGCTTTTCTATGTACAGGAAAACAGAAGCAGAAGATATGAAGAAAAAGTAGCAAGAATACACAGAAGAGCTATACAAAAAAGATCTTAATGACCCAGATAACCATGGTGGTGTGGTCACTCCCCTAGAGCCAGACATCCTGGAATACGAAGTCAAGTGGGCCTTAGAAGCATCACTACAAACAAAGCTAGTGGAGGTGATAGAATTCCAGTTGAGCTATTTCAAATCCTGAAAGATGATGCTGTGAAAGTGCTGCACTCAATATGCCAGCAAATTTGGAGAACTCAGCAGTGGTCACAGGACTGGAAAAGGTCAGTTTTCATTCCAATCCCAAAGAAAGGCAATGCCAAAGAATGCTCAAACTACCACACAGTTGCACTCATCTCACATGCTAGTAAAGTAATGCTCAAAATTCTCCAAGCCAGGCTTCAACAGGACGTTAACCGCAAACCTCCCGATGTCCAAGCTAGATTTAGGAAAGGCAGAGGAACCAGAGATCAAATTGCCAACATCCATTGGACCATAGAAAAATCAAGAGAGTTCCAGAAGAACATCTGCTTCATTGACCACATCAAAGTCTTTGACTGCATGGATCACAACAAACTGTGGAAAATTCTGAAAGAGATGGGAATACCAGACCACCTGACCTGCCTCTTGAGAAATCTGTATGCAAGTCAAGAAGCAACAGTTGCAACCAGACAGGAAACAACAGGCTGGTTCCAAATTAGGAAAGTAGTACATCAAAGCTGTATATTGTCACCCTACTAATTTAACTTTTATGCAGAATACATCATGCGAAATGCAGACTGGATGAAGCACAAGCTGCAGTCAAGATTGCAGGGAGAAATACCAGAAACCTCAGATATGCAGATGATACCACCCTTATGGCAGAAAGCAAAGAAGAACTAAAGAGCCTCTTAAAAGTGAAAGAAGAAACTGAAAAAACTGGCATCTAGTCCCATCACTTCATGGCAAATAAATGGGTAAACTGGAAACAGTGAGGGACTTTATATATTTTTTTATATTTATATATATATTATATTTATATTTCCTTGGGCTCCAAAATCACTGCAGATGGTGACTGCACCCATAAAATTAAAAGATTCTTGCTCCTTGGGAGAAAAGCTATTACAAACCTAGACAGTGTATTAAAAAGTTAAGCCATTACTGACAAAAGGCCCATCTAGTTAAAGCTACGGTTTTTCCAGTAGTCACGCATAGGTGTGAGAGTTGGACCATAAAGAAAGCTAAGCGCCAAAGAATTGATGCTTTCAAACCATGGTATTGAAGAAGACTCTTGAGAGTTCCTTGCACTGAAAAGAGATCAAACCAGTCAAAACTAAAGGAAATCAGTCCTGAAAATATTCATTGGAAGAGCTGATGCTGAAGCTGAAGCTCTAGTACCTTGGCCACCTGATGTGAAGAGCTGACTCCTTGGAAAAGTCCCTGCTCCTGGGAAAGATTGAATGCAGGAGGAGAAAGGGACAAGAGAGGATGAGATGGTTGGATGGCATCACTAACTCGATGGACATGAGTTTGGGCAAGCTCCAGGAGTTGGTGATGGACAGGGAAGCCTGGTGTGCAGCATGGGGTTGTAAAGAGTCAGAGACGACTGAGTGACTGAATTGAACTAAAGGAAAACCCTATATCCCAAGGAATTTAGTGCTTTTCTGTGTATGAGAAGATTCAAGCTTCTGGGCTTATTACTGAAATCATTTCTTTCATATGTAGCTCACCTATCTGGGGCCAGCATCCTGTTTCTTGATTTTACTACATCCTTAGTTCCTCATTCATCATGGGGAAAGGCATGTCCCACCCACTTCCCCCACCCCCCACTCCCCCAGCCCTGCAGTCAGTAAATCTAGGGCCTGACTATTTTATAGGACCATTGCAGCTAGGGAGTCTAACTGGGATTGTAGACATTGGAGGGTCCTCGTAGTTTTTTCTACAGATACAGCAGTGTTGGTCAAAAGCTGCTGACATTTATGTAAAGAAGTTCCCTCAGTGCAGCGCCTATCAAACCAGCAGTTAGTCCTAATGCCAGAGAAATGGGGGTAAGTACTACCACATGACATATCCTCTGGTGGGATGATACTGGTAAGGGCAAGGAGGTGTTACTCCAGACCGGATCTATGTGGGGCATGACATACCCTAGAGAGCAAGTTCCTGATCAAAAAGGTGACAGGGATAACAAAATGAGTTTGCCAAAGTGGAACAGGATATCCATCTGCCTTACAAGTGGAACGTGGTGTAATGGAACAGGGGCAGTCCTTTAGCAGCTGGGAGGAGATCATCACCCTACTTGCTGCAAAACCAGCAGCAGTGAGGGCATTTTGTTCAGTTTCTCTCCATAGGGTTAGGTTTTCAGGGGTGGGGACCCCTACAACAGAATAAGAGAAGTCAGAGTTGCTTGTCCAGTTTAGAAACTAGGATGATCAGGTGTGGCTTTTTGGTCATCCAGAACAGAACATGGATTTTCCAAACTGGTTAACAGCATTCGAGGAGAGCCCCATGCTCGGGGGTAGGGACAGCGTGCCAGTCCTGGTAGGACTTCTAGTTCCCAGACTTACCTAGAGCAATTACCCTAGAGCAATTTCTAGATCCTAGTTTTCTCCATCAGTTTTAACAGTGAAGGTTACCCCACATCATGAGTTGTCTAGATTTCTCATAGACACCCCTGTTCAGGAGTCACTTTTGAGACAGATAGGGAAGGTCACTTGGGGGTTGTTAGTCAAGAGAGAAAATAAGGGCTTGGCTGGCATTGCAGATGTTATCATGGGAGTAAATATATACAGCTATTGCTGATGCCAAAGCATGATGTTTTCTTCCCCTTTTACCCAAAAGGCCAGACCACGACCTGACGCAGTGCATTGGGTGATAGCATGTAGCTGGGCTGGAAGGGTGGGCCAATGATACCCTGGGACAGGTTGCACATAGTCCCCAACTTCTGCTGCTAATGGGGATCCAGCAAGGAGTGGTTAGGTCGAGTTAAGAAGCAGTGTGGTTTGCAAGCATATAAGCATCTTTAAGGGAGGGATTAATAGCTGTACAGGGAGGCATGATCAGGAAGAGGAGGAACATTCTAGGATGATTTAGTTATCTGAGGGAGATTTGATGGGTTCTGCCTGAACAAGAGTCAGGTCTTCAACAGGTTCACAGGAATAGTTGTCCTCTGGTTTTAGAATCCCGGTCCCCATTTCCCCCTCCCGTAAGCCATAGGGGTTTATTCTAGAATTGTGGACCCAGGCAGATAGACCCTTAACTTTTTTTTTTTTTTTTTAGACCCTTAACTTTTACCGCAGTTGAGGTTATTAGAACAACCTGATATGGTCCTGTCCATTTCTCAGATAGCTAGCTTGGACTCCCTTTCTCTTGCCAAGTCTTTATTAATACTTGGTCCCCTGGCTCTGCTTGGGGATTTTTCAAGTCCTCCTGTGGTCTAGGGAGGATCTGTTCTCCATATCATCGGAGTTCTTGTTGAAACCTTCCCAGGTCAATTATATGTTTTAGAAGTGCATTGATGTTCAAAAAATCAGAAGTTAAGAACGGACGTCCAAATTTCATAAGGGCTTAATAATAGTGGTCGTTTGGGGGCTTCCTGTAACCTCATGAGAGCAATGGGTAGCATGTGGATCCATTTATAAGTGTTTCTTGACATAGTTTGGCCAGAGCCCTTTTAAGAGTCTGGTTGGCTCTCTCCACCTTTCTTGAGGCTTGAGACCACCAGGATGAGTGGAGGCGGTATTTGATTCCTAAGACTTTGGCCAGGTTCTGGGATATCATGGCTATAAATGAGGGCCCGTTGTTTCTCTGAAGTGATTGAGGCAGCCCAAACCTAGGCACTCTCTCCTTCAGCAGAGCTTTACAGACTTCGGTAGATCTCTGTGTCCTAGTAGGGAATACTTCAGTCCATCCTGTGAATGTGTCAACAAGGACTAGCAAGAGAACCCGTGGGTCTTTGGCATGGATGTAAAACCCACCTGCCAGTCCTCCCCTGGGTATGATCCCCAATGTTGGACAAGTTTAAAATTAGGGTGGCAAGGGTCTGGTTTTTGGATTATTTCTTAGGCAGGTATCACAATTCTGTGTGACATGCTGAACAACTTTAGCCAACTGGGGGTGGTAGAGAATGGGCTTGAGCAAGGTTTCCGGATTATCTCTTCCAAAATGGATACTTTTATGTAGGGAGTTAGTAATTTTCCAAACCTGAGAGTCAGGGAGTATTATTGGGCCTGATCAGTCTGGAACCACCCATGTGACCGAAGCTCCCAGCCCCACTCAGGATACTGGGAATGTTCCTCTTGGCTATAATTTGGAGTCAGGGTTTCCTCGGGGAAAAGGGGCAGATAGCAGTGACGGGTCGGGGAAGGCAATGGCACCCCACCCCAGTACTCTTGCCTGGAAAATCCAATGGACAGAGTTGCCTGGAGGGCTGCAGTCCATGGGGTCACTAACAGTTGGACAGACCGAGCGACTTCGCTTTCACTTTTCTCTTTCATGCATTGGAGAAGGAAATGGCAACCCACTCCAGTATTCTTGCCTGGAGAATCCCAGGGATGGGGGAGCCTGGTGGGCTGCCGTCTATNGACTGAGCGACTTCACTTTCACTTTTCACTTTCATGCATTGGAGAAGGAAATGGCAACCCACTCCAGTATTCTTGCCTGGAGAATCCCAGGGATGGGGGAGCCTGGTGGGCTGCCGTCTATGGGGTCACACAGGGTCAGACACGACTGAAGTGACTTAGCAGCAGCAGCAGCAGTGACGGGTAGCTTCCCTAGTGGCTCATTTTGCCTCCTGATCAGCTTTCCTGTTTACCTGGGCCTCCTTTTCTTGTCCCTTTTGGGGACCCTTGTAGTGGATGACAGTTAATTTAGCAGGAAGTTTGACCACCTCCTGGAGCCTGAGAGTGAGCTCTTTGTGTTTAATAGAGTTTTGACCACTGAGCACCCCTCTTTCCTTCCAAATTTCTGCATGGGCACACAGGATGAGGAAAGCATACTTAGAGTCTGTACACACATTAATCCTGTTTCCTTCCCCTAATTCCAAAGCTCTTGTCAGGGCAAAAAGTTAAGCTTTCCGAGCCGAGGTGCCTGGGGGAAGAGACCTATTTTCTCTAGTTTCTTCTAGGCTCTCTACAACATATCCTGCTTGCCTCTCTCCTTTTTCTACAAAACTGCTGCCATCTGTGTACCATTCTTCCTCTGGGTCAGATAAAGATGTCTCAGATAGGTCAGGGCGAGAAGAGTATAAATTGTCTAGGATTTGCATGCATTGGTAATCAAGGGGGAAGCATGGGGATCTGGCATTAAAGTGGCTGAATTTAAAGTCTGACAGACCCTTAATTTTATTTCTGTAGTGTCAAGAAGGAGGGCTTGGTATTGAGGGACACTTCCCCCTGTCATCCATCTATCCCCTTTAGTTTCCAAGACTGCTTGCACCTGGTGACCTTGCATATACACTGTGGTGGGCTGACCCAGGGTCAGCTTAGATGCCTCTTTAACCATAAGAGCTGTGGCCGCTACTGCCTGGAGGCCTTGTCTAGTTGTTTTGAGAGGTAAGCTGTGGGTTGTAATACAGCCCCCATCATTTGCCCTAACATCCCAAGAATAGTTCCTACCCTTTCAGAGACATACAGCATGAAAGGCTTTTCCAGTTTCGAGAGGCCTAAAGCTGGGTTTAGGCCAGTGTGAAAGATTCTTTCAGGGTATTAAAGGCAACCTTGCAGGTCTCCCAGTCAAGTGGCTCTTCCTCTTTCCCTCTTAATTTTTCATATAGGGGTTGGGCCAGATTCCCATAACCAGGAATCCAGATCTGACAAAACCCAGTCATTCCTAAAAATCCCCTAAGCTGTTTGTTTGTTTTGGGTTATGGGGTATTTAAGATGAGGGATTTCCTCTGGGGGTTGACCATTCTTTTCCCCTGTTCTGTAATTATAAATCCAAGGTATCTTACTTGTGTTAAACTAATTGAGCTTTTGGGGGGATAATAATGCTTTTCATAGAGGAAATTTAAAGTTTAAATAGTATCCATTTGAGAGCTGGTAAAATCTGGGCTAGCTATGAGAAAGTCATCTACATACTGTATTAGATTACTGTTTGTTAAGGTTAATTCTCTTAGTTCTCTCCCCAAGGAAGTCCCCAAAATATGAGGGCTGTCCATAAACACTTGTGGTAGTTGAGTCCAGCAAAATTGTATGACCTCCCTTGTTCCCAGGCCCCACCACTCAAAGGCAAAGGGCTTTGGGGGTTTGGGATGGAGAGGAATGCAAAAAAAAAAGCATTCTTAAGATCCAAGACTGAGAAGTACTTAGCATCTCCTGGGACTTGGGATAGGAGGGTATACGGGTTCAGGACTCTGGGGTGGATGGGGACCACAGCTTCATTAACTACTCTTAGATCCTGGACGAATCAATGAGATCCATCCGGTTTCTTAACAGGCAAGATTGGAGTGTTGCAGGGAGACTCACAGGTGATTAGAATTCCAGGATTCTGGTATTTGTTAACTAATGGTCTAAGACCCTCAAGAGCTTCTGGTTTTAAGGGATATTGTCTTTTCCAGGGGTAGGGAGCATTTGGCCTCAGGGGAATCTTCACTGGTGGAACATGGCTAGACCAGGGCTGGAGACATCCCACACCTGGGGAATGACCTCATCTAAGAGAGGAAAGGACCCCTCCTTTTCTATGTCTGACTGCATATATTCAGATACCAGACAAAGGAAACTATCAGTTTCTAGCTCTCCCCAAGTCACTCTCGTCTGGAGGCGGCAAAGAAGGTCTCTCCCCAGTAGGGAAGTGGGGCAACTGGGGATGCATAAGAAGGGGTGGCTCCCTTGCCAGTTGCCCACCTTACAATGGAGGGGCTTAGTCAAATTTTTGCTTTGGGGTTTTCCATCTACCCCGTCACCATTTTAGTCAGGGAGTCTAAAGGTCCTAATCAGAAAGAGGGGACAGAGAAGACAGCCCCCCATGTTCAAGAGAAAGTTCACATCCTGACCTCCTATTTATGGAGTCACCTAAGGGCTGGGAGAAGCGCTTTGGGTCTCACCACTCACGGGGGCTTCTTGAGCTCCTAGGCATCATCAGTCCCAGTCGCCCAGGACCAACACAAAGGGAGCAGCTGTAGGGTCTTCATAGCTTTCCCTTAGGCCAGTATGTAGGGGTCTTCATAGCCTTCCCTTAGGCCAGTATGTAGGGGTCTTCATACACCTTCCCTTAGGCCAGTATGTAGGGGTCTTCATAGCCTTCCCTTGGGGCAGTATGTAGGGGTCTTCATAGCCTTCCCTTAGGCCAGTATGTAGGGGTCTTCATACGCCTTCCCTTAGGCCAGTATGTAGGGGTCTTCATAGCCTTCCCTTGGGGCAGTATGTAGGGGTCTTCATACGCCTTCCCTTAGGCCAGTATGTAGGGGTCTTCATAGCCTTCCCTTGGGGCAGTATGTAGGGGTCTTCATACGCCTTCCCTTAGGACAGTATGTAGGGGTCTTCATACACCTTCCCTTAGGCCAGTATGTAGGGGTCTTCATACACCTTCCCTTAGGCCAGTATGTAGGGGTCTTCATAGCCTTCCCTTGGGGGGCAATATGGACACTCCCCTTTCCAGTGCCCATCCCCTCGCAGCAGGCACACTAGGTACGTCTCAGTCGCATTGGGTTTCTAAGATCCTTTTTTCATCATTGCTCTCCCTGTGGCTCTCGCATAGTGGTAGGATGAATCAAAGCCAAGATTTTAGCCTTTTGTCAGGCCCAGGCTTGGGTCTGCCTCTCTATCCTAGATTTTCAGGCTTCCTTTTGCTCCCTTTTGATTTCCTCCTCCCAGTCTCTATTCAAAAACACCCTATTTGCCTCCTCCACCAAATCAGATTGAGGTCTCTGGTCCTTTTCCTAGTTTCTGCAATTTTCTCCTTATGTCTGGGATTGCCTGGGTTATGAAGGAATGGGCCAACAGAACTCTTCCTTCCATACTTTTTAGATCTGCCTGGATAAAGTTTTTAAAGGCCTCTGTGAGTCTTCCCCCAAAAAAAGAGTGGATTTTCATTCTCTCCCTGTATAACCTCTTGTATCTTATAATTAATGACCTTCTGGACACCCCAGGTCCTTCCCTGTAGTAGGCAAGTAGTGAGGTGTCTTAAGAATTCCCTTCCTGTCCTTGTATTGAGATCCAAATCTGGCTCTGCAGAGGGGACTGCCTCTTCTGCAGGGGGCCAGATTGACCACCCGCTGTCTCATCAGACACTTTTCTAACCTGATTTAGGGTTCTAGCTTTTTCCTCATTATTACAACACTGAGTGAGGATGACCATTATATCCTTCCAGACGAGGGAGAAGTTAAGGCTAAAATGCTCAAATTCGTCTTAAGCCTTTGGGGGTTCTCACAGTATGAACCCAATTGTTCCCTACATTGGGTAATGTCTTGCATAGAAAAAGGACATGAACATACGTAGTTCTCCCCTCCCCATCTCCCGTACCTCTCTGCAGATGGTGACTGCAGCCATGAAATTAAAAGACGCTTACTCCTTGGAAGGAAAGTTATGACCAACCTAGACAGCATATTAAAAAGCAGAGACATTACTTTGCCAACAAAGTCTGTCTACTCAAAGCTATGGTTTCTCTAGTAGTCATGTATGGATGTGAGAGTTGGACTATAAAGAAAGCTGAGCGTAGAAGAATTGATGCTTTTGAACTGTGATTTTGGAGAAGACTCTTGAGAGTCCCTGGGACTGCAAGGAGATCTATCCAGTCCATCCTAAAGAAAAGGCAGAGGGGGCAGATTTTGCCTGAAGGTGACCTTTCCTTCTGTGGAGGACAAAGCTTACTTCCTGATCATAATTCCATGGGGGAAGCTACATATGGAGGTGGAGCTGAGGCAACTGTAAGTGTTCCAGTCCATCCTAAAGAAAAGGCAGAGGGGGCAGATTTTGCCTGAGGGTGACCTTTCCTTCTGTGGAGGACAAAGCTTACTTCCTGATCATAATTCCATGGGGGAAGCTACATATGGAGGTGGAGCTGAGGCAACTGTAAGTGACTTTCTTTCAGGTTCTGTGACTTCTGTGCTTGTCTGAACTTCCTTTCCCCATGTCCTCTCTGCCCAAGCTGAGGGGATCAAGAGAAGGTCAAGGGGATCTTCTGCTTCGGACTTTGCCAAAAGAAATTTGCAAGAGCATTTATCAGGGTCTTCAAGCTTATATTTTCTCCTTTTCTCAGAGTTCTGGTAGAGGGCCATAAAGGCCTGGACATAGGGAACCTCCTTGTATTTATTCTTACGTTTGCAGTATAGACTGAGCTGCAAAATGGTGTTGAATCCAAGTGACCCAGACAGGGGCCATTTTTCCCCTCCTCCCAGGGAGTAAGTAGGCCAGTATTGAGTACAGTAATAGATAAGTTTTTTCCTTTTTAGTCCTTCCAGTTGGTATCTCTCCCAGTGGGTCAAAAGACAACCCAGCGGGGTGTATAAAGGGAAGCTAGGATTATTTCCCATTTTGACAGTGGTATAGTTTATATCTCATTGCCAGTGGACCAGTACTGGGGTCAGTTCAGTTCAGTGACTCAGTTGTGTCTGACTTTTTGTGATCCCATGAACTGCAGCACGCCAGGCCTCCCTGCCCATCACCAACTCTCAGAGTTTACCCAAACTCATGTTCATTGAGTCGGTGATGCCATCCAACCATCTCATCCTCTGTCATCCCCTTCTCCTCCTGTCCTCAATCTTTCCCAGCATCAGGATCTTTTCCAATGAGTCAGCTCTTTGCATCAGGTGGCCAAAATACTGGAGCTTCAGCTTCAACATCAGTCCTCTCAGTGAACACCCAGGACTGATTTCCTTTAGGATGGACTGGTTAGATCTCCCTGCAGTCCCAGGGACTCTCAAGAGTCTTCTCCAAAATCACAGTTCAAAAGCATCAATTCTTCTGCACTCAACTTTCTTTATAGTCCAACTCTCACATCCATACATGACTACTGGAAAAACCATAGCCTTGACTAGATGGACCTTTGTGGCAAAGTAATGTCTCTGATTTTTAATATGCTATCTAGGTTGGTCGTAACTTTCCTTCCAAGGAGCAAGCGTCTTTCAATTTCATGGCTGCAGCCACAATCTGCAGTGATTTTGGAGCCCCAAAAAATAAAGTCAGCCACTATTTCCACTGTTTCCCCATCTATTTCCCATGAAGTGATGTGACCAGATGC
>SJYX01020968.1:416260-475131 GCA_006410675.1 Oreotragus oreotragus
CAATCTTGATTCCAGCTTGTGTTTCTTCCAGCCCAGCGTTTCTCATGATGTACTCTGCATAGAAGTTAAATAAGCAGGGTGACAATATACAGCCTTGACGTACTCCTTTTCCTATTTGGAACCAGTCTGTTGTTCCATGTCCAGTTCTAACTGTTGCTTCCTGATCTGCATACAGGTTTCTCAAGAGGCAGGTCAGGTGATCTGGTATTCCCATCTCTTTCAGAATTTTCCACAGTTTATTGTGATCCACACAATCAAAAGCTTTGGCATAGTCAATAAAGCAGAAATGGATGTTTTTCTGGAACTCTCTTTTTCAATGATCCAGAGGATGTTGCCAATTTGATCTCTGGTTCCTCTGCCTTTTCTAAAACTAGCTTGAACATCAGGAAGTTCACGGTTCAGGTATTACTGAAGCCTGGCTTGGAGAATTTTGAGCATTACTTTACTAGCATGTGAGATGAGTGCGATTGTGAGGTAGTTTGAGCATTCTTTGGCATTGCATAGGGCCATAACAACAGTAATTAGGGGAATAATCATCACAGGGCCAGAAGGTAAGTAGTTTTACAGAAAAGTAAAAGGTTACTGAAAGGAATCCATGTATGAGTTCTGCCTCATGACCTCAGTCCTGAGAAATGTGTGCAGCTCTGCTCGTTCCTATTTTCCAGGAACTGATAAGGAACAGAGGGCCTTTGAGAAACAGAAAACAATATATAGGATTTCTTAAAATTAAAAGTTCCCTGACAATTCTCCCTTTTTTATTATTTTTATGAAAAAGGCCCTGATCAATTGACCAGTTTGTTTACTGTGAACAATTTGTGTTGAAAGGCATTGGTATACAACAAATATAATTACCAGGACAAGTACCAATGTTACAGCATCAGACCCAATACTATGAGTAATACTTTGGAACCAATTTTGAGGGTCTAGCCTAGATAATTGATCCGCTAGCTATTCAGCTGAAGTTTCCAAACTATTGGAAGAGAGCAGACTTTTAGAGAAGGTTTCAAAGATTTTCTTTTGCAGTAATTGTACGATTAGGGAACCATTATCATGTATGTCTTATAAGTAAAATTTAATTTGTTCTCAATTATGAGCACTATAGTTGAACTGAACAGGAGTGATACAAAATTATGTAGAATTCCAATCGCATTATAGTATTACTTGGTTTTGTAAATCTATTAATTGATCTCTGACTCATTGGATGGCTGTTTTTAGTTCCTGTATTTTATCTTGAATTTCCTCATCTGAGCCTGAATGGCCCATATAATATGAGCATCTTTGGCCCAATTTTGAATAAAGTTTTGTGTTTGAATTTAGGTTTATAAAACAATGCCTGTAGCAGCAGCAGTAGTACAAATGGCTATTAATCCCAAAATGCCAAGAATTAACCATCCAATGAATTGTTTAAATCGCTGGAGTAATTTAGTGAGTAGCCGGGAGGCAAGTCCTGCCATGGGACCCTCTTTCCAAGGATTCATTTTTCAAAGAAACAGAGGAATTAAGACAAGTATACATTTTGTAATCTATACAAGTCACAAAACGTAGAGTCTTATTAAATTGTAAGTTCTCTATAGCTGTAACAAAAGAAGAGCAACACAAGCTTGTATAAAATATGAACGATCATAGTGAAAGGAATAGTTACTATGAGCTGAAGAGCGAGCCCAGCAGAGCTATACCAGCCGAAGTCATGCCCATCAGGGGCCAGTGGCTGAAGCGCTCCTGGCCCTTTTGGCTCTTGGCTGCTGTATTGTTTCCGTAGAGTTTCACAAAAGTGTCCCAGCCGCCCTTCTCCTGGACCCAAGGCTCTAGGTGGTCATTTAGGTAAGTGGCCATCCAAGCTGTGATCTGACTCACCAATACCTGCATCTCCTTGTCTGTGCTGTCTATGCATAGTGTCCCACCGAAAGAAAAAAAGGCCATGAGGCCCAGTTCACCCCATCCCGGAAGAGTTCATACATTACCCATTCAAAGCTCTGATATGCTGTCCCTGGGGTGATATGGAGCTGGGACGTCAGGTCGCTGAATGTCTGTTGGTACCTCAGTTCGAACTCATTGTCTGTCTCCCTCAGGATTTGCTTTACTGTTGTCATGGGGATCACTTTCCAGGCGTCCAAGCTTCTGCTGTGGCCAGTGGCTCCATTCACCGCAGCGCTATCTGCCAGGTGCCAAGATGGGTTGTCATTGATGGCACTTGGGGTTTCCATATCTGATTTTGTCCCTTCTGAGCCCTCAGTTCTGTTCTCTTCCACATCATTAAATTGACTCCAGTTGTATCCTTTCTGGGAAAGCTTATAAGAGAGAAAGTCAACCACCAGCTCTCGGTTGCTCTGAGACGTTTTTAAAATAAGGATGAGTTCCATCAGTCTATTTTCTGTAGAAAAAGGGGGTTATGTATATAGGTCCAATAAGTATGATTAATTAATTCAGCTTGAGTGGGGTGGGGTGNTTGTCCCTTCTGAGCCCTCAGTCCTGTTCTCTTCCACATCACTGAACTGACTCCAGCTGTATCCTTTCTGGGAAAGCTTGTAAGAGAGAAAGTCAACCACCAGCTCTCGGTTGCTCTGAGACGTTTTTAAAATAAGGATGAGTTCCATCAGTCTATTGTCTAAAATACCTGTAGTAAAAAGGGGGTTATGTATATAGGTCCAATAAGTATGATTAATTAATTCAGCTTGAGTGGGGTGGGGTGTGGCAGGGCGGGGCGGCGGTGGGGGGTAGGAAGCAAGCAAAGCAAGCATAGCAACAAAAATATTTTCCAGATTCCAAGGCATTCCCTGTTGAGAAACCAGATTTTTAGCTTGGTTAGTAAGGGTTTTTGTTTATCCCTAGGTAAGGAGATCATAAGGTCGATGACGTTGAGGGCGGTGTTTCTTGGAGATTTTTAGAGTCGCCATGGCTTGTATTGGGATTTTTTCTTCCCGGGAATTTGGCCTTTTTTTTTTCTCTATTTTGAACATCCAATGCTCCCCTGAGGTGGATCTTTCGAAAAGGAAGCCGATTGATTTCACTGGATCTATCTGGAGAAATCCAAGCATACCCCTTTCCCTGTAAGATTAATTTCCTAGGTTTCCAATGTTTAGTTAGCCCATCTTGATACCAAAAGGGCAGAGGAAGAGAAATGCCTTTCAATTCTTAGAAATGTTTTTCTGCTTATGTCAAGATAACTCCTTGTGGTAAGTTTTTAAAAATTTAAAACAAATAAAGCTGTATTAACAATAGTTATAGGATTAAAGAATATCTTGCATTTCAAATCTAGTAAAGTCTGCTCTGGATAGAGAAGACAGAATTGTTCCTGAATATTCCTCCTTTTTCAATTTTTTTTATTTGTAGTTTCAGTGTGTGAAGTGGGGGAAGTGTGGTCCCTAATAATAGATTGTAATTCAAGAAAAAGTTGTTGAATAATAGATTGATTAGAATTTATGGTAGAAGTTTTTATATTTTTTAATACAAAAACTGCATACAAGGAGTTAGAAATTATATTGATAGGGTAAGGATGTAGGTGAATAACCTGAATAAGAGCATATAATTCATTTTGTTGAACAGAATGAAATTTAGTATAAAAGACTTTATATTCTTTGAGAGACCAAAAGGAGGCTTTGGTGTTTTTAGTCCCATCTGTATAGAAAACATCAGCTTGAGGTATAGGTTGTGATGTAACAATGTGAGAGATAATAAATTCAGTATTTTTAAAGAAATTTTAAAGTTTATTAGAGGGATAATGAAGTGAAATTTCTCTAAAATAGTCTGAGAAGGCTATTTGGAAATCGGTAGGAGTTTGTAATGCATTTTCAATTGTATAGAAAACATCAGCTTGAGGTATAGGTTGTGATGTAACAATGTGAGAGATAATAAATTCAGTATTTTTAAAGAAATTTTAAAGTTTATTAGAGGGATAATGAAGTGAAATTTCTCTAAAATAGTCTGAGAAGGCTATTTGGAAATCGGTAGGAGTTTGTAATGCATTTTCAAATTGAGCTTTATTAATAGGCAATATAATTTGGTGAGGATCGGAGCCAATTAAAGTCTTAGTTTTTTTAATTGATAATTATTAGAGCAATCAAATCAAGATAGGGCGGAAGTGACTTTGTCTGTTTAAAATGGTTGTATATATTTATTGGGTGTTCTTTTTGGGCAAGAAGTCTTGTGGGAGAACTGAGAAGGAAGTATAAACAACTCTAAAGGCAACAAGTCTAATGTGAGTAAGAAATTGGTTTTGTATAATTCATTTTGTATTAACAGAGTCTTTTTTGTGTGTGTCTCTTGTGAAAATGAATGAGAACCATTTAAATCAGAATCTCCTTTTAAAGCATTAAGTAGATTAGTCACTTGATAATTTGCAATACTTGCTGCTGCTGCTGCTAAGTTGCGTCAGTCGTGTCCGACTCTGTGCGACCGCATAGACGGCAGCCCACCAGGCTCCTCCATCCCTGGGATTCTCCAGGCAAGAACACTGGAGTGGGCTGCCATTTCCTTCTCCAATGCTTGAAAGTGAAAAGTTAAAATGAAGTCGCTCAGTCATGTCCGACTCCTAGCGACCCCATGGACTGCAGCCCACCAGGCTCCTCCGTCCATGGCATTTTCCAGGCAAGAGTACTGGAGTGGGTTGCCATTGCCTTCTTTTTGCAGTACCTAAAGAGGGTCTACAGAGAAGGCGATGGCACCCCACTCCAGCACTCTTGCTGGGAAAATCCCATGGANCTGCAGCCCACCAGGCTCCTCCGTCCATGGCATTTTCCAGACAAGAGTATTGGAGTGGGTTGCCATTGCCTTCTTTTTGCAGTACCTAAAGAGGGTCTACAGAGAAGGCGATGGCACCCCACTCCAGCACTCTTGCTGGGAAAATCCCATGGACGGAGGAGCCTGGTGGGCTGCAGTCCATGGGGTCGCTAAGAGTCAGACACGACTGAACGACTTCCCTTTCACTTTTCACTTTCATGCATTGGAGAAGGAAATGGCAACCCACTCCAGTGCTATTGCCTGGAGAATCCCAGGGACGGGGGAGCCTGGTGGGTTGCCATCTATGGGGTCGCACAGAGTCGGACACGACTGAAGCAACTTAGCAGCAGCAGCAAAGAGGGTCTAATCCAGTTTATATTGTCTAAAAGTTTTTGAAAATCATTCAAGGTTGATAATTTATCAGCATGAATTGGTGTTAGTTGGAAAGTAATATGTTGTCTATTAACAATAGATCTTAAGTAATGGTAAGGTCTAGAGGTTTGATTCTTTTCAGGGGCCGCAATGATTAATCTAGAGTCTTTTAAGCATTGTTGAGCTATGTCAAACATTTGTTGAGTTTTTAAAACAGATGGAGCCAAAGACAATATATGATCTATATAATGAATAACAAGAAAGTCAGGAAATTGTTTTCTCACAGGTTCAAAGGCTTTGGCTACATAATATTGACATATGGTGGGAGAATTTATCATTTTTTGAGGCAATACAGTCTATTGATATCATTTATGAGACCCAATATGATTAGGAAAAGGAAGAGAGATGGCAAATCTTTCTCTGTCTAGAGGGTGTAAAGGTATAGCAAAAAATTAATTTTATAAATCTATAATAATAATATGTCAGTTTTTAGGAATAATGGTAGGTGATGGAATTTTTGGTTGAATGTACCCATAAGTTTTATAGCTGTATTAACTTTTGAAGGTTTGTTAAAAGATACCAGTGTCAGATTTTTTTTTTTTTTAATGAGAGAATTTCAAGGAGAACAAGATTCTTTAATATGTCTTAATTTCAAATGTGTATTGATAAGTTTTTTTCTTGAAAAAATGTATAACATTAAAAGGGGGAGATAATAAATGTATAAGCTGTTAGCTTTTCTTTTGCCTAGTTGCTAGAATTTTTACTGTGTACTGGCACTAAATTTTAGACATTCCTGTTGGCATACCTTCTATTTGTATATTTCTAAGTACTGGAATACAGATTATAATGCTATTATTACATCATAAATCATAATTAAAAGCAAATCTTTAACTTGCTTAGTTTTTTATTTTTTTAAAGTAGCCTGTCCTTTTAAAAACATGAACTGTCTTTGTTCATCCTCAGTGTTTGAGGCAGTTTAACTTCTCTCTTATGGGGTTAGGTGTACCGTATCAGTGTAAAATCTGATTCATTTACTTAAAGACTAAGCTTTCTTTTTAAACAGAGTAAGTACCACAAAGTCTCTCATGGTTGGAAGAAATTCAGAATAATATGGTTCACTTTCCTAAAGTATCAGATTTTTTAGATAATACATGGACATGTATTAGTAAAGTTTTCTTTCGTCTGATTACTAAAGAAAATCTCAAATTGTTGACAGTGTAATTCTAGACTTGAATTTTATATGAACTTAGTTGGAGGCTTGTTTTCTTAATGTATGTATTCNAGTGTTTGGGGGTTCTTAAACGAGAGTCGCTTCTCCCTCAGGCCCCTCTCAGGCAGGCCTTGGATTTGCTACCCCCGCCCCCTCTGCGGGCGCCCCTGCCTTCTTTGTTTCAATTGTCCGGGTGTCCCCCCGAGCCTCACGCTTCACCCGACCCCGAGAAGACTTTCTGCAGCCGCTCTTTGCCCGTTGGGGACGCACTGAAGAGGGCGGGGAGGGAGACTGCACGGGTCGAGACTCGCGGGGGCGGGGGCTCCGGGTTGCACGGAGGGGCTCCTAGGTCTCTGGGCACATGGAGAGCGCGTCTAACATGGCGGCGGCTGCGGGGAGAGGGAAGCGCTGTACGGGAGCTGCATTGTGAGCACAAAGCGAAAGAGGGGGAGGGCAGAGAGCAGGCAGTCGCCCGACTGGCCTCCCTCGGTCCCCCCCGCCACAAGAGAACTCGAGCCACACCCACAAATTTGGGGTTGAATATTTAACCATTCCTAGGTCACACTGTGAGGTTTATCTTCAAGTTGGTCTTTTGTTTTATGCTTTCAACGCAGGACGTGCCTGCTCTGTTTAGAGGGACACGTGTGTGTGTGTGTGTGTGTGTGTGTGTGTGTGTGTGTGCGCGCGCGCGCTTGTGTGTGTTTGTGTGTACGTGTAGAGAAAGCGTCTTAGCAGAATGAATAATTCAGCTTTCAGTAAGATTGGAGGTGGAAAGGGAAAACAAATCAGTAGTACAAAAAAAAAATTGGTTGTTACATCTGTAACTATTATGCAAACTTTTGCCTTTTACCTTAAAAAGGAAATAACTTGCTTTCAAACAGTTACAATAAATCATTTAGTAGCTTTTGTTTATCTGCCTCTAGTAAAACATTGTAACATCTTGAATTTTTGAAGAAGTCACTTTAAAATGTTTATATTTTGCCAGCTGTAATGGTAACTACTTGGCTAAAATTTGGGCTGTGGGAAATAACTTGAAAACTGGTTATATTTAGGCCTTAATTATTTTGATCGCTTGTTTAATGATTCATTTTACATTTTGGGGGGGAGTTTTAAAGCGTGTTTAGAGGTTTTAAAGACGGCCTTCTATATTTGGAAATTTACTTGAACTTTATTGGAAATTGAGAGATGTGCTAGTTGTGGATTTCTACCTTTTGCTGATCCTTTATTTTGATTAAATAAGTGTGATTTATTATAACTGTTTGAAATAATAGGTTTATCAATGCTACCAAAGCAACAAAAGCATTTTTATTGTTAAGGAACTACATTCACGTATGTAATAAGATAAGCGTGCTCAAGACCAGTGTTGTCTGAGTCTGCCATCTTTGTTAACTGTATTTGAAATTGAGACTTAGCTACATTGTAAAAACCACTTAATTCAGTAAATAACCCTGTCAATCTTGTATTTAGTACCCGAATGAAGAACAATATTAATGATGTAATATTTTAAGTGTACACATCTTAATATAGATATTTATGTTTTAATTACTGAAAAATGATTCTTGAAAGACATTTATAAAGTCATGCACTAATTACCACATAACTTGGTTGTGAGGTAAGTTGGATTCTAGTGTTAAGTGTATCTGAAAAAATTAGCTAGTTTTATGAACCCTATGAGGGCCTGAGCTGTGACAGGTCTTTCCTGTGTTTAGGTTTGTAGTACTATACATGGCCTACCCCTTCCCCCAATTATAAAGGAGAAAATAATATAGTTATTATTACAGAGATTATAGACAAGGCTAGGAGAAGGCAATGGTACCCCACTCCACTACTCTTGCCTGGAAAATCCCATGGATGGAGGAGCCTGGTAGGCTGCAGTCCATGGGGTCACTAAGAGTTGCACAGGACTGAGTGACTTCACTTTCACTTTTCACTTTCATGCATTGGAGAAGGACGTGGCGACCTACTCCAGTATTCTTGCCTGGAGAATCTCAGGGATGGGGGAGCCTGGTGGGCTGCCATCTATGGGGTCACACAGAGTTGGACACGACTGAAGCGACTTAGCAGCAGCAGCAGTAAGTAGTGAAAAATTCCCTTGTAACGATGGAGATTGAGTACACTACACATAGCAACAAATGCCTTTCTTGTCTTTTTTCCCTGTCTTCCCAGTGTTAGGTGCTAGGTAGCAGAAAAGTCAAATTTCAGTTACGTGAGGCTTTTTGGTAACTTCAGAGACTGAGTTACCTACTTGTTAAATAGTTGAGTTGGTAGTACCAATGTTGTGACTTACTATTAAAACTGTAGGTTTTAATTTTTGAGAAACTCAGGGTATTTGGGTTTTCCTCTATAATTAATCATATCTAATTTCTAGTTTAAATGGAAAATTTTCTATATCTAGATGATTACTGTATGAATGGATATAACTAGGGTCCATTTTTTAATAGTGTTTCTAATACATCTAAAGTAGGATTTACTTTACAAATCAGTTTTCAATCTTTACTTAAGCTTCTTGAGCAAGTTATATTTGAGTTGTATTTTAGTTTTGACCTTTCATAGGTGCTTTCTGGACAAAATGCCTTTTTCCAGGGATTCTGAAATTAAGTATCCAGATAAAAATTATTTCTTGATAGGTAATACCACAAAACATAGAGAATTGAAATAATTTTATTGTACTTGAATGAAAAAACAAAGTTATTTAGAGGAAAGCTAAATATCTGTTCAGTGAGAATGCATACTTTGATGAAATATGATCCTGTTATGTAATGCAACTAAATGGCCTGGTGGTTTTTTTGAAATTTGGGCTTTTCAACTATGTGAATGTTCAGCAAAAAGAGAAGAAACGCAGCTATAATAAACAGAATATTGTCAAATTCCATTTACCAATCTTTCAACTGATTACAGTACAAGTAACAATGAACTGAGTGATTGTTTAGTTCATCAGTTGGCATAGAACTGGGCCCTAGGGTATGCAAGATGATTTTTTGAAACCAAGTCTTAATTGTAACTCAAGGTGGTGGGTTTAGTCGCTAAGTTTTGTACAACCCTTGCAACCTCATGGACTGTAGCCTGCCAGGCTCCTCTGTTCATGAGATTTTCCAGGCAAGAATACTAGAGTGGATTGCCATTTCCTTCTTCAGGGGATCTTACAGACCCAGGGATTGAACCCTGGTCTCCTGCATTGCAGGCAGATTCTTTACCAACTGAACTACCAGGGAAGCTGCTTTAACTCAAGGGAGAGCTCTTTTATATGGTAACAAGTAATCATTTTTGAGATAGAATAAAGGATGTTTTAGTGGATAACATTTAAAATTGTTATACTCCATTGTAAGTATAGTAAGTTGACAGAGGAGCCTGGTAGGCTGCAGTCCATGGTGTCGCTAAGAGTCGGACACGACTGAGCGACTTCCCTTTCACTTTTCACTTTCATGCATTGGAGAAGGAAATGGCAGCCCACTCCAGTGTCCTTGCCTGGAGAATCCCAGGGACGGGGGATCCTAGTGGGCTGCTGTCTGTGGGGTCACACAGAGTCGGACATGACTGAAGTGACTTAACAGCAGTAGCAGCAAGTTTAGACAGTAGTGACTTTGGTAGGTGAAAGATTAATCAGTGTTATCTAGCAAAATGACCTGGCGCGTTTAACCAATATGACCAGAAGTGATAGACAAGTATACTGTTTTTCAAACCTCCTAAAGTCTTTTTGCTCTGTATTTCTTTGCAGTTCATATTCTGGAAAAAGGATTGCTTATTGTTAGGATAACATTTCTTTACAGAGCAATGCAGTGTGCCTCTCTTAAGGATTTTCAGTGCAGGTGTTGTACAGAATTCTCAGTCTTTTGAAATAAAAATGTTTATAACTTGTATAAGCAAACCCTTTCCTTGGGGATAACATCGGAAGTTTTTCTTGACAGCTAAAATCTCTGAAGTGCTAGTTTTTCCAATGGTTGCATGGAATATTCCTCTGCAATGCAGAGAGCAAGATTACTTTGTTTTGCATTCACCTTGTCACAGAAGAAAAAGTATAATGCTTAGTTTGTTTCCCTCTGCTTGTCTGGGTGTGCTTTGTGAGTGTGTGACATAGAAGAGTATTTAAAAATTGAGTTTGAAAAGAAAATGATGTGAATTATCTCATGTGATGACGCAAATACCTTTTTCTGGAATGAGAGTAGAATCCTAAGTATGATAATAAGAATGTGTTGTTTTAAGCTGGCCATATTTTATTCTAGGATAATTCCTATGTTTGTGTCAGAATATTTGTATCAGATATTTATATCAGAATAAATTTTGTCTGAGTTAGAGATTAAGCATACAGTTTGTTATACTTTTATGTAATTTATTAGTTTATGTTTAGAACTAGACAAAGATTAACCTAGTACTGCTTCATCTTTTAAAAAATTAATATTTGCAAAAGTTTAAACTTAAAACTGTGTTAATTTTATTATCATACTGTTATAGAATCTTTGAAATATGTTAAGAGCTTAAAACCATTTTAGAATTTATTCCAGTTCATTTTACAGAGGAAGAAATTGAGATGCTCATGTGAAATGACTCAGGTTAAAATAGGTGAATTCCAAGGTCTCTTGTAATGTTTTAGAGGGGTAATTAGAATTTGTAATGCTTTGTGACAGAGTATAATTTTTCAAGTTACAGCTGATCCTGTCAAACCAAGCCTTTTACTTCAAATAGCTGAATTTTATTATTATTTTTAAATTATTTATTTATTTTTTTTCCGCACTGTGACATGCCAAATCTTAGTTCCCAATGGGATCGAACCCTTTCCCCTTGATTGGGGATCATGGAGTCTAAATCACTGGATTGCCAGAGAAGTTTCCCCACATACTTTAATTTTAGGGTTCTTCTATTTAAAAAGGGTGAAAGCAAAGAAAAAAGGCTTTTTTATTCTTCTGTAGACCTATATAGTAACATCTCATTGCTAAATTTGTGTTTGTAGGCTGTCTAGGTAATGACCTCCAGCAACTAGCAGTACAGGTGAAATTCCATTTAAAGTTTCTCTTCATGCTTAGTTAAGCCCCAGATGCACATTTGCTAGTCTCTACTCAAGCTTGATACGTTATAGGCCAGAAAATCTGGGGATAGCATTACCAGTAGAGAGAAGTAGGAGCTGTGTCAATATTTACATCTTAATTCTCATATTCCAAGTTTCTGGATTTTTTTTTTTTTATAATAATTTGTTCCTTTGGGGGGAGGAAAGGAATGGTATGTATGTGGTAGAGGAGAATGAGAGGAGTAGCAGAAGAGAAAGTCAGTCAGAGTTGAAGTTGTGAGGTGCTTGACTTCTCATCTTATTTCTCCCGCTAGCTGTATGCTAGTGCTGCAGTTGGATAGAGTATAGTGTAAAAACACAGATGTCAGAGACCTTATTGCGCCTCTGCTCAATTGCTATTTCTGAGGGAAGGGTAAGGTGTGCTTCTTGACCATGCAGTCTGTTTCCTTTAACTTCTTGTGCGGCCCATGTCTGTACACTTTCTTTGCATTTTTATATTGTCTTATGTTCTCACCTTCTGCATTTTTTCTAGTAGGTAGTAAACTGCCGGAGGGCAGAGACTGTCATACTGTGCCTTGCACATGGCGTATGCTGAATAAATATTTGCTAGATTGACTAAATCATTACATAGCAATACTTGTATTTTCATCAATAAAATCCTGTTAAAATGGATTAATCCATGAGGGGGAAAATGCTTTTTTGTATAGAGCTGTTTACTTGAACTTTTTTTTTTTAATTGGGTTTTTTTCCCTGAAGGATTTTATTTTTTTTAAGTGAGTAGACTTGATGAGTAAGCAATTGGAAAACTCCTATCTTAAAATCTAGGTAGTGTAAACAAGGTTTGTTAATAGTCTTAGGAAGGAGGACAGATGATTTTTGGTATTTGAACCATTGTAGATTATTAGAAATTTCACTGCATTCCCCTTAATACTCTTATCCAAACATAGAGATAGCTGAAATATACTAATCATTGGGGAAAAAAATCTTTGGTCTCCATTTTAAATGAATTAACGGTTCACATCTTCCTATCAATAATTGAAGTCCCAGCAGAGTATATAAACCATTTAGTTGTACCAGTTCATTCTCCTGAGTAGTTTGGCTAAAGCAACTAATAATCCAAAAGACACTTGTTAAGATTATCTGTGGTCAGTTGTTTCTTTCTGTTTTGGATCATTTGTTTTTCAAGTTCACAAGCTTTAGACTTTATAAGAATATAATTCAAAGTAGGTGATGTTGGAACTCTAAACTTTTTCATTTTCTTACTAAGGTTAGGTGCATTCCTTCATTCAGACTTAACTACAGAATTACTGCCATGGACAGGGAATAAGTTTTTATAGGATTGTCTTTTTTCCCCGTCCAGTTGAACAAGTGAAGTGAGAATTGCTCAGTCGTGTCCGACTCTTTGCGACCCAGAGGACTATACAGTCCATGGAATTCTCTAGGCCAGAATACTGGAGTGGATAGCCTTTCCTTTCTCCAGGGGATCTTCCCATCCCACGGATAGAACCCAGGTCTGCTGCATTGCAGGCAGATTGTTTACCAGCTGAGCCACAAGGGAAGCCCAGTTGGACAAAAATCTTGTCAAATTATAACTCCTGGTTAGTTACTTGCCTAAAAAATTATCTTACAACGGGACATTAGATAACAACTGATTTAGCATCCTTTTACTGTTCTTCAGTGTTCAGGAATCTGCAGTCTTGATACTCATTGAGCTTCTGTGTTAATCAGCCTTCTAGTGCCTGGTGAAATGCTCATTTCTCAGTGAAAGCCTGTTTCATTTTTGGACAACTCTTAAGTTTATGATGTTGGAGTTACATCCCTGACACCACTGTTAAATATTCTTTTCTGTAACAGCTTAGATTCCTGCAACATGTAAAGAAAGGCTTCTAGCATTTGAAGAGAGATGCTATGGATCATCTGTTGATTGTACTCTGTTATCTACACCCTCCTTTTAAAAATTGAAGGAACTTGATTCTTGATGCCTTTCCGTCTGCTATGAACTTTACTAGCAACTCAGTCTCAGTTGAATTGAGGAATGTTTGTTGGAGGCAGTCATGTGTAGGCAAAGTCAGAACTCATGTTTCTAGATGAAGAACAGGAATGCAGGGATTAGGGACTTGAAATGTCTAGAAAGGGCCACTGAAGATTATGGAAAAATGAGAGGAAAAGAAATCTTTGTCTTGCTGTATTTACATTGTCATTCTACAAGTTCTTTCAGTACTACAGAAGTGATTTATTTGGCCTGGAGAGAAAGTAATTTGAGAGATAGCTAGGTGTTACTACTATTTTTGTTATTTTAAGCTTCATTTTTAAGTATTCTCCCACAGTTTAAAGATTTCCTTATTTGAGAACGAGAATTACATAGCTTCCTAGATAGTCAAGCTAAAGATGTTGTCTCTGCTAATTTTTCTTGTTGTGACTGTTTACAGTTGTCTAGTTGGTAAAGAATCTGCCTGTAATGCAGGCGATCCGAGTTTGATTTCTGGGTTGGGAAGATCTCCCAGAGAAGGGAATGGCAAACCACTCCAGTGTTCTTGCTTGGAGAATCCCATGGACAGAGGGACCTGGCAGGCTACAGTCCATGGGGTCGCAAGAAGTGGACACGACTTAGTGGCTAAACCCCCACCACCACAGTTGTCTGGTTGAAGAATTAGTGTTTTTTTGTTTCTTTCTTTCTTTTTTTTTTTTTTTTTTACTATTTCTTCTTAGCTGTCATTTTTTTCCCAGTTATTCACTTATGGAATATGTTGGTTACAACAGGAAAGAAGGGAATCTCTGGAAAACAGTCATTTTGACTATCTTATGCCGCCCTCATAGCTTCCCAGGTGACACTAGTTGTAAAGAACCTGCCTGCCAATTCAGGAGACATAAGATATGCAAGTTCGATTACTGGCTTGTGAAGATCCCCTGGAGGAAGGCATGGCAACCCACTCTAGTTGGTTACAACAGGAAAGAAGGGAATCTCTGGAAAACAGTCATTTTGACTATCTTATGCCGCCCTCATAGCTTCCCAGGTGACACTAGTTGTAAAGAACCTGCCTGCCAATTCAGGAGACATAAGATATGCAAGTTCGATTACTGGCTTGTGAAGATCCCCTGGAGGAAGGCATGGCAACCCACTCTAGTATTCTTGCCTGAAGAATCCTCATGGGCAGAGGAGCTGGGGGGCTACAGTCCATAGGGTTACACAGAGTCTAACACGACTGAGCAACTTAGCACATACCCCTGTAGCACCTATTGAATTTTTTAAAAAATGGTTAGATAAAGCAGCTTTGGTGATAAAAAAAAATCTTGGGTGGGGATGGAAGATCTGGGTGTACTGCAGTTCTGGAGGAAGGAAGAAGACAGCAGCAGCAGGGCAGAAATGAAGTGTAGCAATAGCTGGAATAGAGTGGAAATACAATGCTGAGGCACAAGTGGTTTTTCTGGGATAGATGACCTTCAGTTCAGTTGCTCTGTTGTGTCCAACTCTTTGCGACCCCATGGACTGCAATATGCCAGACTTCCCTGTCTTATCACCAACTCCTGGAGCTTGCTCAAACTCATATCCATAGAGTTGGTGATGTCATCCAACATCTCATCTCATATATGACCTTAGGCAGGTTATTTAATTGCCCTTTCAGTTTCCATTTAAATGAAATGTGATTGATAATAGTGCCTCCATGATACTTTAAATTTGAATGCCTGTCATAACAAATACTCTGAACTGTTATAGGCAACAAAGAAAGAGAAGAGTGGGACTGATTTCTGGGTACTACATGACAGAATAGTCTTAGTCTTTGACAGGTACTGGGTAGTGTCTGATTCCATGGTTCTGCTTTAGAGATTCTGATTATGAGTAACCTGGAAAATGGCCCGATTTTTATCTTGCTAGTGTGTGCTGTGCTCAGTCACTCAGTTGTGTCCAACTTGTTGCAACCCCATGGGCTGTCCATGGAATTCCAGGCAAGAATACTGGAGTGGGTTGCCATTTCCTATTCTAGGGGATCTTCCTGACTCAGGGATCAAACCTCCATCTCTTATGTCTCCTGCATTGGCAGGCAAATTCTTCACCACTGCGCCATCTTGCTCATATGTGGTGCTATAAATGAATTTTTAATACATTAGGGATGCTCAGTTGAAAAAGGAACCCTGAATTGAATTTTCAAGATGGATATTTCAAGTTAGAATCTAAGAGGGCAGATTTCAGTTACAGCAATATTGTGGTAGGCTTTCTGACAAAGATTTCTGATGCTAGAAAAACAACTCCATTCTGCTGGGAAAAGAAAATATTCATTTTATGTGGATGATACGAATATTAACAAGTTTGTCTGTAACACTATGTTAGGAACTGTCTTCGAGTCTAGGGAATGAAAAGCTGTGTTTGTATGGAGTACTTTATTCCTGTCTTTGCCCCTCTGTTTTTGTGGGGGTTAATGTTGGACCCATCAGTTTGACAAGCAAATCCTTATTTATGTAATGATCTTAGTTTGTACTGCAAATTTTAACCCCAAGTGGGCAATTTTTCTACTTGTATTTAATGCATAGATCTTTATTTTGGCTACACAGAGATCTTGCGGGTGACAGTATTTTAAGAATTTTTGTACTATGAAGCCGAGTTTCACATATTAGCTGCTTTCTCTTTTCATTGACCTCTTAACTGTCCAGTTATTGCTGTGTGACAGATAACTCCGGCACTTACCTCATTTCATCATGCGCCCAGATGATGCCTGTTAGGGATTCAGGTCATACAGTGGGGTTGACCTGCTCTGTGATGCCTGGGGTCTCAGCTGGGAAGACTCAACCTTGTTTCCTCACATGTCTGATGCCTGGGCTCAGATGACGTAATGCTAGAATTGCTGACCAGAATTCTTGAGACCTCTCTTCATTCCTTAGCTTCGTCATAACATGGCAATCCCAGGGTTATTGGACTTATTAAATGATGGCTGAGGGCTCCAAACATGATTGGTTTTAGTGACCAGCGAACTGGGCAGAAATGCATTGTTATTATGACTCAACCCTGGAAGTGACATAGGATCATTTCCACTGTTCTTTTGGTTGAAGCTCAGTACTATGGCAGAGGAATTAGACTAGTTTTTAATGAGAAGTGCCAAGGTCACGTTGTAGAACAGTACAATGTGAGTCGTCTTTAGAATATGTAATCTGACGTAGATCTTGGGGTTGGATGAAGAGCAACTTTCCTATTGTGTAGAAAATTGGAGCTTTTCTGCCATAGCTCCTCCTAGGATAATATAGATGCATACTCAAGGATTATTGTAGGTGAAAGTCCTGACAGTATCCTGAAATCTGACACTCTTAACATTTTTGTGTAGCACAAGATTTAATTTTTTTTATCACTATTATATAAGCTGTGTCTTTGCAAAGTAAGTGTACAAAACAGAAGGAAAAGATTGTACCTGTAATTCTAACACTCAGGTACCATTCTTAACACCTTAAAAAATCTTTATGTGTACACACACACACACACAGTTTCTAGAAGTTTTAAGTTCTCCAGATATTTAATGATATGCTAGGTATGTGAAACATCCCCTGTGAATTTGTAGAACATTCATTATGTGCTAATGTCCTGATTTAGCAACAGTTTTCTTGAAAAAATGTATAACATTAAAAGGGGGAGATAATAAATGTATAAGCTAACAGCAGTTTTTCTTTTGCCTAGTTGCTAGAATTTTTACTGTGTACTGGCACTAAATTTTAGACATTCCTGTTGGCATACCTTCTATTTGTATATTTCTAAGTACTGGAATACAAATTATAATGCTATTATTACATCATAAATCATAATTAAAAGCAAATCTTTAACTTGTTTAGTTTTTTATTTTTTTAAAGTAGCCTGTCCTTTTAAAAACATGAACTGTCTTTGTTCATCCTCAGTGTTTGAGGCAGTTTAACTTCTCTCTTATGGGGTTAGGTGTACCGTATCAGTGTAAAATCTTGATTCATTTACTTAAAGACTAAGCTTTCTTTTTAAACAGTAAGTACCACAAAGTCTCTCATGGTTGGAAGAAATTCAGAATAATATGGTTCACTTTTCTAAAGTATCAGATTTTTTAGATAATACATGGACATGTATTAGTAAAGTTTTCTTTCGTCTGATTACTAAAGAAAATCTCAAATTGTTGACAGTGTAATTCTAGACTTGAATTTTATATGAACTTAGTTGGAGGCTTGTTTTCTTAATGTATGTATTCATTTAATGTTTTAGTTATTATAAATATGTTTATTTTGGGCTGTGCTGGGTCTTCATTGCTGTGCAGGGGCTTTCTCTAGTTGCGGGGAGCACGCTCTCCTCAGTGTGGAGGCAGGGGCTGCCCCTGATTGTGTGTAGGCTTCTCCTGTTGCAGAGCATAGGCTCTAGGGTGCAGGTTCAGTAGTTGTGCCTAGACCTTGTTGCCCCAGGGCATGTGGGATCTTTCTGGACCAGAGATTGAACTGCTATCCCTTGCATTGCAAGGTGGATTCTTAATTACTGGGCCACCAGGGAAGCCCTGGGGGCTTACTGTTGTGTAAATAGTTCACCTAGTTCAGTTCAGTTCAGTCGCTTAGTCCTGTCTGACTCTTTGCGACCCCATGAATCACAGCACGCCAGGCCTCCCTGTTCATCACCATCTCCCGGAGTTCACTCAGACTCATGTCCATTGAGTCCGTGATGCCATCCAGCCATCTCATCCTCGGTCGTCCCCTTCTCCTCCTGCCCCCAATCCCTCCCAGCATCAGAGTCTTTTCCAATGAGTTAACTCTTCTCATGAGGTGGCCAATCTCAGGATTGACCTCCTTCAGAATGGACTGGTTGGATCTCCTTGCAGTCCAAGGAACTCTCAAGAGTCTTCTCCAACACCACAGTTCAGAAGCATCAATTCTGCGGCACTCAGCCTTCTTCTCGGGGAAGGCAATGGCACCCACCCCAGTAATCTTGCCTGGAAAATCCAATGGACGGAGTAGCCTGGTGGGCTGCAGTCCATGGGATCGCTAACAGTCGGACAGACTGAGCAACTTCACTTTCACTTTTCTCTTTATGCATTGGAGAAGGAAATGGCAACCCACTTCAGTATTCTTGCCTGGAGAATCCCAGGGACGGGGGAGCCTGGTGGGCTGCCGTCTATGGAGTCACACAGAGTCGGACACGACTGAAGTGACTTAGCAGCAGCAGCAGCAGCCTTCTTCTTCACAGTCCAACTCTCACATCCATACATGCCCACTGGAAAAACCATAGCCTTGACTAGACGGACCTTAGTCGGCAAAGTAATGTCTCTTGCTTTTGAATATACTTTCTGGTTGGTCAAAACTTTTCTTCCAAGGAGTAAGCATCTTCTAATTGCATGGCTACAGTCACCATCTGCAGTGATTTTGGAGCCCANGGGAAGGCAATGGCACCCCACCCCAGTACTCTTGCCTGGAAAATCCAATGGACGGAGTAGCCTGGTGGGCTGCAGTCCATGGGATCGCTAACAGTCGGACAGACTGAGCGACTTCACTTTCACTTTTCTCTTTCATGCATTGGAGAAGGAAATGGCAACTCACTCCAGTATTCTTGCCTGGAGAATCCCAGGGACGGGGGAGCCTGGTGGGCTGCCGTCTATGGGGTCACACAGAGTCGGACATGACTGAAGTGACTTAGCAGCAGCAGTTTCTCTTTTGTAAGGGGCCATTGTTCTGTCCAAATAGGCTTGTCATCTTTTCAAGTTATTTTGATAATTGCATTGTTTGTTAAGTGAGCAGTGCAGTGGCCCCTAGGAAAAATGTGGAATACATATTTGAGATTGTCATTGCATAAGTAAATCTTTTATTAAATTAAGAGGTGCATCTATCATGTAGGGTCGTAATGTTGTAGGCTGGCCTTTTGGTCCCTTATATGGATATATTTGGACATTTTGATAAACCTCTTGTATTTTGGTTTGAGAAACTCCTGCAATTTGGCAAGAAGTCTTCTGTATAGCCCAAGATTTGGGCCATAAATGTTTGGAAATAATATTAATATCAGATCTAGTATCAAGGAGGCCAGAAAAAATTTTGCTATTAATTTTGATATTTATATTTGGTTGGGTATATTCAGATATTATTGATGTCCATAAGGATTATTTTTTATCTGAATTGTTGAATACATCTGTCTGTACATCATTAGAGGAGTTAATAGAAATGTAAGATAAAGGAATTAATTGAGCAATTTTGTTTCCCTTTTTGAATTGCCGTAATATCTGAGATGACATCATAATTGGAATTTCTCTCTTATAATTTGAATCAATTACTCTAGGGTGAACAGTGTTGGCCAAATAAAAGACCGAAGGTTTGTGGGGGTAGGGGTCAAAAAAGTCCAGTAGGTATTTTAGAAGGGACTACTTGAGGAAAAAGGAGAAAATCATTTAGGGCTGGTATATCAACAGTAGCATTGCCAGATGTTAAGGGTTCGAGGGAAAAGATGGAGTTTGCCACTGGTTTTTGTTGATGGGGACCTGGGGAGTCCCCAGCTTGGAGTTTCCCAAAATAGGCTTTCCTATAATATTTAGATTGACATTCTCTGGCCAATATATCCTCTTATGGCAATGAGGGCAAGTTTTTGGAGGTTTTTAAATAGTTTTAATTTTTTCTGTGTGCTTTTTAGCAGAATCCTTTTTTAAATGAGTTTTATCCCCATATGTAAAACATCTTTCATATCCCTTTTTAAAGGTAGCAACCATTGTTTCAGTTAACATATGTATTTTTTGAGTTTCCGGTCCTAAATTGTGATAAGCCTTTAAATAATAAGAGTCTCAATCTCATGAATTGGAGTTGTAGCTCTTTAACATTTTTGGTTTGCATTTTTATAAGCAAGCAGTTTTTTTGGCTGCATTTTGGCCCCTTCTCTGATAGCATTATGGGAAATAGCAACTTTGAATCTAGCTAAAAAATCAGCATAGGCTTCATTGGGTCCTTGAAATATTTTTGTGTAGCTATCTTTAGGTTTCACTGACTTCTAGCTTTCCAGCGGGGGAACACAAGGTTGGGGTTTACCCATAACCATATGTTGGGCTCAAAATCTGGACCATCTTTATTAGGGTCGGGTGACTCAACTATTTGGAGTTTATAACTGGCAAGGTTTTGTTCGGCTAAGGGCAGGTGTGACGTGGTAAAGGCTAGAAAGGACTCGTTTTTTATGTCCCAGTCTAGTAATCTAGAAAGCCTTCATCGTGAAGGAGAATGAGTAGATAGTGTTTTCTCATAAATATGAGTATGTGTTAAAGGCTTCTCATTGTCATTAAGAAAAGTGTTGTTATCTTTGAAGAGTCCTTGTTAGAGTCATTTTGTCTCTGAGTTGAGAGGACTTTCGGTTTGGCGTCCGTTTTAAGAGGAGGAGGAGCACTTGGAGCAGCCGGAGCAGGGCTGGTGGGATAATTTTGAAATATTTTATGTCGTTTTAATTGGGCCTTTTGTAAAGTTTTATCATCTAATTTATATTCATGTAACAAGTGTTCTGCCTGTTGTCAAATATCGGGGGTGGGGGGTGTGTGGCTAGAATTTTCTTGAAATGGCAAAATCATGGCTTTAGTGAGGGCCCTAAGGGCCAGAAATCTATTGGAATGTTTTTCCCCCATCTTGTGGTTCATTTAACATTCTTTCTAACTTGGTTCCAAATCTTTAAATCAAAATTGCTTTCATCAAGGAATCAGGGATTATGTTCAATTACCATTGGGACTTCCCTGGTGGCTCAGACGGTAAAGCGTCTGTCTACAATGCAGGAAACTCAGGGTCGATCCCTGGGTCGGCAAGATCCTCTGGAGAAGGAAATGGCAATCCACTCCAGTACTATTGCCTGGAAAATCCCATGGACAGAGGGGCTTGGGAGGCTACAGTCCATGGGGTCACAAAGAGTTGGACAGACTGAGCGATCTTCACTTCACCGTTTGGAGACAAGCCTTTAATCGCTGATGCGAAACCAAAAGTCCTTGAACCTTAAATAAATGATGAGGCAAAGTAGAAAAGTGGTGGGGCTTTCCTGCCGTTTGTCCCATAACCCCGCACTTACCGGCCTCAGCAGGCCCACAGGCACTCCGTCTGCTTGCTAAGGGCGTACTCCAGGTCCCTGTTCGGATGCCACTTGATGTGGTCTTCTTGACAGACTAGAACCTGGGGACAGGAGTCGAAGAAAAGAAGGACACAGGGGACCCAAGTCTCTAGTGGGAAAAGGGTGCTTTATTCATGGCAGTGTGTGCTTATATATTGTAATACAAGGAAGCTTTAGGCAAAAAATACAGTAAAAATCACCGAAAACAGAAGCATAACAACAGTAACTAAGGGAATAACAATAGTCATAGGGCCATAACAACAGTAACTAGGGGAATAACAGTTGTCACAGGGCCAGAAGACAATCCATGTATTGGAAATAGGAATATGACTAAGCAGTTTTACAGAAAAGTAAAAGATTACTGAAAGGAATCCATGTATGCATTCTGCCTCATGACTTCAGTCTTGAGAACTGCATGCAGCTCTGCTCGTTCCTGTTTTCCAGGAACTGATAAGGAACAGAGGGGCCTTGAGAAACAGAAAACAACATGTAGGATTCCTTAAAATTAAACGTTCCTTCACACAAGTGAATACGGCAGATGAGGCACAGCCTTGTGCCCAATTTGTTTAACTTTTGAAGCATTAGTTGTGTGATATGTAGTCAGGCATTGTCATGGAGAATTGGCCCCTTTCTGTTGACCAGTACCAGCTGCATGCACTGCAGTTTTCAGTGCACCTTATTGATTTGCTAAGCATACTTCTCAGATGTAATGGTTTCATCAGGATTCAGAAAGCTGTAGTGGATCAGACTAGCAGGAGACCATCAGATAGTGACCGTGACCATTTTTTGGTGCAAGTTTGGCTTTGGGAAATGCTTCAGAGCTTCATCTCAGTCCAGCTGCTGAGCTGGTCATTGCCAGCTGCCATATAAAAGTCACTTTTTGTGACATGTCACAATCCAATTGAGAAACAATTTGTTGGGTAGAATAAAAGAAGATCCTTTTTTGGTGCAAGTTTGGCTTTGGGAAATGCTTCAGAGCTTCATCTCAGTCCAGCTGCTGAGCTGGTCATTGCCAGCTGCCATATAAAAGTCACTTTTTGTGACATGTCACAATCCAATTGAGAAACAATTTGTTGGGTAGAATAAAAGAAGACGCCACTTCAAAATGATTTTCTTGATCTGCAGTCGGCTCATGAGGCACCCAGCTCGTTCAGCTTTCCAACCTGCTTCAAATGCCAACCATAGACTGGCTGACACTGAGTTCTTGGGCTTGTAAAAGGATCGGCTTCAGTGACTGCCCTCAATCGGTTGTCAGATTCCGATGGCCGGCCACTTCCTTTCTCTTCTTCAAGGTTCTTGTCTCCTTTGCAAAACTTCTTGAACCACCACTGTACTCTATGTTCATGAGCGGTTCCTACGCCAAATGCCTTGTTGGTGTTACAAGTTGTCTCTGCTGGTTTACAACCCATTTTGAACTTGAATAAGAAAATTGTTTGAATTTGCTTTTTGTCTATCATTTTCCTAATCAAAAATAAACATAAAATACCCAGCAATAAGTCATCAGCAAAAAAAGGCAAGAAATGAATATTAAAATGACATATAACATAACATGCATTTAAGAATGTATTCCAATAACAATGCAAAACCGCAATTACTTTTGCACCAAGCTAATAGTATCAATAAATTCTATTTAATGTTTTATAAGAGTTCCAAAGAATATCAAGGAGAGATAAGAAAGGCTTCCTCAGCGATCAATGCAAGGAAACAGAGGAAAACAACAGTATGGGAAAGACTAGCCATCTCTTCAAGAAAATTAGAGATACCAAGGGACCATTTCATGCAAAGATGGGCTCAATAAAGTACAGAAATGGTATGGACCTAAGAGAAGCAGAAGATATTAAGAAGAGGTGGCAAGAATACACAGAAGAACTGTACAAAAAAGATCTTCACGACCCAGATAATCACAATGGTGTGATCACTCACCTAGAGCCAGACATCCTGGCATGTAAAGTGGGTCTTAGAAAGCATCACTATGAACAAAGCTAGTGGAGGTGATGGAATTCCAGTTGAGCTATTTCAAATCCTGAAAGATGATGCTGTGAAAGTGCTGCATGCAATATGCCAGCAAATTTGGAAAACTCAGCAGTGGTCACAGAACTGGAAAAGGTCCGTTTTCATTCCAATCCCAAAGAAAGGCAATGCCAAAGAATGCTCAAACTACAGCACAATTGCACTCATCTCACACGCTAGTAAGATAATGCCCAAAATCCACCAAGCCAGGCTTCAGCAATACATGAACCATGAACTTCCAGATGTTCAAGCTGGATTTAGAAAACACAGAGGACCCAGAGATCAAATTGCCAACATTCTCTGGATCATTGAGCAAGAGAGTTCCAGAAAAACATCTATCTGCTTTAATGACTATGCCAAAGCCTTTGACTATGTGGATCACAATAAACTGTGGAAAATTCTGAAAGAGATGGGAATACCAGACCACCTGACCTGCCTCTTGAGAAACCTGTATGCAGATCAGGAAGCAACAGTTAGAACTGGACATGGAACAACAGACTGGTTCCAAATAGGAAAAGGAGTACGTCAAGGCTGTATATAACTTCTATGCAGAGCACATCATGAGAAACGCTGAGCTGGAAGAAGCACAAACTGGAATCAAGATTGTTGGGAAAAATATCAATAACCTCAGATATGCAGATGACACCATCCTTGTGGCAGAAAGTGAAGAGGAACCAAAAAGCCTCTTGATGAAAGTGAAAAAGTTGGGTTAAAGCATTACATTCAGAAAACTAAGATCATGGCATCCAGTCCCATCACTTCATGGGAAATAGTTGGGGAAACAGTGGAAACAGTGTCAGACTTTATTTTGGGGGGCTCCAAAATCACTGCAGATGGTGACTGTAGCCATGAAATTAAAAGACACTTACTCCTTGGAAGGAAAGTTATGACCAACCTAGACAGCATATTAGAAAGCAAAGACATTGCCAACAAAGCTCCATCTAGTCAAGGCTATGGTTTTTCCTGTGGTCATGTATGGATATGAGAGTTGGACTGTAAAGAAAGCTGACAGCAGAATCGATGCTTTTGAACTGTGGTGTTGGAGAAGACTCTTGAGAGTCCCTTGGACCGCAAGGAAATTCAACCAGTCCATCCAAAGGAGATCAGTTCTGGGTGTTCATTGGAAGGACTGATGCTAAAGCTGAAAGTCCAATACTTTGGCCACCTCATGCGAAGAGTTGACTCATTGGAGAAGACTCTGATGCTGGGAGGGATTGGGGGCAGGAAGAGAAGGGGACGACCAAGGATGAGATGGCTGGATGGCATCACTGACTCAATGGACATGAGTTTGAGTGAACTCCGGGAGTTGGTGATGGACAGGGAGGCCTGGTGTGCTGCGATTCATGGGGTCGCAAAGAGTTGGACACGACTGAGCGACTGAACTGAACTGAAGGCACTGTTTACTATCAAGCATTTCCACACTTCAGATATTTCAGAGTCATTCATCAGTGTGACCATTAGATAAACTTTCCAAGCTAATATATGGTTTCCTAGTTTCATCTTGGTACAGATATTTGTTCTACTAGCAATTATTTGATAAACATAGGTTGTGAATCTATGTGAAGAGCTAACCATTTTCTAGTGATCTCAGACTTGCTTACGCACTTTTTCAATTTGATTTGTCAAAGCCAGTTATATTTTGAGGAGATGTATATTTTATCTAATCTTCTATAATCTAGGCTATATTTCAGTGTTGGTTGGGCTTCCTTGATGGCTCAGATGGTAAAGAATCTGCATGCAATGCAGCAAACCCAGGTTCAATCCCCGGATTGAGAAGATCCTTTGGAAAAGGTAATGGCTACCCACTCCAGTATTCTTGCCTGGGAAATCCCATGAACAGAGGAACCTGGCAGGCTACAGTCCATGGGGGTCACAAAGAGTTGGATACAACTGAGCGACTAAGCAGGCATGCACACATAGGTGAAAGTATTAAATGGTACAGTTTTGAATAAGGCTTCTGGTGATATTTTATCCCTGGTTTATGTTTAAGGTACCTATACATTTATATAAAAGCAGACCTGCACATTTAGTTGCACGGTCTGTGCACTGCACAATGGTACCCAGATGGGGAGCAGGGTGCAGCCTAAGCCTGTGCTCAGCTTGTCACTGTATTGCCTTAGAAGGGTTGCATCTCTCACAACACACTTTTTTCCAATTTCTGAGTGAAAGGGGCTGTATAAGTCAGCAGCAATCCTGTTCATGGGAAGGAAGTTTAGCAAAGCTGGGACTTCTTTGTCATTAGTCCTAAATGATACTGCAGTAAATTTCTGCTCCAAGTCTGGGTAGTTTACAAGCTTACAAGCTAACAGTTTTTCTTTTCTTTTTTTCAACAATTTATTTTCATTTATTTACTTGGCTTCTTCAGGTTCTAGTTGTGGCGCATGGGATCTTCGTCGCATCACATGGGGTCTTCTGTTGCAGCACTCGGGCTCTCGGGTTGAGGAACATGGGCTCAATAGTTGTGGCGTGGGGGCTTAGTTGCCCCATGGCATATGGGATCATCGCTCCCCAACCAGGGACCAAACCCATATCCCCTGCATTGCAAGGTGGATTCCTAACAGTGGACCACCAGGAAAGGCCCTGCTTTTCAATTAAACACTCATGATCCATAAATACACAGCTTTCTTAACTTTAGGAGCTCTAGAGTCCACGGGGTCGCTAAGAGCCTGACACGACTGAGCAACTTCACTTTCACTTTTCACTTTCATGCATTGGAGAAGGAAACGGCAACCCATTCCAGTGTTCTTGCCTGGAGAATCCCAGGGGCGGGGGAGCCTGGTGGGCTGCCATCTATGGGGTCGCACAGAGTCAGACATGACTGAAGCGACTTAGCAGCAGCAGCAGAGTAAATGCATGAACTTTCCAGCTTCACATAATGTAGGGGGACATACATATGTCTAGGGTCCTATCTTTGGCAATGACCAAAGTACCTTGTAAGATATAAAACAAATTAGAATCTCCTATAACTCACCTAGTTTTCCAAATCACAGCTTTTCAGAATAGGCTTTCCTAGCCAAGTATGCCTGAATTGATAGTTTCAGTTGCTGCTGACCATCGGGAATCCTTCAGGTAGTCCCGTCTAGCGTGTCAGAAAGGGACTGCCTTGCCTGGGTCAACAGAAGATGCCAGCCAGAGGTGAACCAGGACCCTTACCTGACAGAACACAATTTGAACTGTACTTTGTAAAAGGATGATGGGAAAGGAATTAAGATTGCTTCAATTCCACCTCTGAAGAGTACACGCTTTTCTAAAGCCACCTGGCCACACACACCCCCTACACAGATGCATCATCATTTGATTTACTGGATTCTTATTACACTAACTCTGGCTCAGTTCTGGGATGTTTGAGATATTTTTCCCACTTTATTTACTTATTATTATTATTATTATTTTGCTTCAACCCTTGACTAAGATACAGAATGGATCTATCTGAATGACAGAGAAGTCAGAACCAGCCTAACTGGTTGGGTGACCTAGTCCCCAAATAAGGCTTGATTCTCAAAGGAAAATGTGGAGAAAGCATAAAAAGAGAAAAAGGATTCATTTCTTTTTTTATAGATTCTTTTTTTAACATTCATTTTTGGCTGTGTTGGGTCTTGGTTGCAGCATATGGGCCTCTCTCCGGTTGTGTGCAAGCTTAGTTCCCCCGAGGCACGCAGGATCTTAGTTCCCTGACCAGGGATCAAACCAGAATTCCCTGCACTGGATGGTGGATTTTTTCATTGCTGCACTGGTTCTTCATTGCTGCAGGTGGGCTTTCTCTAGTTGTGGGGTGAATAGGGGCTACTTTCTAGCTGCAGCGGCTTCTCCTATTGCAGGCCACAGGCTCTAGGGTGCATGGGCTTAGTTGCCCTGTGGCATGTGGAATCTTCCCACACCGGGGATCAAACCCGTGTCCCCTGCATTGGCAGGCAGATTCTTTACCACTGGACCACCAAGGAATTCCCTGATGGTTTGTTTCTTGAGCCCTACTATGTGGGGACCGTATGGCCCTGTGCAACCCAGTCAACAGACTTTGGAAAGCTGTGTCATGTTAGGTGCTAGGAGTACAGTGAATAAAGCAGACACCCTGCCCTATGACACTTACGACCTAGTGTCTAATAAATACTCGTGCCAGTCATGTCACAGGGGAAGGGTATAGAGAGCTCTGGGAGTGTGCCCCAGGAAACTGGAGAAGGGAAGACTTCCCTGAAGAAAGGGCGGAGAATGGACTAAAGGGAGCCAGTGTGGATGAAGGGACACCAGGTAGAAAGAGAATGTAGCAGTCTGAGTCAGCGACAATGGTGGGTGGGGTGCTAGAGATAGAAAAAAGTCAAATATATCTGCGTCATATAGAAAGCAGCAGATTTGGGGGCAGTTTTCATCAAGTAAGTTTCGGATGTGTTGAGTTTGAAGTCCATGTGAGATGCATATCCTGTTGGAGAGCTTCAGTCAGTCAGTCAGTCAGTTCAGTTACTCAGTCGAGTCCGACTCTTTGCGACCCCATGAATCGCAGCACGCCAGGCCTCCCTGTCCATCACCAACTCCCGGAGTTCACTCAAACACGTCCATCAAGTCGGTAATGCCATCCAGCCATCTCATCCTCTGTCGTCCCCTTCTCCTCCTGCCCCCTATTCCTCCCAGCATCAGGGTCTTTTCCAATGAGGCAACTCATTGCATGAGGTGGCCAAAGTACTGGAGCTTCAGCTTTAGCATCATTCCTTCCAAAGAAATCCCAGGGTTGATCTCCTTTGGGGTGGACTGGTTGGATCTCCTTGCAGTCCAAGGGACTCTCAAGAGTTTTCTCCAACACCAGTGTTCAAAAGCATTGATTCTTCGGTGCTCAGCCTTCTTCACAGTCCAACACTCACATCCATATGTGAAGGAACTTAAGGATGCTGAAAAATGTGGGTCTGGAGGTCAGCTGAGAGATTTGGGATGAAGACATGAATCTGAGAATCAAAAGCGCACGTGGCATTTTGTTGTTTCGTGGTTGCTCTGGGTCTCCACTGCTGTGCGTAGGCTTTCTCAAATTGCGGTGAGTGAGGGCTACTCTTTTTTGCAGAGCACAGGCTCTAGGCGCACAAGTTTCAGTAGCTGCAGTACGTAGGCTCAGTAGCTGTGGCACACAGGCTTTAGTTGCTCCACAGCACGTGAATCTTCCTGGACCAGGGATCGAACCCATGTCCCCTCCACTGGCAGGTGGATTCTTATTCACTGTGCCACCAGGGAAGCCTACTGTATGTGGTATTTGAAGCTATGTGAGTGGATTACTCATGGAAGAGGGTCTCTGACTGAGTCCTAAAACCAAACTATTTAAGGACTAGTTAGAGGAATTCTGAACAACAAAGTCACCTCCAACCAAAGAGAATAATCAGTCACCTGAAAAGGAAGCCTAGGGTAAGCGTCTATGGGTCCCAGCAGCTGGGCTGGGTTCAGCTGTGGCTGTTGGCAGGGCTGGCGATGTGGTCCTTCCTGGGGAGTAGAGTGAAGTAACTGACCCAGCACTGCACTGAGGCAGCAGGCTCCATATAGGAGCCCATTGGCATTAATCCCCACGGAGTGCTGTTACATATTTCATGTCCTTGTTGGTATCTAACAGCCTAGCTTAGGATCCCGGTCCTCCACTGAAAAGATGTCTGATTGTGTCCAAGTCACTTAAAACTAAATGTTGGATTATACATCTGTAAAATGTAGGACTGTCTTAAGGGTTAGGACCATGCTGTAGTATGAATCTTAATTGTATTGGATTTCCTTAGTAGGATCATTCCTGTAAGAGTGCCCGGCCCAGGCCTGCCAGGGGTACCTTCAAGCTTCTGGACAGACCTGAGGAGTCAACCTCTCTTCTGGATCCCTCTCCCACTGGCCAGTTCAATGTGGAACAAGGGATCATCCAACTTTCCTCCCCTTCCTGGTCATCTGGCCCAGAGAACCTGTTTGTCTTCGAGGTGGGTGCCTTAGGCCACCTCAGTTTTTCAGACTAGGTGTGGCAGAACAAGCAATGGACCAAGACCTGTTATGCTAGATGAAAACAACCACCCATTGTAAAGCTGAGAGCTGAAAAGGAGTTCAGATTGCTTTAATTCTACCTCTGAACAATACCCCTCTCAGAAGCCACTCTGCCACCACACCCAGTACATATCTGTCATTAAGTTCCTCCTGGGCCCCTGGAGAGCCTTCCTAGAAAGGTCATCACTGCCTGCCCTCAAGTCTGTCCACTTTATTTCAATAAACTCATCCTCATTTAACTTTTTCCCACTTCAGCTCATCTTCAAACTTCTTGAAGGACATTTCTGCTGGAGAGAAAAGATGAGTTTTTAGGGAGCTTGGAGAAAATGAGTTAAAACTAAGTCACTGGGCCAACCTAGATGGCCAGTAAGTCACCAGCCTATGATGAAGATACATCCCTGCCCAGTTCAGACCTGGGCTTCGCCTCTCTTTCATGGGTCACTGTACCTTATCTCTGGGTTCCCTTGCTCCACTGTTTCCCTCTCCAGCATCCATATCACACAGGGGCTGCTACAATGGACTCTTGAAAACAGGTATGGACTTGTTAAAACTTCCAAAGGATCAAGTTAAAACTTGAGGTTCAAGGCCCCATCTCAGGAATCTCTGATTTATCTTTGCATCCTCAGCTCCCAGTATTTACTCTGCCAACCACATTAAACTTGGAATGTTCCTCAGCCATGTCCTGTTTATCCCCACCCCTTCCCTCTGCCCAGACTGCTCTCTCCCTCTCCACTGCTCCTTATCTGCTGGAAAAGCTCCTTATCACCCCAAAACCTGTGTGGTAGGTTAAACATGGTCACGCATTTTTGGAACTTACATCTGGGCTAGTGTTGTGACTTGCTTTGACCAACAGAGTGTGGTGAAAATGACATGATGCGAGTTCTGATGCTCAGGCCTCAGGAGGCCTGTAGCTTCCACTGTGACCATCTTGGAACCCCGAGCCCAGCATGCCATGACAAAGTCCAGGACAAAGGAGTGCAGGAGAGCAAGGCCCAGTGCCCTGGTTTCCAGCTTACACATTAGCTGAGCAGAGACATGCGAAAGACAGCCCAGGTGGGCCCAACAAAAGAAGCTCCCAGGTAATGCACAGAATCTTGAGAGATAAAAATCCTGGTTGGTTTAAGCATTTGTTTAATGCTCGGGATAATTTGTTACCTAGCAGTAGATACAAAAACAGATACAATGCAGTTCTAATGTGAAGTAACCTCTGTCAAGTTTCCCAGTCAAGAACCTTCTCCAAGTGCCCCAGTGGGTTTTCCACAGGTCGTATCACTTTATAGTCATTTGCTATCTGGCTCTCCCCAGATACCCTGAGCTCTGAGGATGAGGTCCAAATCCGATTCAGCCTCCTAAAACTTGAGGTTCAAGGCCCCATCTCAGGAATCTCTGATTTATCTTTGCATCCTCAGCTCCCAGTATTTACTCTGCCAACCACATTAAACTTGGAATGTTCCTCAGCCATGTCCTGTTTATCCCCACCCCTTCCCTCTGCCCAGACTGCTCTCTCCCTCTCCACTGCTCCTTATCTGCTGGAAAAGCTCCTTATCACCCCAAAACCTGTGTGGTAGGTTAAACATGGTCACGCATTTTTGGAACTTACATCTGGGCTAGTGTTGTGACTTGCTTTGACCAACAGAGTGTGGTGAAAATGACATGATGCGAGTTCTGATGCTCAGGCCTCAGGAGGCCTGTAGCTTCCACTGTGACCATCTTGGAACCCCGAGCCCAGCATGCCATGACAAAGTCCAGGACAAAGGAGTGCAGGAGAGCAAGGCCCAGTGCCCTGGTTTCCAGCTTACACATTAGCTGAGCAGAGACATGCGAAAGACAGCCCAGGTGGGCCCAACAAAAGAAGCTCCCAGGTAATGCACAGAATCTTGAGAGATAAAAATCCTGGTTGGTTTAAGCATTTGTTTAATGCTTGGGATAATTTGTTACCTAGCAGTAGATACAAAAACAGATACAATGCAGTTCTAATGTGAAGTAACCTCTGTCAAGTTTCCCAGTCAAGAACCTTCTCCAAGTGCCCCAGTGGGTTTTCCACAGGTCGTATCACTTTATAGTCATTTGCTATCTGGCTCTCCCCAGATACACTGAGCTCTGAGGATGAGGTCCAAATCCGATTCAGCCTCCCTCCTAACCACTCATGGTGCCAAGCTCAGTACTCTCAGATGAATGTGTCTAGAAGGTATGCCTAGATGAACATTTTACATGCTGCTGCTGCTGCTGCTGTTGCTAAGTCACTTCAGTCATGTCCAACTCTGGGCGACCCTATAGACGGCAGCCCACCAGGCTCCCCCGTCCCTGGGATTCTCCAGGCAAGAACACTGGAGTGGGTTGCCATTTCCTTCTCCAATGCATGAAAGTGAAAAGTGAAAGTGAAGTCACTCAATCGTGTCTGACTATTAGTGACCACGTGGACTGCAACCTACCAGGCTCCTCTGTCCATGGGATTTTCCAGGCAAGAGTACTGGAGTGGAGTGCCATTGACTTCTCCAATTTTACATGCAAATTACTCAACATAGATTTTTAAAGCACATCCTATATTAACAGAACAGGTCCTAGGCCCTGGAATTCCTCTCAGTTTAGCAGGAAAACTGCTCATTATAATACAGCTTTGAAGTGTTGCAGGCAAGTGTATTGCTGGGAGTGTACAAGGCAACGGGTGTGTGGAGGAGTCCAGGAAACCCCTAGAAGAAATGACGTTTAGCCTCATCATAAAAGGTAAGCAAGCTATTACTGTTGGAAGGGAGCTCGTAGGCATGTCCCCACCCTCTACCCCCTTATCCAAGGGAGGAGGGATGCATGGATTGGCCAGGTTCACAGACACAGTCCGGGGGGTGGGGCCTCAGTCTGTGAACGAAAAAACGGGGTTTAAGGTAGGTCCCAGTCTGGGGATGACTCCTGTCTGTGTCTTCTCTCTCAGACATTCAAGGTAAGATGGGGACTTGGACTTTTTCCTATTAACAAGGAGGTGCATTTTCTCCCCCTCCCCGCCCCACTCTCCTTAGAGTGCTAACCAGAGGGGAACCAAGGGAACAGGAACCAGGGCAAAGCCCCAGGGTTAGGGCTCCATGTTGGGCGCTGGGGCCAAAAGTAATAAAAGGTGTGTTCACCTGCCATATCTGTGGTCCATATTCAGGAATACCTTGGGGTAGGGGGCTGGAGGAATCTGTGTTCCAGCCATCTGTCACTTGGCATCAAACCAGAAGAGAGAAAAACCAAAAGGAACTTTTCCTATTCCCGGGAAAGTAAGGCAGAGAATCCCAGAAGAGGGAGAAACCAACAGAAACTTTTCTTGTTCCTGGGAAAATGAGGGCGAGAATCCCAGGTGGAGTGAAGAGAATTAAACATGTGGAGCGATAAATGGAGTGAGAAAGGAGCACAGAAAGAGGCTCACAAAGGAATGCTATACAGTCCTGCATGAGAAGGCTGGACCTAGTTCACAAAAGATGACCTGCTTTGCCCCATAAACATTCCTGTGTTAGCCAACTGCTGACATTCCTAGGGCACTCACTACGTGCCAGGCATGGTTCTAAGTGCCTCACACCAATCAACTCATAATACCCTGGGAGGATTTATATCTCTTATATCTTCTGTGACAAATAACTTGCCCAAGGTCCCCAAACAAGGAACCTGAGGTTCAAAAGTTTCAGCTAAGTGGCAGGTCTGTCCTCTTCAACCAGCTCTGCTGCTCAGCAGCTGTGGGATCTATCAACACTGATAGGACTTCCCTGGGTTCAGTAGTTAAGACTCTGCACTTCCAATGCAGGGGGTGCAGCTTCAATTCCTGGTTGGGAAACTAAGATCCCACATGCCTCGTGGCATGGCCAGAAAATTTAAAAACGAAACAACAACAAAAATACTGTGATACAGGTTCTGTTGAGATGGACTTACCAGGAGGCTTCCTGCAGGAGGTGGTATTTGAAGGACAAGGGATCAGGGCCGGCAGAGGCTATGACAGCTTAAAGTATGGGGACTTCATGGTGCCTAGAAAAGTGGATGGGGAGTAGGGAGGAATGCAGGAAAAAGACTCTCAGAGAAGATCCCCAGAGCTTCACAACGTCAGCATCCAAGAACAGAGTTCAGCAAACCTGTGCCACCGTTAGGAACAGGAGCCGGCTCAACCTTTTCCTTAGTTTCCTATCAAAAAGTGGCTGAGATCCAGGTTCCTGAATCAACTTTATCAAAGTAAATGCAGGTTAAGTGAGCCAAGAATTACTGTTCATAGTCTACTATGTGAGACTATCCTCATTCGAGAAACAACTGTGGACAGGAAGAGGAGATAGAGAATGCTTTTTAATTATTTTCTAAAACACATTTGTATGGTACTCTAGCACTGACAGTATTATTTGCTTGCTCTAAATTTTACTGAGAGATGAATGTTAACACTTCAATTTTTCAGAGGAGAAAACGGAAACCTAGAAGGTTAACACATTTATACAAAGTCACACAGCTTAATGAAAGCTGGGATTCACACCCAAGTTATTCAGACTCCAAATTGTATCCTCATTCATTCTTCCACTCTTTCATTCATTGGGGGAAAAATGTATTGCATGCCCCAAATGTGCCAAGTACAGGACTAGGCACTGAATGCATTTTCATGATAAAATAGCTTATTTTCTGTTTCTCTTTATTCAGTGCATTAAACACTGAAGTAGGAATCCATTAAGAGGAAACTACATCTAGTATTTCTCATGGGAGTCAGTGATTACAGTTTCTTCAAGGTTCTCCTGCTTTTATCTGTAGCTAACTCCAGCCATTATTTCATGGAACACCTGCTTTGTGCCCATCTTGGGCTGGACATTGTGTAAGGACTGTAACAACCAGGCATGAAACTCCACTTTGATCTAGTAATATCTACTATGTGCAAACAATTCAATCCAAATATATTTACTGAGCACATTATCTGGGCAAAGGATTCATTCAACAATATTTGTTGGTACCTCTGATAATCATAATAGCTAATATTTACTGAACACCTGAATCCCGTGGATGGAGGAGCCTGGTGGGTGGGCTGCTGCCCATAGCGTCACACAGAGTCAGACATGACTGAAGCGACTTAGCATGCAAGCATGCACTGGAGAAGGAAATAGCAACCCACTCCAGTGTCCTTGCCTGGAGAATTTCAGGGACAGAGGAGCCTGGTGGGCTGCTGTTTATGGGGTTGCACAGAGTCGGACACGACTGAAGCGACTTAGCAGCAGCAGCAGCAACTGAACACTTACTATCTGCCAAGTACTATGCTAAATTCTTTACAGACATTGTCAGTTAAATATCTCAATAATTTAAAAAAAATTTTTTTTTTTTTTGGTCGCATTGGGTCTTAGCTGGGGTGTGTGGGATCTTCAGTCTTCATTGTAGCACATGGGCTCTAGTTTCCTGACCAGGGACTGAACCCAAACCCCTGCAATGGAAGCACAGAGTCTTAACCACTTCCAATCTTAACCACTGGAGCAACAGGGCAGTCCCAGTAATTCTTGCTGCTGCTGCTGGTGCTGCTGCTAAGTCGCTTCAGTCGTGTCCGACTCTGTGCAACCCCACAGACGGCAGCCCACCAGGCTCCCCCGTCCCTGGGATTCTCCAGGCAAGAACACTGGAGTGGGTTGCCATTTCCTTCTCCAATGCGTGAAAATAAAAAGTGAAAGTGAAGTTGCTCCGTCGTGTCTGACTGTTAGTGACCCCATGGACTGCATGCAACCTACCAGGCTCCTTCATCCATGGATTTTCCAGGCAAGAGTACTGGAGTGGGGTGCCATTGCCTTAAGAGGTAGCAATTTGACAGCTTAAGTCAACTGGCTCAGCACATGCAGTTAGAAAGTGGCAGAGGCAGAATTTGAACCAGGCAGCCAGTATTTTCCACCAGTATACTGTCCAACTCCCACCCTGGGAAGGGCACGAGGGAGACAGTAGTGAACGACACAGATGCTATCCCTGCCCTCAGGATGCTTACAGGCTAGGAGGGAAGATAAACTTTAAACAAATAACCTCCCCCAAGGACATATCTATTCAAGTGGAAGTAGAGGGTGAAGAGTCCATTAAACAGGTGAAGGAGAGAAAGGGAGGTCCATCCCAGCAGTGGAACAGCATGAGGGAAAGCTCCAAGGCAGAAAGAGGATGGCAGGCAGTCCCAAGCTGTGACTCGACTGCGGCCAGGGCAGGTGGATGACAGTGAGAAGCTGTAGAAAAGAGCATGAGGAGTGGCCTGTAAACGTACATTGTTCAGAGTTATCCCAGCTGCTCTAGAGGACAGATCAACTGAGAGCAAGAAAGTGTGTGGCGAGACCAAGCAGAAGGTTCATCTGAGCAGCAGATGCTAGCTTAGATTAGCCTGTTGATAGTGGGAATGGAAGGAGACAGACTGATCAAATATTTGGGAGTTAGGATTTACCAGGCTTTGGGGGGGTGGGGGCGAGGTGAGCAAAAGAAGGGGGATAAATTACAGTTTGGGGCTTGAACAACTCAGTGGGGGTAGAACTCTGGGAAGGAAGACTAGAGTTCAGGTTGCATCTGAGGTGGCTGTGGACCACCATACGGAGCTGGTAAGTAATAGGTGGTTGGTTGTACATATGGTTCTGGAGCTTGGAGGTGCTAAAAGCAAAGGAAATCACCTTGCACAAAGGTGAAAAGAGTGCCTAGGACAGAGGCCTGGAAGAATCCCCAGTCCCGCACCATTAAAAGACAACAGAAAGGAAGAAAGGAGCAAAGACAACTGAGAGACATGCTGAAAGAGGGAGGAGGAAAGCCAGGAGAGAGAGGCATTCCTGAAATACAGAGCAGTGCGTTCAAGAAGGGCAGGACCTGGTGCGACTGAAGTTAGCAGGCAGTAAATACAGGTGTTCTTGCCTGCAAAATTCCATGAACAGAGGAGCAAAGAGTCAGACACGACTGAGCACAAAAATACAGAGATACAAATGCATATAGATGGCCTCTGGTTATTACCTTATACATCACTGATCTTGCATTTCTTTGCAAAATACACAGATACAAATGCCACTGTATAGATGGCCTCTGGTTATTACCTTACACGTCCCTGATCTCGCATTTCTTTGCTGCCACCTTTTCCTCATCCTGTTCCTTACAGGAGTGTATTTCTTAAATATTGTGCTGGCATTTTCTTTTATGAAGTGTCTGGGAATTTTTCATCTACTTTGAGAAATTTGGTTTACTTTTGCATGGTCTCTAAATCTTCCTTCAACATTGCCTTGTAAATGTCATACCTGATTGTCCTTCCAGCATCCTGAGATTTGCTTCAAATCAAATTCTTCCTGTTATTTTCTCAGGTTGACTCTCTTGAACTTTTTTCTCTGTTTCTTCTTTTCTGCCAGGAGCTCAAACTCGAAACCTCTTGGCACCAGTGATTTTTAAGTTATTATCTCCTAGTGTCGTTTGTATTTGTCCTGCCTTTCCATTCTTTTTTATTACCATCCTGACGGGGCTTCCCTGGTAGCTCAGATGCTAAAGCGTCTGCCTACAACGCCGGAGACCCAGGTTCGGTCCCTGGGTTGGGAAGATCCCCTGGAGAAGGAAATGGCAACCCACTCCAGTATTCTTGCCTGGAAAATCCCATGGAGAGAAGAGCCTGGTGGGCTACAGTCCATGGGGTTGCAAAGAGTCGGACATGACTGAGCGACTTCACTTCACTTCAAATACAGGTAAGCCTGTTGTGATCTGGGATTTGTCCTGAGGTGTCCCCATGAAGGCAGGGCTTGAGGTTCACTCAGGAAGGGTAGGGGATTTGGATACACAGAGGAGAGGGCCTGACCTGGCATGTGTGGGGTAAAGAAAATAACACCAGCAGGTAGAAATAGGAAGAGGTGGGGCCGGAGGATGAAGAGGGTAAGGAATATGTGCCACTCACTGACTGGCTAGTTCATGCTCATTTAATGCTCTAAATTACCCTGCAAGGGAGGAGCTACCAACCGTTTGGTAGAGAGGAGAACACTCAGCTAGAGATCTGAAATGACTTGTTCAAGATGATACATGTGAGTGGTAATGAATGACTGACTTCTAACCTGAGTCTGAGTCCAGGACTGTCACCTCATGCCTCCTTGACTCTGGTGGCAAGGAGGGAAATAGATCGCAGAGGGTCAGGGCTCAACAAGGGTAGAAAGGAGGGACTAGGCCTGGAGAGATTTAGATGCAGTTTCAACAAGGTGTGGAAAGTAGGTGTAAGCTGAGGGTGGGGTAGACAGGGTATTTAGTTGGAGCAACTGAGCAGAAAGAGGTTCCAGTGATTGAAGTGGATACACGGGGCAGACAAAGGCTTTGACGACTTGATGAGTGCACCCGGCCTACACGAGTGACAACCAGAGGTAGATGTCAGGAGGTAAAAAGATACACAGATTTGAACGTCAGAAAACTCTAGGCTGTGGGAGATACGAAAAGCTTCAGTATGCTTTTTCTTTACCTTAACAGCTGAGAAGGGGCTAGTTCTGGGAGAGATGTGACAGGGGAAGGGCATCATTCTGCTGATTCAAAGACGACTCCAGGCTCACTTTGCCTCGGTTCCCCCCACAGATGGCTTTCCCCTGCCGCAGGTCCCTGAAACCCAAGATCCTGACCTGCCTTCTAGCGGGTTTGAGTTTCTCGATCCTGCATCACTGGTTCCTCGGAGACCCCAGGTTTCAGCAGAAGCAGGGGTCGGATGGGTCCCTGCAGGTGACCCACGTGGCCCTTGCTGCCACGTCGCCGTCCAGCCCGGGGCCTCCGTGCGTGGCCAACGCCTCAGCGAACGCCACGGCCGACTTCGAGAAGCTGCCTGCGCGCATCCAAGACTTCCTGCGGTACCGCCACTGCCGCCGCTTCCCGCTGCTCTGGGACGCGCCGGGCAAGTGCAGGGGCAGCCGCGGGCCCTTCCTGCTGCTGGCCGTGAAGTCGGCACCGGCCAACTTCGAGCGGCGCGAGCTCATCCGCCGCACGTGGGGGCAGGAGCGCAGCTACGGCGGGCGACCGGTGCGCCGCCTCTTCCTGCTGGGCACCCCCGCCCCCGAGGGCGCGGAGCGCGCCGAGCAGCTGGCGGAGCTGGCCGCGCTGGAGGCGCGCGAGCACGGCGACGTGCTGCAGTGGGCCTTCACCGACACCTTCCTCAACCTCACGCTCAAGCACGTGCACCTGCTCGACTGGCTGGAGGCCCGCTGCCCGCACGCGAGCTTCCTTCTCAGTGGCGACGACGACGTCTTCGTGCACACGGCCAACGTGCTCCGCTTCCTGGAGGCAAAGTCGCCCGACCGCCATCTCTTCGCCGGGCAGCTCATGAGCGGCTCCGTGCCCATCCGCGAGAGCTGGAGCAAGTACTTCGTGCCCCCGCAGCTCTTCCCCGGGCCGGTCTACCCGGTGTACTGCAGCGGCGGCGGCTTCCTCCTGTCCCGCCGCACGGTCCGGGCCCTGCGCCAGGCCGCCCGCCACACCCCGCTCTTCCCCATCGACGACGCCTACATGGGCATGTGTCTGGAGCGCGCCGGCCTGAAGCCCAGCGGCCACGAGGGCATCCGGCCTTTTGGCGTGCAGCTGCCCGGCGCCCGGCAGCCCTCCTTCGACCCCTGCATGTACCGCGAGCTGCTGCTGGTGCACCGGTTCGCGCCCTATGAGATGCTGCTCATGTGGAAGGCGCTGCACAACCCAGGGCTGAGCTGTCACCGGGGCCACAGGGTGTCTTGAGGCTGGGAGGTCAGTGTGGGGGTGCCTGGGGGTCGGTCATGAGGAAACTAGGGAAGGCAGTGACGGGGGAATCTGGGAAGACAGTATTGAGAAAGCCTTTGGAAGGTCAATGTTAAGGGGCTGTGTTGGCATCTGATTAGTAAGCCTGAAGGACAGTGATTAGGGAGTGACCTGGGAGAGACCCAGGTTCCATTCCTGGGTCGGGAGGATCCCCTGGAGGAGGACATGGCAACCTGCTTCAGTATTCTTGCCTAGAGAATCCCATGGACAGAGGAGCCTGCTGGGCCATGGTCCATACAGTCGCAAAGAATCGAACACGACTGAAGTCACACACAGGCACACAAGGGCAACTAGAGTCTGCTGTGAACCGAACCTCCATGGTTGGGGGGGGGGGGTGAGGTGGGTGCCGGTCAGTAACCAGACTCTGAAGATCAGGCTGTGGTCCTGACTTCCAGGAGCTGCCAGTCGTTGGCAAAGTACAAAAGTCAAGAAAACAGCTTGAGAATGAGGCAGACATGTGTGCTGTCAAAGTCCCAACTATGTAAGATGGACAAGAAGGGCTGAGCTTCAAGGAAGAAAGCCTGGATGAGAAGCCGGGAGCCTGACCTGATGCCTTCCCTGCCCTCGGGGGGCGGTCCCGTCTTCCCCGCTGGCGGACTCCCTCTGGCATAACCATGTACTTTGTCACTTGGCTGGGCCCTCTCCTGGCCCTGCATCTTTGCAAGCTTTGATCCCTTTACTGGAAATGTCCACCAGCCATCCCTGTCCAGGTCTCTCGTATGGATGAGGAGGCCTGCAAGGGGCGGGGGAGCTGTCCACCAAACTCTGTTACCCCTTCCTCCTGGGCACACGCCTAGACTATACTTCCCAGACTCCCTTGAAGTGGGTTGTGGGCATGTGACCAGCCTGTCTTCATGGATGTGTATAGTTGTGAAGAAGACCCCTCCTGAACCCTGACCTCACCTCTGCTCACTTTCTCCTTCCCCCAGATTGGCACATGGATGAGCTATAACCTTGCAGATGCCTGGGTTCCTCAACCTTGGCACAATTGCCATTTTGAGTTATCTGCTGTGAAGGGCTGTCTTGTGCATTGGAGAACATTTAGTCATATCTCTGTCCTCTGCCTACTAGATGCCAGCCTCACACCCCAAGTCATAACAACCAGAAATATCTCTGAAGTTTGCCACACATACCCTGGTGAGTGGGGCTTCTCTGGTGGCTCAGACGGTCAAGAATCTGCCAGCAATGTCTGTATTCAATCCCTGGGATGGGAAGATCCCCTGAAGGAGGAAATGACTACCCACTCCAGTATTCTGGCCTGGAGATTCTCGTGGACGGAGCCTGGCAGGCTACAGTCCATGGGGTTGCAAAGAATTGGACATGGCTGAGTGACTTTCGCTTTCACCGTGGTGAGCAAAATCACCTCTAGTGTGAACCGCTGACCTAGAAGAAGGCAGGGAAACAAGAGGGCTTCCCAGTTCACTGCAGGGGGCAGGGCTGCTCGTGGACTAACCTGGAATACTCGGCTCAAACTGCTGAGCAGAATAAATTAAACTTATGTTTTCTGAGCCTCCTGGGTTTTGTTGACACTCCGTTAGGGCAACCTTGGTAATCTGTCCTCTCTGATCCCTGTTTCTACCCAACCAGACTGGCTGCTCCCAGAGGGAGGGACCATGTCAGAATCATGTCCGGTGATAACCCATGGAGGGAGGCCTGGCATCCTGCAGGCTCACTCTTAACTTGGGAGGTAGAAGGAGCAGGAGGAAGAGGCACCGTCCAAGCAGCCTTTCTGCAGTCCTGGATCCCTGGACCCCCAGGAGCCATGGCCACTTGTCCCCTGCCGGCTTGCTTCTGAGCAGGGTCTGGCTCATAGTAAGTACTTCCTAAATGCCTTAGGGGTGAAAAAATGAATGGATGGTACCCATCTGTCCCAATGGTATGAACTGTATCCATCGGGACAGTGTATTAGTTTCCTATCGCGGCTGTAACAAATTGCCACGGATGTGGGGGCTTAAAGATACACCCATAGTTATTATCTTATAGTCCTACATATCAGAAATCCAAAATGAGTCTTGCTGGGCTAAAAGTCAAGGTGTCAGGCCTGCATTCCTTCTGGAAGGTTCCAGGGCAGAATTTGTTCCCCTGCCTCTTCCAGCTTCTAGAGACTGCCCACATTTCTTGGTTTCGGGCTTCCTTCCATCTCCAGAGGCAGCAGTCACATCACTCTGACCTCTGCTTCCTTTGGACCCATGTCCTCTGACTTCCTTGCCTCCCCTTTCATTTTATAAGGACTCGTGATCAAACTGGGTCTGCCTGGATAATCCAAAATTATCTTTCTGTCTTAAAGTCCACCAATCAGCAACCTTCATTAATTCCTTTTTTTCCATGTAAACTAACATATAAATAGGTTTCAGGGATTAGGGCCTAGACATTTTTTTTGGCGGGGACATTATTTCACTTACCATCAGTCAGTCATTCGGTCAGCTCAGTTGCTCAGTTGTGTCTCACTCTTTGCGACCCCAAGGACTGCAGCACGCCAGGCCTCCCTGTCCATCACCAACTCCCAGAGTTTACTCAAACTCATGTCCATTGAGTCAGTGATGCCATCCAACCATTTCATCCTCTGTCAGCCCCTTCTTCTTCTGCCTTCAATCTTTCCCAGCATCAGGGTCTTTTCAGATGAGTCAGTTCCTCGCATCAGGTGGCCAAAGTATTGGAGTTTCAGCTTCAGCATCGGTCCTTCCAATGAATATTCAGGACTGATTTCCTTTAGGATGGACTGGTTGGATCTCCTTGCAGTCCAAGGGACTCTCAAGAGTCTTCTCCAACACCACAGTTGAAAAGCACCAATTCTTCAGCTCTTAGCTTTCTTTATAGTCCAACTCTCACATCCATACATGACTACTGGAGAAACCATAGCTTTGGCTAGGCAGACCTTTGTTGGAAAAGTAATGTCTCTGCTTTTTAATATGCTATCTAGGTTGGTCATAACTTTTCTTCCAAGGAGCAAGCGTCTTTTAATTTCGTGGCTGCAGCCACCATCTGCAGTGATTTTGGAGACACCCCAAAAATAAAGTCTGTCACTGTTTCTACTGTTTCCCCATTTGATCTTGGTTTTCTGAATGTTGAGTTTTAAGGCAACTTTTTCACTCTCCTCTTACTTTCATCAAGAGGCTCTTTAGTTCTTCTTCACTTTCTGCCATAAAGGTTTTGTCATCTGCATAGCTGAGGTTGTCACTTACCATGGTGTCCAATAAATATTTGTTGAAAAAATGAACAATAATGAAATAATGAACAAAAATTAATAAGTTAACAAATGTGCTTCCTTCACACAGACCTCCCTAATATGAACTCTCATTCTGGTCAGTTGAGTATCATTAACACGGAATTTTCTTCCCACTTATCAAGTGCTTTCAGTTCAGTTCAGTTCATTTCAGTCGCTCAGTCGTGTCCGACTCTTTGGGACCCCTCGAACCTCAGCATGCCAGTCCTCCCTGTCCATCACCAACTCTCAGAGTCCACCCAAATCCATGTCCATTGAGCCGGTGATGCCATCCAACCATCTCATCCTCAGTTATCCCCTTTCTCCTCCTGCCCCCAATCCCTCCCAGCATCACAGTCTTTTCCAATGAGTCAACTCTTCGCATGAGGTGGCCAAAGTACTGGAGTTTCAGCTTTAGCATCATTCCTTCCAAAGAAATCCCAGAGCTGATNGGAATAGAGGGAATGCAAGGCACCTCCCATCCTGGCTGAGGCTCTGGAAATTTTCTACTCTTAATTTTTCTTTCCTTACCAGTCTGAGTTTGAATGCATTCACCCTGAGAAACAGCAGAAAAAGAAAAGTTACAGGAACTCTGGAACTATCTGTGTCAAGATTTGTCAGGTGAGACAATAGCCCATGTGACCCAGCCTTTGACTTCTAAGCTCCATGACCCCAATCCCTTCACTCCAGCTATAACCGTGGTTTCAACTACAGGTAGAAACAGAATATTCATTCCTGGACTATGTGATGGGAGGCTGTCAAATCAACTTCACTGTAAGTTGCTTCATCAGGGGCAAGAAGACAGATCTGGGGCTCGAAGATGGCCTTCAACTCTCCTCCTCCCCTCCCCTCAGGTGGGCATAGACTTCACAGGCTCCAATGGAGACCCTTCCTCACCTGATTCTCTGCACTACCTGAGCCCAGCAGGGGTCAATGAGTACCTTACGGCACTGTGGAGCGTGGGCAGTGTGGTTCAGGACTATGACTCGTAAGCAGCTTTGCTCTTACTCCTCGCCGCTCCCTGCAGACGTTGTTAGCCTCTGGGCTTGTAGTCCTCTCACTGCCTCTTCCCCTCTTTGCTGTCTTCTCACAGGGACAGGCTGTTCCCAGCATTTGGATTTGGGGCCCAGGTACCCCCTGACTGGCAGGTGAGTGTTTTCTCCCCTCCACTGCTCCTGTTTTTAGTTTCATGGTCCTGATCAGGGGGGATGTGGTAAACTTGCTGCTTGGCACCCAGCTTTATGTGGAATTGCAGGGATTCATCCGTACAGGCATGTATACAACAGATGCTCAGGACTGAATACCTCCTAAATAACACTTTGTACATATCCTAGTGCCCTTTTTCTTAGCACACAAGTAGTCACGGGGAAAGAACCTCATTACCTCATTTTTATTCTTGCCCTCAGGTTTCCCATGAATTTGCTTTGAACTTCAACCCCAGTAACCCCTTTTGTGCAGGTAAGTCCCCCATCCTCCAGCATAAGGTGTATCTGTCCAATCTCTGCCAAGTTTGTGTGGGCAAGGGAGAATGAGGGTGGGGAGATAGACACCTGACTCCATTGTCTAGAGGAGTGGATTGTACAACTAGGCCTCTGGAGTCAAATGTTCATCCTGCCACTTGATAATCATGTGTCTTGGGGCCAGTTGCTTAGCTTCTTTGTGCTTTGGCTTCATAATAAGAAATACTATAGGATATTGAATATTTTAAGAAGATGCATATAAAGCTTGAAGCAGTAATCCTGGCACATTCTAAGTGCTCTCTAAACTATGGTAGCTGTTATATTATCATTATTATCTTTGCCTAGAGGCTCACAGGTACTTATTTGGGCATCAGTAGAAGCATTGGTGCCTCCTTGCAGCTCTGTTAAGGGTACTTTTTGCTTCAGGTTCTTTTGTCTAGAGAGGACCAAACCCCATGTTTCCCTAGCCACCTGCAAGTAAACAAGCTGAAGTTGAAAATTTGACTTGATCTAATCTGATCTGTGATCTAATCTGATCTGTGCTTTTATTAAGATTACAGGTCAGTTAATATGTAGAATGTCCTTCAGTTTGGGTTTACCTATTTCCTCATAGTTAGATTCAAGTTACGCATTTTGGGCAGGAATACCACAGAAGCCGTGCTGTATGTTCCGGAGGCCTAAGTTGATTTATCCTCTTACCAGTCTTATTAACTTTGATCATTCGGTTGAGGTGGAATCTACCAGGTTTCTCTTCTATACAAGTACGGTTTTTTTCTTTATATGTAATTTTAAACATTTTTAATTGAAGGATAGTTGATGTACGATGTTGTATTAGTTCCTAATGTACAACAGAATGATTCAGTTTATATATATAAACATATTCTTTTCCATTACCATTTATTACAGGACCTTGTTTATTTTATATATAGTAATTTGTATCTGCTGATCTCAAACTCCTAATTTACTGCTCCACTATGCTCTTTCCTCTTTGTTAACCATAAATTTGTTTTCTGTGTCTATTTCTGTTTTGTATACAGGCTCATTTGTATCATATTTTAGATTCTAAATACCACATATCATATGGCATTTGTCTTTCTGGCTTACTTAGAGGGCTAATCTCTAGGTCCATCCATGTTGCTGCAAATGGCAATATTTCATTCCTTTACACACACACACACATTTAACTAATTTTTATTCCTTTTTAATTTAAAAAATATTTTCTTTTTTGGTCGTGCCATGCAGCATGTGGGAACTTAGTTTCCAGGGATCATACCCAGGCACCCTGCAGTGGAAGTATGGATTCCTAACCACTGGACAACCAGGGAATTCCACAGTTTAAGACACATTATTTTTCTCAAGATTATTTGAATCTATTTTTTATTTTAGTATTTTTTAATTGAAGTATAGTTGATTTGTAATGTGTTAACTTCTGCTGTATACCAAAGTGATTCAGTTATATATAGTCTTTTTTAATACTCTTTTCCATTATGGTTTATCATAGGATATTTAATATAGTAATCAGTGTTATATAGTAGAACTTGTTTATCCATTCTGTATATAAAAGCTTAAATCTGCTAACCCCAACCCCTCACTCACATCCCTCCCCCAACACCTTCCCACTTGGCAACCACAAGTGTATTCTCTATGTTTGTGGTTCTGGTTCTATTTCATAGATAGCTTTATTCATATACCACCTCTTTCTTAATTCATCTGTTGATGGACATCAAGGATGCTTCCATGTCTTGGCAACTGTAAATAATGCTGCTATGAACATTGGGGTGTATGTATCTTTTTGAATTAGTGTTTTCGTCAAATATATGCCCAGGAGTGAGCTTGCTGGATCATTTGGCATCTATACTTTTAGGTTTTTAAGGAGCCTCCATACTGTTTCCATAGTAGCTGCACCAATTTTATATTTCCACTAACAGTGTAGGATTCCCTTTCTTCCACATTTTTCCAGCATTTGTTACTTGTAAATTTTTTAATGATGGCCCTTCTGACTGGTGTGAGGTGATACCTTACTGTAATTTTGATTTGCAGTTCTTCACTTGTGGGGGGCCATGCCACACAGCATGCAGAATCTTAGTTCCTTCAGTCAGTTCAGTCACTCAGTTGTGTCCGATTCTTTGCGACCCCATAAATCGGAGCACGCCAGGCCTCCCTGTCTATCACCAACTCCCGAAGTTCACTCAGACTCAACGTCCATCGAGTCAGTGATGCCATCCAGCCATCTCATCCTCTGTCGTCCCCTTCTTCTCCTGCCCCCAATCCCTCCCAGCATCAGAGTCTTTTCCAATGATTGAATTCTTCGCTTGAGGTGGCCAAAGTACTGGAGTTTCAGCTTTAGCATCATTCCTTTCCAAAGAAATCCCAGGGCTGATGACCTTGCAGTCCAAGGGACTCTCAAGAGTCTTCTCCAGCACCGCAGTTCAAAAGCATCAATTCTTCGGCGCTCAGTCTTCTTCACAGTCCAACTGTCACATCCATACATGACCACAGGAAAAACCACAGCCTTGACTAGATGGACCTTTGTTGGCAAAGTAATGTCTCTGCTTTTCAATATGCTATCTAGGTTGGTCATAACTTTTCTTCCAAGGAGTAAGCGTCTTTTAATTTCATGGCTGCAATCACCATCTGCAGTGATTTTGGAGCCCCCAAAAATAAAGTCTGACACTGTTTCCCCATCTATTTGCCATGAAGTGATGGGACCGGATGCCATGATCTTCATTTTCTGAATGTTGAGCTTTAAGCCAACTTTTTCACTCTCCTCTTTCACTTTCATCAAGAGGCTCTTTAGTTCCTCTTCACTTTCTGCCATAAGGGTGGTGTCATCTGCATATCTGAGGTTATTGATATTTTTCCCGGCAATCTTGATTCCAGCTTGTGCTTCTTCCAGCCCAGCCTTTCTCATGATGTACTCTGCATATAAGTTAAATAAGCAGGGTGACAATATACAGCCTTGATGTACTCCTTTTCCTATTTGGAACCAGTCTGTTGTTCCATGTCCAGTTCTAACTGTTGCTTCCTGACCTGCATATAGGTTTCTCAAGAGGCAGGTCAGGTGGTCTGGTATTCCCATCTCTTTCAGAATTTTCCACAGTTTATTGTGATCCACACAGTCAAAGGCTTTGGCATAGTCAATAAAGCAGAAATTGATGTTTTTCTGGAACTCTCTTGCTTTTTTGATGATCCAGCGGATGTTGGCAATTTGATCTCTGGTTCCTCTGCCTTTTCTAAAACCAGCTTGAACATCAGGGAGTTCACGGTTCACATATTGCTGAAGCCTGGCTTGGAGAATTTTGAGCATTACTTTACTAGCATGTGAGATGAGTGCAATTGTGCGGTAGTTTGAGCATTCTTTGGCATTGCCTTTCTTTGGAATTGGAATGAAAACTGACCTTTTCCAGTCCTGTGGCCACTGCTGAGTTTTCCAAATTTGCTGGCATATTGAGTGCAGCACTTCCACAGCATCATCTTTCAGTATTTCAGATAGCTTAGTTCCTTACCAGGGATCAAACACGTGCCCCCTGCAGTGGAAGCACAGAGTCCTAACCACTGGACCGTCAGGGAATTCCCTGCATGTCTCTAATAATTACCAGTGTTGAGCATCTTTTCATGTGACTGCTGGCCATCTGTATCTTTAAAGATTTGTCTGTTTAGGTCTTTTGCCCACCTTTTGATTGGATTATTTGGGTTTTTTTGATACTGAGTTGTATGAGCTATTTGTATATTTTGGAATTAAAGCTCTTGTTGATCACATCATTTCCAAACATTTTTTCACAGTCTGTAGTTTGTCTTCTTGTTTATAATTTCCTTTGCTGTACTGAAGCTTGTTAAGTTTGATTAGGTCCCATTTGTTTATTTTTGCTTTTATTCCTCTTTCCTTGAGAAATATTTTGCCTATATTCCTTTTTAGTTTTATGGTGTTGTGTTTTATATTTAAGGCTTTAGGCCATTTAGAGTTTATTTTGGTGTATGGTATGAGGGAGTGTTCTAACTTCATTAATTTACTTGGCGGCAGTCCAGCTTTCCCAGCACCACTTGGTGAAGAGACTGTCTTTTCTCCTTTGTATGTTTTTGCCTCCTTTGTTAATTGACTATGGGTGAGTGGGCCTGTTTTTTTTTTTTTTTTAACTAATAGTCATCATCCTTTGGAAGGATACTTTGAGACTATATAAATATCCAATCACTCATCAATTTTTTACCTTTTGGCATCCATTGATAATCCTTGCCTTAAGCAATTATCTCTGTCAAATGATTCTATAATTTCTTCTACATTAAGAGCTTTTCCTTGTCTATTATATCTCTGTGGATTCTTATTTGATAAAATGGGTTATAATTTATTATTTTTTAAGTACATTATAATTTGATGCTCAATGCGCCTGGATTTGTTCAGGGGATTCCCCCAGTCTGGATTTTAATTCAAGCTGTGGTTCAGGGCACATGCCCTTCCTCTCTTTGGCCCTAATTTTCTCATCTGTAGGGTAAGGTTAAGAACCTTGTGTTACAGGGGCGAGTGAATGAAATCCACCCAAGTTCCCAAATCTCCATGGCCAGGATAAAGTGTCGTCAGGGCTGGCAGAACCCCAAGAGGCCCAGTATTTTATGGTATTTTTTGCCTTTCTTCTCTAGGCATCCAGGGCATTGTGGATGCCTACCGCCAGGCCCTGCCCCAGGTTCGGCTCTATGGTCCCACCAACTTTGCACCCATCATCAACCATGTGGCTAGGTTTGCAGCCCAGGCTGCAAATCAGAGGAATGCTTCGGTGAGAGTTATAGGAGGTAGTGGGCAAGGAAGGGGCGGAGGGGGCTCCCTTGAGGACTGTATAACAAGAGACTTCTTGTCAGTGTGGGAATGTGTGGCTGGGATGTTTAGAGGGTCTACCTCAGTATATGAATGGACTTGCCTTTAGCAATACTTCGTGCTGTTGCTGCTGACCGATGGTGCTGTGACAGATGTGGAGGCCACACGTGAGGCTGTGGTTCGTGCTTCCTACCTGCCCATGTCGGTGATCATAGTGGGTGTGGGCTGTGCTGACTTCGAGGCCATGGAGCAGCTGGACGCTGATGGTGGACCCCTGCACACACGATCCGGGGAGGCAGCTGCTCGTGACATAGTGCAGTTTGTGCCCTACCGGCGTTTCCAGAATGTGAGTAGGGGCAAGCTTGGGGATAGAACAGAGCTGGGAGTTCAGCCTTCCACCTCTCCCGGATGTGTGTGGGGATACTTAACTCTTCACCTGAGCCTGGGGCAGGGTTAGGTGTTGGATTCTGTATCCTTTCTTGGGTGTGAAATGTAGACCTTGTACAAATGAAGCCACTGTGGCCCATCACTGAACTTGCCCCTCTTCTCCTGGCAGGCCCCTCGAGAGGCACTGGCGCAGACTGTACTTGCAGAAGTACCCACGCAACTGGTCTCCTACTTCAGGGCCCAAGGTTGGGCCCCATTCAAGCCACCTCTACCTGCAGCCAAGGACCCTGCACAGGCCCCCCAGGCTTAGATTCCCTTGAAGGGGTCAACCGTGGGCATTCCTCAGTCCCATGTTAAGGTCCGCAGCCCTGAACACACATTCCCTGGTGCTTGCACTTTGTTTTATACTTAATCCTGCTGTTGCTGCCCTTGATCTCACCTGCTTGCCCCTGGAGTCCCTCATTCAATAAAGATGAAGACCACTCCTTTGCTACCACTCCGTGTTTTAGGTGGGAATCTATTAGCCATGGTTAGTTCTCCTCTCTGGACTTACTTGTTGACTTTAGGGGTTGTTGGAGTCAACGAATCCTCTCCTTCCAAGAAATTGGGTATTCCCGGCCAGATAATCTAGAGACACTGACTCTGTTTTGGAAAATGCAAAGACTGAGTATAAGCCAAACACCTAGTCTACCCTGCCTCAGAGCAGAGCTGAGCTGGGAGCACAGCCAAGGTGGAAACTGTTAGGGGAGGGGATCAAGGGCTATGCCTGACTCCCTGGAAGGTGGAGCAGTGGTGGTTCGAGTTCTAAAAATAGGCTACAAGCCTCACTTTTTTTAATCGTTATTCTTTTTCTTACTAGAAAATATGTATATTCATTATAGGGAAAAATACCACCCAAACTCCCATCTCCCATTAAAATATTTGGTGCATATTTTTTAATACTTCATACATATTTATATTTACAGTGATGCATGTTTTTTATTTTACAGAATTGGGACCATACTGTATGTACTGTTTTAGTATGCTTTAAATGTTTTTTAAATGTATGCTAGTTAGTACAAAATTATTTCAAATATATTGTATGATATAGATAATGGGCAGGGTGTATTTCCTATGTCTGACAAACTTTTTTCTCTAGATTACTACACTGTTTGCACTTTGTTTTATTGTATTTTGGGTATTTTACCCATTAGAACTTATTACTGACTTCATTCTTTTTAATGCCTATAGATTTCTCTGTGTATGAGTGTATTATAGCTTACTTAGCCAATCCCTCGGGGAAGGCAATGGCACCCCACCCCAGTACTCTTGCCTGGAAAATCCAATGGACGGAGTAGCCTGGTGGGCTGCAGTCCATGGGGTCGCTAACAGTCGGACAGACTGAGCAACTTCACTTTCACTTTTCTCTTTCATGCATTGGAGAAGGAAATGGCAACCCACTCCAGTGTTCTTGCCTGGAGAATCCCAGGGATGGGGGAGCCTGGTGGGCTGCCGTCTATGGGGTCACACGGAGTCGGACACGACTGAAGTGACTCAGCAGCAGCAGCAGCAGCCGATCCCTAATTTATCAAGGTTTGGGTCCCTTCTGGTTTTCTTCCATTACAACAAACAATCCTGTAAGGAATATCCTAATACATTTATCTGTGCGTTTATATAGTAATATTTCTGAAAATGTTATTCCTACAAGTGAAAATGTTCAAAAGATAAGAATACTTAATATTTTAATAGATACTGTAAATTGCATTTCATAACAATTTTTTACCCATTTCATTAATATGACAGGCAAAAAACCCCCTCAGTCTTAGTTGAATTTATTGAATTACAAAGGCTGGGTATCATTTTATGTTTATTTTTCAATTGTATCTCTTAATGAATAGCTTTTCTATAGGTTGTTGTTGTCCTTTACAGCCTTTATTGTTATAGTTATTCAGCAACTCTATCTCTTGTACATGTTAAAAACATTTCCTCCCAGGCTATTATCTTTTCAGTTATAGTGTCTTTTGTTCTATGTAACTCTTTTGATATGGAAATTTAAAAATTTTATGTATGTCAGTCTAGCTTGCTTTTGTGTATGTGTGTGTAACCTAGCTTGTTTTTTTAAAAAATTATCCATATATATTACTTACTTTTCATGACATTAAACAGTCTCTTATATTACCATTTCTATTGGCTACATACTATTTTTATAGTGTACTTTATCTTCTTAGATACTGTTTCCATTTTTTCCTTTATAAACAACAGTGTGATCGACATCCTTAAAGTAGTAACTTAGATTATATCTGTGTATCCTTTGGATCCATTCTTAGAAATGGAATTGCTGTGATTAAAAAGTATAAAAAAGTTAAGACTTTTCAGCACCTATTGTGAAAATGCCCCCTCCAGAAAAGCTGTATTAGTTCATTAGTTAGAAAACTTCAGACTTTTAAGAATACTCAATAGACTCTTTTCCCTCTGTCTTCAAATTATAAAAGTAATAACCCCCAGATTTAAACAGATGGATACATGTTCCATCCTCATACATACTCTTCCATTCCACTTCCTAGAGGTATAACACTGTTCATCGTCTGTAGATTCTTCCAAAACATGAACACAGTGAAAAGGATCCTAACAGTCAAGATATTGCATGTGTTTCTTTGACACTTTTTCCCCTTTTCGAGTCCTCTGCCCAGGTAGAACTCATTAATCCTTTGATGTCCGTCTCCATCTTTCTCCCTCCATTTCTACTTTTGACCCTTGGAATGAAGAGTTCTTGGAACAATAAATGAATTGTCCCATTTTCTGGAGCGTCTTCTCTTCCCTGTCAGGCTCCTGGAGGGCAGGGACTGGTCAACACTCTACCACCTGTACTGTTCCTAGCATAGTGCAACACTCAAGTTTTAGTGAAAACAACCTGAGTAGGGATAATCAGGCCTGCATCATTTCTGACTCAAATGCCCCCTACAGGTTCTCAAGTCTCCCTAAGATTTTACCTGAAAAAAATGGGAAGTTCTGCCTGCACCGGCACCTAGCAAGAGTTGAGGTGAAAAGTGAGGGGCACAGCACGGCTTCGTGCCGACTGGTAGCTCTGCAAGAAGGCAACCTTTAGAGAAAGGTAGGCTCAGGGTCTCACTGTGGCTCAGCTCTTCACTAGCTGTGTGACCTTGCAACTTTCCTGATCTGAACGATTTCTCCGTGATTGTGAAGATTAGAGAAGGCATATAACATCCAGAGTACTATCTTAGGTGCATGGTAAACACTCCACACACATGAACTACTGCTGCTACTATACTGATCTGGGCTTCTCCAAGAAGGTACTTTGATAGACTCCCCCCCACCACACTTACGTACCAAAGGCAACTTAGAGTGCCAGCCTCCCTGCCCACAACGGACCCCCCAGCACTGATCCAGCTTCTTTCAGCACAGACTTACACTCTACTCCAACAATCAGCATGTTTAATGTGCGTCTCCTGTGGCACTGTCCCCTGCCCCCTCTGCGGTTCGAACACCATGGGCTCGGACTCGATACAAGCACGTGAAACGGGGGTGGCCCCAGTTGCTTAGAATCTGGATCTTCACCTTGGGAAAGGCAGCTGGGGGGTCATTCTGGAGAGAAAAATGGATGATGCCAATGTCTGCTCTCCCAAGGGCTGCCTTCCTTCCCAATCTTCCCTAAGTGTCCCATTCTCTTAGACCCCTCACCTCCCAGAGACCAACATACCTGTAGGTGGAAAGTCTGAATCTCAGATTTCTCCACGTCGAAGGTAAATTTCCCCAAGAAGACCTCAGTCTCGTCATCAACTTGGAGGCCCTGGTAAGTGAAGAATGAGTGGAGGAACAAAGACACAGGTGGAGGTATTGAGAACCTACTTTGTGTTCAGTAGTTGTATACACACTCATTTATTTTTTGGTGTTAGGATGATAGTGTGTGGAATCTGGGCTCAAAGAAATCAAGTTGCAAATTTAAGCCTGACCACTTGTTAGCTGTGTGACCTTGGGCAAGTTACCTCCCCTATCTGAGAATTACTTTTTCTCATCTATGAAGGGGGGAGATAATAGCACTTCATAGGATATGTGGATGCAAGGATATATAATCCATGTAAAGTACTCAAAACAGATTAAGGACTCAATAAACTATAACCAATATTTGAATATGGTATGGTTATTTAAGACCTATGGCAACCCTGAGAGGCAAGTGGTAGTATCTCCATTTTATGGATGAGCAAGCAAAGACTCAGTAGTCCTAGTTTTCATGACTGCCTTGTGCTCTGTAGGAAAATCCCCCACCTCCTTGGCCTCAGCCCCACTTACATAGACTGCAAAGTCACGGGGGGCACTGTTAGCTCCCCGGGTGTGTGCCACAGTGGGCGGTGGATGCTGCAGAGTGATGTCGCTCAGCTGCACACGACCTGGCAACCGGATCACCACCTGGCCCTGGTCGCCCTCAAAAGCCCAGCAATTTCCAGGGAACACATCTGGCTGCAGTGGGGGTGGATAGATCTTCAGAACCACAGGCCTGAGCAACTGTGGCCCTTCCCCAGCCTCCTGGGCATTGGTTCTAGTAGGCCCCTCCATCAGCTTGACCCTACCAAGGGCCCACCCAGGACTCCAGTCCCTAGCAGTGCCAGAAAGTGTTAGTTGCTCAGTCATTTCCGACTCTTTGTGGCCCCATGGAGTAGCCCACCAGGCTCCTCTGTCCATGGAACTCTCTGGGCAAGAAAACTGGAATGGGTAGCCATTCCCTTCTCGGGATCTTCCTGACCCAGGGATCGAACCGAGCGTTGCAGGCAGATTCCTCACCGTCTGAGCCACCAGGGAAGCACTGCCAGGTCTCTCCAGTATTTTGTTGTCTTCCACCTCACCCGGGGAAGGCAATGGCACCCCACCCCAGTACTCTTGCCTGGAAAATCCAATGGACGGAGTAGCCTGGTGGGCTCCAGTCCATGGGATCGCTAACAGTTGGACAGACTGAGCGACTTCACTTTCACTTTTCTCTTTCATGCATTGGAGATGGAAATGGCAACCCACTCCAGTGTTCTTGCCTGGAGAATCCCAGGGATGGGGGAGTCTGGTGGGCTGCCGTCTTTGGGGTCACACAGAGTCGGACACGACTGAAGTGACAGCAGCAGCAGTAGTAGCAGCAGCAGCCACCTCACCCAGAGCCTCACCTCAGGCAAGCCAGGCCCGCCTCCAGGCGGCCAAATTATGCCCAGCAGGGTCTCTCTGGCGCCACGCCCTCAGCTAAGTCAGGTCCAACCCCCGGAAGCTATGGGATCCTTTCTCCAGAATCAGCCCCTGGTTCCCTTTTGGGATCTACGTTCCAGGCCCACCTCCAGGATAACCGTGGGCGGTCGCGCGTAGTTCCAGAAGCTGAAGCGATTCCAGAAGTAGGCAGTGTTCACATCCTCATAGTCCTGGGATGTCTTCTCTAGGTCGATGGAGGCTCCTAGAGCAGGAAGAAGCAACTAGTCAGGGGCTCCCAGGCCAGACCCACAGCAAAGGCAGTGTCCGTCTGAGGTCGGTCTGTCTGGGCCAATCTTCTGCGATTCTGAGTCTCAGTCTCTTCCTGGGTCTTACCTACAGAACTCAGCGCATAGTCGGGTTTCCGCACAAAGTCCTCACTCAGCCTCTGGAATACTAGTTGGGCCACCCTCTGAAAAGAGAGAGGGCGGAGCCTGGAGGGGCGGGGCTTGCGGGCAGGTTTTATACTGGGGCGGCGTTCTCGGGGGCTCTGGTCCGGGCCTTAAGACTCAGGAGGGCCTTAAGACTGGGCAGAGGGAGCTTGGCTCCGAGGTGGGCGGGGACTGCACGGCGGGCGGAGCCACGGGGCCAGGCTCCCAGCGGCCGAGCTCCTGGACTGGGTTCTGAGAGCAGGCTGCGTCTGCGGGACTCACCTCGCTGTTGGCGGCGCGAACGCTGGACATCTCCTTCTGGAGTTTAACCAGCTCAGCCTGGAGCTGCTGCAGCTGCTGCCCCTGGGAGCGCACGCGCTCGTGGTATTCGCTGCAGGCAGAAGGTTGGCAAGCTGCAGTTGGCTCCCAGTCCCCCTGGCCACTTCCCGTAGGATCTCCCCACCCCCAACAGAAACATCTTTGAGGCCCCCAATTCCCCACCCCAGTGCCCTCTTTCACCTTAAAGTCAGCATCTCCTTAGGTTCCTATTGGAGGGGGGTTGGGAGGGACAAAAAACAGCGCTGCTTAGTTCCCACCTCAGTGTGGGAGTGGCCAGATACAAAGGGCCTTCTCTCTGAGGACTTTTTCCTGACCTTCCAAGCATCTCTCCAAGACAGACCCTCAAGCACCCCTGGGCACAATCCCCCAGAAATCTGTTTATAGCCAGCCTTTCCTTAGGGTGATAGCCTCCAGCACTGTCCCCTTCCCCAGTGGCCCAGGGGACTCCCCCACAACCTCCAGGTTTATAGCCTGCCAACCACCCAACCCCAGGACAGTCCCCGACTCACATTTTCCAAAGGAGGGGCGAGGTACAGGAGTCCCCACCAGAGTGCTGGAGAAAGAAGGGAAGGGAAGGGAGGAGGTTTCTCAGGCGAAAAAGGAACAGCGGGGGCAAAGAGGCTTGAAGGAGCTCAGTCTGAGGAGGGAAGGCTCTGAAGGGGACTGTGAGGAACTGTGAGCCTCTGAAGGGACTGAGTGGGCTGAAGGATATCAGAGAAAGTGTACCAGGTTTGGCTTCAAAGCTTCCAGGACTGGGGCCCCAAGAACTGATCACCCTCTCACCTGCCAGAAAGAGGCTCAGCAGTGATACAGCCATGAGCAGGAAGCGGATGGAGCAGACCTCCCTGAGGAACCGAAGGGAGGCTGAGGCCGGGAGACCCCAGAGAATCCCCAGCCCCCACCCCAGGGTCCTAGACCCAGCTCCTGTGAACACAGGTATGAATCGGCTCAAGCCTCAGCCGGGTCTGGCCCTGCTCCCCACCCCCTCCAAAGAGCAACCCCTGGGGCTTCCCCTTCCCTCCCTCTGACCTGTACACACTGACCAGCACGTCTCCTACCAGGGATAACAACACGCTCAGCACCTGGAAGAGTAGGCCTGAGAAGAAGAAAGGGGCTCAGAGAAGGGACTAGGCTTAGGGAGGGAAAGAGATGGTGGGAGAGGGGCTCACAGAGTGGTGTTGGAGGTTCAGAAAATCCTAGGAAGGGGACTCAGGAAGAGACGGATGGGCTAGGAGACTTAGATGGGGACAAGGAGAGGGGCTAGACAATCAGACCTGGGCCGGGGCTCAGAACTGAAAACAGAGCCTCAGAGGTGAGAAATGGAGTTCGGAGAGGGGAGCCAGAGGGGTCAGAGGGGATCTGGGCTGGCTTGGACCGTACTCAGGAAGCTCTTGGACACTTGCGGGGAAGGCATCTCCTGCCTCAGATCCAGAATGGGGAGAAGGTCGAGCTGCTCCTCAGAGACTGCGGAAGAGCCAGCTGGTTCTGCGGGAGCCCAAGGGCTCCATTGGGGCCTTGTGCACCGCAGGCCCACTGTTTCCCCAGGACCTGGCTGCAGGTGCCCTTAGCTCAGAAGCAGGGCAGCCTCACAGGCTGTGGTCGCACAGAATCCACAACCCTCGGCTCCAGCAGCACTCTGAGGCCACCCCCCACCTCCACCCCCACCCCGGGAACGGTGGTGCCGCCCCCAGCTTTAGATCTTGATGCTGCCCTATTTGCCAGACAGCCGCTGGTGCTAACAACCAAGGCCACACCTCCTCAGCGGTGCCCAATCACAAGCTTTTCCACGCCCCTTCCCAGGACCATCCACCTCCCCGAGACGAAACCCTCTCCTCTGTAACTGGGCCTGGCTGCTGACTTCATAGAGGAGACCACTGTCTCCTAGGAACGTCCTGGCCGGCGTCACAGAGCCAGTCGTGACGTCCCTGGGAGCCTTGGCAGTCTCCCTTATTCTTTCCCAAGTTAAAGCAAGCAATGACATTACAGCATTTCCCAAAACACCCTGTCTAAAACTACTGCTTAACAGGAAGGAATTTCTGTCCCCCTTCCTGCTTTGTTTTTCCCCTTAGCACTTAGGTGTTTTATTTCATTCTTCATTACGTGTCACTCGCAGTAAAGCAGTAAGTTTATGAAGGCAGAGAGTTTTGCTGTGTTCCGTACAGTATCTTTCAGCACCTCGATAGATAGTTTCTATCTAGCATCTAGTGTCGTTCAGTCGTGTCTCTGTGACCCCATGGAATGTAGCATGTGGTAGGTGCTCATGTATCTATGAAGGAATAGACGTTTAGAAGGGGCAAGGGATCACCCCCATGTGGCACTTAGTACAGCCTTTCTAGTCTCTTTTGCTCTAACAACCCTTCAGGCTGCTCCTCCTCTCATCCTAGTCATCAGGCTAACTCTGACCTCGGGGATCTGTAATCTCCTCTGGACCCATATTCACCAGGAGTCTTTGGGGAATTCAGTACCCCTCAGTTACCATATCTTTTTGTTCTTTTATACAATTGATGCCTTCAAACTGTGGTGCTGAAGACTCCTGAAAGTCCCTAGGACAGCAAGGAGATCAAACCAGTCAGTCTTAGGGGAAATCAATCTTAAATACTTGTTGGAAAAACTGATGCTGAAGCTGAAGCTCCAGTATTTTGGTCATCTGATTCAAACAGCCATCTCACTGGAAAAGTCCCTGATGCTGGGAAAGATTGAGGGCAGAAGGAGAAGAGGGCGTCAGAGGATGAGATGGCTGGATGGCATCACCGATGCAATGGACAAGAACTTGGCAAACTTCGGGAGATGGTGAGGGACATGGAGGTCTGGCGTGCTGCAGTCTATGGGGTTGCAAAGAGTCGGACATGACTGAGTGACTAAACAACAATCTCCATACGGACACAGACCATCTGAGTCACCTAGAACAGAAAGGAATCACACTTAGTCACAGTCAAGAGACCAGATGTTCCCAAATTCCTGCTGTGCAGCAGAATAGTACCAAAGTGGTTTCTGGAAATTCAGGTCCCAGCCACACCTTAAGATATTACGTTAGCATTTCTAGAGTGGGAACAAGAATGTGCATTTTTAACAACCACATGTGATCCTGATTAAAGACCACACTTTGAAAAGCAGTGCAGTTCATCCTGTGCATATTACACAGTGGGCAACCAGGCCCAGAAGGAGAAAGGATTTTGCGGAAACCACACAATAAGTGACAGCAGTTGGAATTCCAAAACCTTGCCCTGGAGTTTAGTATTCTTTCCACCACATCCTATTTTTGTTGGAATGTTCGGACGTGGATGTAGGAGTTCTTAAAGGGTCGAGGCCCAGGGAACCTGCCAGGGTGTGTTTCAACCCAAAGAGGAGGCACCTGTGTTAGCTTCCGGAGGCATCAATAACTCACTTGAGGGAGGCCCAGTGGTTAAGAATTGCCTTGCAATGCAGGGGAGATGGGTTCAATCCCTGGTCAGGGAACTAAGATCCCACACGCCGTGGGGCAACTAAACCTACACTCTGCAACTATAGAGCCCGCTCACCCCGACTAAAGAAGCCCACAAACTTCAGTGAAAGACCTGGTGTGCTTCAACTAAGACCCCATCTAGCCAAAAAATAATAATAAAATAAATTTTTAAAAAGAAAAAAACAAAGCAAAAATACCTTGCTTGACTAGATCCCACAGAGCTCAAGGGAGGGAGGGAAGAGAAGGCCAAAGCAGTGACACCTAATAATTCTGGTCCCCTCTCCACCCTTCTTTGAGTCCCAGTGTCTCCATCTGTCAAATGGGAAGATGAAGCCCTCTCTTAAAGTCTGGGAGCTTTGAGGTGTAACCTTGTTTAGGAATAGACTCATCCATGCCTCTTGTCTGGTATTGTATAGGCCCAAAAACTCATTTGAGCATGTTACACCTGGGGAATAGGCAGAATGAGGCTCTCCAACCTCAGTACAGTTCAGTTCAGTTCAGTCACTCAGTCGTGTCCAACTCTTTGCAACCCCACGAATTGCAGCATACCAGGCCTCCCTGTCCATCACCAACTCCCGGAGTTCACTCAGACTCA
>SJYX01020968.1:478567-500214 GCA_006410675.1 Oreotragus oreotragus
TTGTGATCCACACAGTCAAAGGCTTTGGCATAGTCAATAAAGCAGAAATAGATGTTTTTCTGGAACTCTCTTGCTTTTTCCATGATCCAGCGGATGTTGGCAATTTGATCTCTGGTTCCTCTGCCTTTTCTAAAACCAGCTTGAACATCTGGAAGTTCACGGTTCACGTATTGCTGAAACCCGGCTTGCAGAATTTGGAGCATTTCTTTACTAGTGTGTGAGATGAGTGCAATTGTGCAGTAGTGTGAGCATTCTTTGGCATTGCCTTTCTTTGGGATGGGAATGAAAACTGACCTTTTCCAGTCCTGTGGCCACTGCTGAGTTTTCCAAATTTGCTGGCATGTGGAGTGCAGCACTTTCACAGCATCATCTTTCAGGATTTGAAATAGCTCCACTGGAATTCCATCACCTCCACTAGCTTTGTTCATAGTGATGCTTTCTAAGGCCCACTTGACTTCACATTCCAGGATGTCTGATTCTAGGTGAGTGATCACACCACCGTGATTATCTTGGTCATGAAGATCTTTTTTGTACAGTTCTTCTGTGTATTCTTGCCACCTCTTCTTATCTTCTGCTTCTGTTAGGTCCATACCATTTATGTCCTTTATCGAGCCCATCTTTACATGAAATGTTTCCTTGGTATCTCTAATGTTCTTGAAGAGATCTCTAGTCCTTCCCATTCTGTTGTTTTCCTCAGTACAGTTATCCCTTGCTTTTTACAAAAGACCTATTTTAGTACTGGTTTTTGCTGACCAAAAGAAACCTGAAGATTTTAACTCTCACAAAAAAGGCAAAAAGCAAAAACAGCATTCCCAGTGAGCTGTTACAAAGGCAGCTTGCACCCAGAGCTGCAAGACTGGCACCATCAAGCTCCTTCCCCAAGAACTACAAACTCAGCATCTCAGCATAAAGCCTCCATAGCCTTGAACTGTCTGCAAGCATCTGTGCTTCATTCAGATTTATTTTGAACATCCAATAGCAAGATATATCCTAGGGCTACTGCTTTTTCACTTTCTGCCACTTTGCCTTAGGACAGCAGGGGAAATCTGTGCTGAGATGGAGCAGCCGAAGCACAGGAAGTGACCATGTCTGGTTCAAGGAACCAGCATATCCGGCTCCTCTGACTGCCTCTTCTTATCTGCTGCTGCCGCCTGATACATTCCTTGTACTCTGGCCAAACTGAACAAATCATAGGTCCTGGAACATGCCCTGCATTTCTTCCTACTTCCTGGATGCCCTTCTCTGCTGAACTCCTGTCCTCAAAGCCCAATTTAAGCATTCGCTCCTCAAGGAAGCCCCTCTGGCCTCCCTCCCCTGAGCAGTGTAGCCCTGACCCTCTCCTGCTCCGGTGGGGATCTAGACTTTGTTTGGTGTTGGAGTCCGCAAAGCGATTTGGAAGAAATGCCTGAATCACCTCTGTGGTGGCACCTCCTCCCTGCCTCCGCCAAGGGTGACACAGCATGTGTTCTGTATCCAGGCAGTGTCACCAATGGCCCTGAGATGCACTCAACACAGACTTATCGTCACTCATAAGTTCAGACTGTGAGACACAGTCATTCCTTCATTCATTCAAAGTACTTCACATCTGTTTCAGGATGAATAACCTAAGCTAGGAGGACTATGTCCAGAAAAATGCACATATGCTCACAATTTTAGACAATTTCAAGCGTTTGCACACTCCCTGAAGACCATCTATGGTCCCACCAGTAAACCCAAAGATTTTGGTGAAGAAATGTTCTGGGACTTTCCTGGCGGTCCAGTGGTTAATCTGCCTTGCAATGCAAGGGACATGTGCTCTATCCCTGGTTGGGGAAGATCCCACATGATGTGGAGCAACTAAGCCCATGTGCCACAACTACTTTGCTGCGTGCAGCAGCAAAGACCCATGACAGCCAAAAAATAAATAGCCAGATAAATCTTTAAAACGAGAAGCATTTTGAATACCTGCTATATACAAGCTAGGGACACACGTTCACTCATTAATTCAAAAAATATGTTGAGTACCTACATGCTAATGTTGGGGGCTAAGGGATTTACTTTTCTTTTCTCTCTCTTTTTTTAATGTTGTTTTAATTTGCTTGACTGAGAGGTGAACAGGGAACAACATGAGGCCCCATGTCCTTGAGTCCTCACAGGCTAGCAGAGGCCAGACTGGGTCCAGCCCTCTCCCCTTGCCTCCATCCCCACCTGATTGCATCTGCCCCTGCCAATAAGGATGCAGGACAGAGGCTGAAGCTGGGGCAGGCAAAGAGGACTAAATTGACCTCAGGGACCTTACTTACCCCTACCTTTCTGTCCTTTCACTCCCTCCCTACCCGTGACCCCCAGGCCTGCTGATTTTGTGTTTGACTAAAGGGCAGGGATTGCTGAACCTGCTGAGTGAGTCCAGTGAGTCAGAGGCGATTCAGGTGGGCAGGAGGGCAGGCAGGCAGGAGGGCAGGCAGGCAGAGGCAGAGCCAGTGGCCCCAGGACAATGGCTCTGACTGTGTGTGTGCGGCGACTAACAGGGCTGCCAGGCGCCCATGACCGACAAGTGAGGCTCAGCTTTCGAGGTGAGGTCTGCAGGGATGCTCTGGCCCCTCCCCTCTGCAGGTCTCCCACTTCATCTCTGGGCATCTCTACAGTTTGTCTCCTTTGTCCTTGAGCCCAATGTCTCCATCTCTCTGCCTCCTTCCCTCCGTATCTTCTGTGGCTCTTTGAGGGTGAGTCCAGGGAGTTTGGACTCTGGGCCAAGAGTGGATGGAGAGATGATTTGTGTGTGTGTAGGGGGAGGAGATGATAAATGACTAGATTCAATTCTGAGTAGGTTTTACCCAGAAAACAAGGAGAATTCACTGTGGGCGAGAAGCAGATATAGGTGAGGTGAGTGGGGTTGGGTTCTGGATGGGGAGAAGCATGATCTGTACCCCATCTGAGTCCATCCTGGGGCTGGGAGGCTTATTCCTGAATTTGGGGAGGTGGTACAGTCTCAGGAGGTGGGGTTGTCTAATGCTCAAGAGGATAGACTCAGTATGGGACAAGTCAGGATCAAGACTGGGAGATTAGTTCTTGATTGATAGTTAGCCCCAGATCAGCCCTAATTGGGGAGGACTGGTTCCTGGTTTAGGAGATCAGCCGTGGAGTTAGCTCTCAATTTGTTGGCTCCTATTTCAGGTCTGGGAATAGGCTATGGATTGGGGGTCAGTGTCAGCCCAGCATTGGGTGTCACAAGGTTCTTCCTATTCCCAGCTCTTCCGTTGGCCACACTATGGGGCTCCTCTGGCTGGGGAGTGTCTGTCTGTTCAGGTGGTCAATTGCAGCCGTGTGTTCAGCCCCAGGTGAGTAGGCCTGGGGAACCAAGGATGTAAACGGGGTAGAGGGGGCCTTGGGGCCATTCTCCTGAGTCATTCTTTTGTTTCGTGCCGCAACCCCAGGTCTCTGGGGACACTTGTGATCTCCCTGCAGCAGCTACAGACTGCCGGGCATTTGGTGCTACGGGAGGCCTTAGTGGACAAGAATCTGCGTGTGTCTCCAGTGAGTTCCGCCAGCCCCCTAGCCTGCCACCCTCAAGCCTGAGGGTCTCTCTAGAAGTGGGTTCCATTTCTCAGAGGGGAAAACTCAGACCCAGACAGGAATGGTAACATGGCCCTCGAGTCAGGGTGTCTTGGATTACAGCTCCCGGGGCCAAGAATCAGGTTTAGCTCTGAGGGCCAGAGATGTGGCAAGGGGAGAAGATAAGAAGTTCTGGCCCCATGACCCTGCACCAGGTGCAGTTCTTGTGGGAGACAAAGATGAGCCTGGATGGATTTTCCTGGTGTTTCATGGGGAGTCAGCATAGCCTCATAGAAGTAAACCTGGGTTCAAATCTCAAGTCCTCCACTTCCCATCTGAGACCTTGGCCAAGTTATTCAGCTTCTCTAGGCCGTTTCCTCACTTACCTTACGTGGAGTCCTACAAAATGTCGAGCTCTTCACTCAGCCTGCCATTGTTTGTTATGCTCTGATTACAAGCAAGTGCAGTTCTAAGCAATGAGGATTGAGTGGTGAGCAAAACCAGATAAGGACTTGCCCTCTTAGAACTCCATATCTACAGAGAGAGGCAAACATTAAACAAATATTCAGGGACTTCTCTGGTAGTCCCATGGCTAAGATTCCATGCTCCCAATGCAGGGGGCTGGAGATCCCACAAGCTGTAACGAAAAGTTCGGATGCTGCAACTAAAGATCCTGTGAGCTGCAATGAAGACCTGGCACAGTTAAAAAAAAAAAAAAAAGTTAAAGAATATTCACAAAAATGAATGTAAAAATGCCTGTGAAGGATGTTACAAAATAGCTGATAGGGGGCTGGAAGAATGTATAACGGAGAGATGTGACCTATATAGGGTTCAGAAAAGATTCCCTGAAGAAGTAGTGTTTGAGCTTAGAATTGAAAGATATAATAGGAGTTAAATAAGTGGGAGGAGAGACTGTTCCAGGCGGAAGAACCAGCATATTCAAAAGCCCAGCACCCTGAGATAGCATACCTGGGGTGCAGGGCAAAGCAGATCCCCTAACAGATGCGGCTGGCAAGTTTGGCAGGGCTCAGATCATGCACAGCTGTGAAGGCACATTAGTGTATTTCCAAGAGCAACAAGATTATTTTGGAGTTGTGTGGGGCCCCTTCAAGAGGTTACTTGCGCTTGGTAAGTTCTTAATAGCTTAAGAGTAGTCACTATTATTTGGGGCCTCTCTGGTGACTCAGATGCTAAAGAATCTGCCTGCAGTGTGGGAGACCTGGGCTTTGCCCCTAGGTCAAGAGGATCCTGGGAGAAGAGAATGGCTACTCACTCCAATATTCTTGCCTGGGACAGGGGAGCGTGGCAAGCTACAGTCCATGAGTCCATGGGGTCCCAAAGAGTCAGACACAACTGAGTGACTAACACTTTCACGCTTTCAGCCACTACTATTAATGATCAGAGAGGAACCAAAGTCACCACAGATGGGGCCAGGAGGGTCTCTGTTTATAGATGGAGAAAAAGGCACTGTCTTTGGGTCTTTCCTAGCCTCAGGGTAGCCTCAGTAGCCTGAAGCCCACTGTGGATCTGGTTTTAGGTCCAGGTGGAACTTGACCTGAAGTACCAGCCTCCAGAGGTTGCAACTGGAGTCTGGGCACAAGAGGATTTTGGAGCACCCATTCGGGACAGGTAAACCTCCCACCCACCTAAGCAAGACCCAGGCAGGCCTCAGTAAAGGAGAATGGTAACCAGTTCCCCTGTGGATCTGCTGGGTGTGATGACTCTTGGACCCACGCTGCCCTGTTTGTAACTCTGTAGTCAGGCCTGGCCCTCTCCTGTGATTTCTCTTTCTCCCAGCTCAGAGCTGATCATCCCCAATGTGAGCTTCCAGGAGCTGGAGTAAGTATGTGGGAATGACCTGGGGTACAGGGTCAGTCTTGGGATTGGGACCCAGTGATATGAGGTCAGTTCCTGGGTCTGGGATCAGTACTGGACCAATTCCAGGGTGAGAAGTCAGTCCTAGAATAAGGGGTCAATTCTGGAATTAGAGGGCTCTCAGGTTCAGAGTCAGGGACGTCAGAGATGGGTGTCCAGAGACAGGTGAGAGGTCCCAGACATGGTCCTGGAGGGCCTTTCCTGTCAGGCCTGCGGAGGCCCGGCTGGAGCGGCGGGCAGTGGCACTGGGCCGCAGGCTAGCTCGAGGAGCAGGTCAGCAGGACGATGAGGACGATGAGCTGGTGCTGGAGCTGGATGATGAGCCTGACGTGGAGCTTTCTGGCATCGTGTTCAGCCCACTCAAAAGGTAACTTGTAGCCCTGCACACCTGCTCCCATAGCCTACCAGTGTGTCTGTCAACCTCACCTGCTTATACCTGCAGGCCTATGCTTGTCCACCCTCACAAACAGAGGGGTCCAAGGGTGTGGGTGGGGACTAGATATCCTGGGGTCAAGGGTCATTCACTCTTCGGCATAGACACTGTACATTCACACAGTTACACTGACTCACACATGGCTTTTGGAACCAATGAAGGTGATGCCAGCTTGATGAGGGCAAGGAATTTAACCTCTTTTGTTCTCTGCAGCGTTCCAGTGCCTAGAACAGAGTTGGTGCATATAGCAGGCGCTCCATCAGTCTTTGTTGAATGAACAAGTGGTTCATTTTAGGGCTCCAGAAATGAGTCAAATTCTGAGTGTAGAGTTGAGATGGAGGCCAGACAAGACTGGAAGGACTTAGAAACCAAAAGTTTAGGGGGAGAAATCTCAGCACCAGCACCAAGCAAGAGTGTGTGTACAGAGGGGCAGGAAGTGAAGTGGGAGCTGACCGTAACCCCCTCTCTGCAGCCGAGCTCGGGGCCTGGCCCGTGGGGATCCTTTCCAGGTGTCCAGGGCCCAGGACTTCCAGGTACCGCTCTCCCTCCAGGCCCAAACCCTTGGGGAGTACCATCAGCTCTCCACACAGGTTCTTCCCTCAAACCATGGCAGGCTGGCTTCCTTTCCTCCTCCTTCCTCACCCTTCAGGTCGGGGTCACGGTGCTGGAGGCCCAGAAGCTGGTGGGAGTCAACATTAACCCTTATGTGGCCGTGCAAGTTGGAGAGCAACGCCGAGTGACCGCCACGCAGCGCGGCACCAATTGCCCCTTCTACAACGAGGTGGGCGCAACCAGGGAGGGAGGAGCCTGAGAGAGTGGGCGGGACCCAGAAGCCTGTGCGTGGAGGGGGCTTGGCCTGCGGGGGAAATGAGCCTATTGGCTGGCCTGGGGCCAAGAGCTGGTTGCTGGGAAGGGTGCAAAGGGGTATGGTCACCGAATTGGGGTGGAGTGGAGAAGGAGGGGAAGAGGGCGTTCTCTTTACAAGGGCTAGGGGCCAGAGGGTGTGAACCCTTCAGTATAACCTGCTGTCAATTCTCTTGCTTCCCCAATTCCACCCAGTACTTCTTGTTTGAATTTCATGGGACCCGGCTTCACCTCCAGAACTTGCTGCTGGAGATCACGGTGAGAGGGTTAGGGGTGAGAGGCTGCCGTCAGAGAAGGAGAGATGCCGAAGATCCAAACTAACGCCACCTTTCCCCAGGCTTTCCATTCGCAGACCCTTCCCTTTATGGCCACTCGGATTGGCACCTTCAGGATGGACCTGGGCATGATCTTCGAAGAGCCAGGTACTGAACACCCCCCGCCCCCGTCACTGAGACTCCTCTGCGTGGACAAGGGAAGTAGACCCGCTGGGCACCGAGCCCAGTGTACTAACTTGTAAGACAGCTGTCTCTTTCGACGGCTGACTGGCCCGTACTCCTGCTCTTCCCTACTGAGCCGGACTTGAACCCCGGCTATTGTCCAGCATTCTAATCCCAGCCTCCACAACCACCCTGAGAATCCCGCCGGGCCCCCTGACCCCTGGGCCCCCCTCCTCTGTCCCCAGATGGCCGCTTCTATCAGAAATGGGCCCCACTGCACGACCCCCGGGACACCCGCGCCGGGACCAAAGGCTTCGTCAGGGTCACTTTGTCCGTGAGGGCTCGCGGGGACCTGCCCCCTCCACTGCCACCCCCGGACCCGGGCCACAGTTCGAACATCGAGAAGTGAGCTGGTGTGGAGAGTGGGGAGGGGGAGGAGTAGGACCCGGCGAGGCTTCCTGGATGCGGAGAAGGCAAGGGGCCGAGCCTAGGGCTTCTGGGCCCCTCAGCGCCCGGCTCCCCTAGGAACCTGTTGCTGCCGCGTCGGGTGCCAGCGGAGAGGCCGTGGGCGCGGCTGCGAGTGCGCGTGTACCGCGCGGAGGGGCTTCCGGCGCTGCGCCCCGGGCTGCTGGGCAGCCTGGCCCATGCCCTGTTGGACCAGCGCGTCCCCGTGGACCCCTACGTGAGGGTATCTTTCCTGGGGCAGCAGGTAAGTCCCTCCTGTCCCCACTCAGTGGAGGCCCAGGCCGGGATCCGCACTGACCGCTCTCTGCCTGTCTTCACCACGGGCTCAGGGCGAGACGTCGGTACGCAGTGAGACCACCGCGCCCGAGTGGAATGAGCAGCTGAGCTTCGTGGAGCTCTTCCCGCCGCTAACGCGCGGCCTTCGTCTGCAGCTACGGGACGACGCGCCCCTCGTCGATGCGGCCCTCGCCACGCACGTGCTGGACCTGACACAGATCTCGCATTCTGGCCGCGCAGGTAAGTGCATCCTGCTGAGGCGCGCCGCGCCTCCTCCCTGGCCCTGTGTGCCCCAGGGTCCCGCCCCGCCAGCAAACCCCATCCTCCCGACCCAACTCGGCTTAGAAATTCTGGTCTATGCCAAGTCACTATTTCGCTCCAAGCCGACCCCTCCCTTCACAGTCCCACTTGTTGCCTGCAGACTACAGACCCTCCCCTTGGTTTGGTTCTGTTGACAAGAATCCTAATTACAGCCGAATATCCAGTAATCCCTGCAGCCCAGTTCTTCTTACAGATGGACCTGCAGGAAAACAAGCCCTGACCACATTAGCCGTTTACTCCGGACCCTTACCGGGTCACCTGTAGCTCCACCCCAATGCTGACTCCACCTCCAGGTCTCTGGCCCCGCCCCCAGGGCGTCTTTCCTGTCGAACTGCTCCCAGGGCACTTCCCCGGTGGTCCAGTGGTTGGGAATCCCCCTGCCAATGCAGGGGCCACAGGTTCAGTCCCTGGTCCGGGAAAATTCCGCGTACCGCGGGGCAACTAAGCCGGTGCACCACAACGACTGAAGCCCGCGCCCTGGAGACTGTGCTCCCAGGAGCAGCCACCCTAATGACAAGCCCGAGCACCACAACTATCCGGTCCAGCCGAAAGCAAACAACTAAATAACAGCTGTTTTTAAAAAATAGTTCTCCCAGGTCTTGGTCCTTAGGTCTCGGGCCCTAGCTGTTCAAAGGCTTTCCTTCCAGAGGTCCAGAGGTTCAATCTGACACCCCTCTTCCTCATCATAGACTGAGCTAGTACCCACCTGCTCCACGCTTCCCTCCAAAACACTGTTTTTGTTCCCTTCACCTCCCCACAGCGGGGTTTAACCCCACCTTTGGCCCAGCCTGGGTACCTCTCTATGGCTCACCCCCCAGTAGGGGTCTCCGAGATGGTCTTCAGAATCTCAATGAAGGCGTTGGCCAAGGCATTTGTTTCCAAGGCCGACTGCTGGTGGCTGTGGCCATGGAAGTGTTGGAAGGGAGAGCTGAACCCGAGCCTCCCCAGGCCCCACAGGGGTCCAGGTTGTCTCGGCTCACAGGAAAGAAGAAGAAAGCCAGGCGTGGCCAGATTCCTGCAGGGATACAGCAGTACCCAGATGCCAGCTCCAGTGTTGATGTGCCTGAGATTCCTAGTGCCATGGAGGTGGAAGTGGAGGAATTGCTGCCGCTGCCAGAGGTGGGGCTAAAGTTTAGTAAGGGGGCCGGGTACACATTCTCAGCTCTGGAGTGTGTACCCAGCTCCCAGGCCTTAAACACCGGGGCAGGGGGGTGTCTCAACTTGGTGACCTGGGTGAAGACGGCACGGTGTGTACACATGTGCTCCTATGTATATTACACTCATGGAAAGAGGAGGGTGACAACTCAGAGATGAACCAGAGAGGACCCTGTCCCGGGTCCGAAGAACTGGGACAACAAGGGGCAGAAGGAGGCAGGACACCAGCAGCAAATCTTCTAGGCCTTCGCTGCATGTCCTTCTGTGGGCATTGTGACCAAGCATAGTCTAGGCTGCAAACTGGGAGGGTGGGGGCTGACTCCATCCTGACCTGCCTTTTCCAGAATGCCCTGGCACCTTGTGAAGATTTCCTGCTCTTTGCTGTGCTCTTTGAGGCCACCATGATCGACCCGGCCATGGCTGCCCAGCCCATCAGCTTTGAGATCTCCATTGGTGTGAGACCTAACCAAAGCCCTAAGGGCAGTGGGTTTGAGGGTGGTCACTCTTGTTCGAGAGTTAGGCTGCTGGAAGGAACAGTTGACCTTCAGTAAGGGGTGGGCTCTGACTTAACTACTGAGACACAGGTTGAGGGAGGGAACCCTCAGGCTGGTATCCACTGACCTTTGTGGCTCCCGGCAGGTGATGCAGGTCGCAGAAAGGAGCGGTTGAGCCAACGGTCCAGGATGGGGGAGGAAGCAGAGGACACAGAAGGGGAGGAACAGCTCCTGCTGGAGTCAGACATGGGAGTCGGACCAGTGGAGGAGGAAGAGCTGGGAACCCCAGCTCAGCGGCCTGAGCCCATGGATGGCAGTGGGTGAGTGCTCCCGGTGGCTGGAAGGAAGGCGTTGAGGGATTCCCAGCGGCCCAGGACTGCCCCTTGCAGACTCTGCTCCTCTGCATCCTGCCCAGGCCTTACTTCTGCTTGCCCCTACGTCACCGCAAGCCCTGTGTATGCGTGTGGAGCCGCTGGGAGAATCACCTGTGGCGCCTGCAGAGCAGTAACTGTGTGCGGAGAGTGGCCGAGAGGCTGGTGAGAGCAAGGCGGGTGCGCACAGGGCAAGGCCAGGATAGAGGGGCATTCCAGACACCCTGACCTGTGAAGTGGGGGCTAATGGGTAAAGCACCAGGGTTACCCAACACCTCATCAGATGAAAGCTTCCAGGAGAGCTGAGAAGGCCAGAAATTGTGGGAGGGCTGGAATTCAGAACTGTTGGACCCAGGAAGAACAAGAGTAGAGCTCCTGGGGGCCTGGACTCATAGCCATGGAGCCAGCTGAGGACTTGAGAAACTGAACCCAGAATTAGTTGGCGTCGAAGAAGGGTGGGGCCAAGAGGAACAGTCGTGAGTGGGCGGGGCCTTGGGATGCGGGTGTGGTCTAAAGGAGGTAGAGTCTGACCCTCTCCCTTTGGCACAGGACCAGGGGTTGCAGGAGGTTGAGACTCTGCAGCGCCGGCCAGGACCTGGGGCCTGCACACGGCTGAAGCAGGCACTGGAAGAGCTGGTGGCAGGCAGCAGGTGAGCGGAGAGCCTCCCCTTCCTTGCTGCAGACTCTGGGGTAAGGGAAACCCATGATAGCTGTCTGGACCCAAGGGCCCTGGATGTTGCAGTCTGATCAGCACTGTACAGGAGAGTGAGGAGATGATTGTGGAGGGAACTTGATAGAAATTATTGGATGTTAGGCCACTCCCCTTCAATAAACTCTTGCCCCCTCTCCTCTAATCTCTACACACCTTCCAGTTCCTCAGATGAGGAGCCACTGAAGATTTTGAAAAGAAAAGGGATATACTCTAACCTATCCCTAAAAAGGATCAGTGGGGGAAGTGAGAGGAAGCAGAAGGCCTTGTAATAACTGAGGTAATGGCTGAATTGAGTCTAGGTTGGACACAGAGTGATGAGATTCAAAGGCAGTATGGGTCTGTGAAAGTGACATCTCAAGACTCACTAATGAATAGTCTTAGGGGACTTGGGAAACGTGCAGAGAAGAGTTATGAATGACTCCTATGATTTTGACTTGAATAACTATGTAGATGGTGCCATTTACTGAGCTGTGGAAAATGAGAGGAAGTTCTGGTGGGAGGGCAGGGAATATCAAAAGCTCATTTTGGGACTTGTTAACTCTGACTTCTGTTTTTAAAATATTAATTTATTTATTTGGCTACTCTAGATCTTAGTTGCATGTGGGATGTTTAGTTGCAGAATGTGAATTCTTTAGCTGTGGCATGTGGGATCTAGTTCCCTGACCAGGGATCAAACTCTGGTCCCCTGCATTGGGAGTGCGAGTCTTAGCCACTGGACCACCAGGGAAGACCCTGAGATAGACTTCTGTTAGACTTCTAAATGGATATATCTGCTAGGCTATTAGCTATGAGTTGAGCTCTAGGGAGAGTTCAAAGCTTAAAATGTAAAATTGGGAGGTGTTAATACAGAGATGGGACTGGATAAGATCATCTAAAGAGCAGAAAAAGGAAAAAAAGAAAATTCCAGGGACCTGGCAAGCTCCAACATTTAGAGGGAGGGAGGAAGAGAACTCAGCTAAAGACTTGGTTGTTGGAGGTTACTTTTCTTTATCTCAATCAACATTTCAGTTCCATGAAACACTGAGGTGAACACAGTTGACCCCACCCTCCTTCGTGAAAGACTCTCCTGTTGACTTCCATGTCTCCTGTTGACTTCCACGTCCCTTCCTATCTGACCTCTGAATGTTACGAATTTCATGTACTGTGTCCCTAGCCTTCATTGTAAGGCTCTCTTCTCTGCCTATGTTCTCTATGTCTCCAAAAGAGCAACCATATTTAATCCAGTTTAACTACTTGCTTGATTTTTTTATATGATGCAATGAAACTATTTCCATTTTCACTTCACTGATTTTTTTTTTTTTTGAAAGTTTTAATTGCTTAGTCGTGTCTGATTCTTTGTGACTCCATGGAACTGTAGCCTGCCAGGCTCCTCTGTCCATGGAATTCTCCAGGCAAGAATACTGGAGTGGGTTACCATTTTCTCCTGCATTGCAGGAGAATTCTTTACCATCTGAGCCACAAGGGAAGTCTTAGTTATTTTATTATTGAAATTATNAACTGTAGCCTGCCAGGCTCCTCTGTCCATGGAATTCTCCAGGCAAGAATACTGGAGTGGGTTACCATTTTCTCCTGCATTGCAGGAGAATTCTTTACCATCTGAGCCACAAGGGAAGTCTTAGTTATTTTATTATTGAAATTATTCTTTGTCAGGGAACTTTCAATGAAAGATTTACTCATATAATATTTTACTCTTTATAGCTTTACCCAGTATGGTTTTGTGTGTGCTGCTGTTATTTCTACCACATTTAATTTTTCTGAATCCAATTTTGTGGATCTAAATCTTGTCAAGAAGATATTTTTCTCTTGTCAATTTTTAATCAATAGCAATGTTAGTAAGTGAAGTTTTAAAAATTATACAGTTCAGTTCATTTCAGTCACTCAGTCGTGTCCAACTCTTTGCGACCTCATGAACTGCAGCATGCCAGGCCTCCCTGTCCATCACCAACTCCCAGAGTCCACCCAAACCTATGTCTATTGAGTCGGTGATGCCATCCAACCATCTCATCCTCTGTCGTCCCCTTCTCCTCCTGCCCTCAATCTTTCCCAGCATCAGGGTCTTTTCAAATGAGTCAGCTCTCTGCATCAGGTGGCCAAAGTATTGGAGTTTCAGCTTCAACATCAGTCCTTCCAATGAACGCCCAGGACTGATCTCCTTTAGGATGGACTGGTTGGATCTCTTTGCAGTCCAAGGGACTCTCAAGAGTCTTCTCCAACACCACAGTTGAAAAGCATAAAATATTCCGTGCTCAGCTTTCTTTATAGTCCAACTTTCACATCCATACATGACTACTGGAAAAACCATAGCCTTGACTAGATGGACCTTTGTTGACAAAATAATGTCTCTGCTTTTTAATATGCTGTCTAGGTTGGTCATAACTTTCCTTNAGTTCAAAAGCATCAATTCTTTGGCGCTCAGCTTTCTTTATAGTCCCAACTCTCACATCCATACATGACTATTGGAAAAACCACAGCCTTGACTAAACGGACCTTTGTTGGCAAAGTAATGTCTCTGCTTTTTAATATGTTATCTAGGTTGGTCATAACTTTCCCTCCAAGGAGCAAGCGCATCACGATCCGCAGTGATGAGGAGAGGGTAGAGAATAAATAAGAAGCACTGTGCTTTCCCTCAGGGAGCTTATCATGTGTCAAAGACCACCGAAATAACCTGTTGATCAAGCAAAGCCAAATTTGTTGACAGAGTTTTAGTAGCATCTTAGAGAAAGAGGTCAAGGGTAGGATAGCTTCAGAGAATTCGGGTTAAAAACAGGTCTTTCAATGAAAGCATGTTTGCTGCTGCTGCTGCTCCTGCTAAGTCGCTTCAGTCGTGTCCGACTCTGTGCGACCCCATAGACGGCAGCCTACCAGGCTCCTCCATCCATGGGAGTTTCCAGGCAAGAGTCCTGGAATGGGTTGCCATTGCCTTCTCCAGAAAGCATGTTTGAGATAGAACTAAATTTTGTGATATAATATTTGAACTACAAGAAGATCAAACAAGTTAACCCTAAAGGAAATCAACTCTGAATATTCATTGGAAGGACTAATGCTAAAGCTGAAACTCCAATACTTTTTTGGTCACCTGATTCGGGGAAGGCAATGGCACCCCACCCCAGTACTCTTGCCTGGAAAATCCAATGGACGGAGTAGCCTGGTGGGCTGCAGTCCATGGGGTCGCTAACAGTCAGACAGACTGAGCGACTTCACTTTCACTTTTCTCTTTCATGCATTGGAGAAGGCAATGGCAACCCACTCCAGTATTCTTGCCTGGAGAATCCCAGGGATGGGGGAGCCTGGTGGGCTGCCGTCTATGGGGTCACACAGAGTCGGACACGACTGAAGTGACTTAGCAGCAGCAGCAGATTCGAAGAACTGACACATTAGAAAAGACCCGGATGCTGGGAAACATTGAAGGCAGGAGGATAAGGGGACGACAGAGGATGAGATGGTTGGATGTCATCACCAACTCAGTGGACATGAGTTTGAGCAAACTCCTGGAGGTGGTGAAGGACAGGGAAATCTGGCATCCTGCAGTCCATGAGGTTGCAGAGTCAGACACGACTGAGTGACTGAACAACAAACAACGAATCTTTGGATTAGTAGACCTAGGGAAGAGTTTTGAGGCAAACCTTAAAAAGTCAACAGTTGTTTGATAAACCCAAGAGTAATCTATGGAGGAGGGGCTGTTTACCTTGATGAAGGCTAGGTCTCTTTGTTGTTCAGTTAAATGGACTTTCAGGAAGGTCTTGAAACTGCAATAGTTATTTGCCACTTCATCTTTTTGGGCAGAAATTTCTTGAAATTAAAATCATGTTTAAGCATATGTTGGGGTTGTAGAGTCATTAATGTAGTCAGTTTAGTTCTTAACTCCATTGTGTGGCTGTAAAGAGTTTAAGTTCTCAGTAGTTTTTCAAACTGCCATACATACTGAAGTCATTTTGGTGGATTAAGATCTGCATTTTTTTCTTAATGAAATAGAAAAAACTAGAGAGCATAGCCTATAACAAAGGGTAAAAACATTGTTTTGTGAAACGTGTTTTGATTATGTATCTTATTCCAACAAATCTAAAGTGTCATCAGTTAGGACGGAGGTTCATGACATTGTACAGGAGACAGGGATCAAGACCATTCTCATGGAAAAGAAATGCAAAAAAGCAAAATGGCTGTCTGAGGAGGCCTTACAAATAGCTGTGAAAAGAAGAGAAGTGAAAAGCAAAGGACAAAAGGAAAGATATTCCCATTTGAATGCAGAGTTCCAATGAATAGCAAGGAGAGATAAGAAAGCCTTCCTCAGTGATCAATGCAAGGAAATAGAGGAAAACAACAGAATGGGAAAGATAGAGATCTCTTCAAGAAAATTAGAGCTACCAAGGGAACATTTCATGCAAAGACGGGCTCAATAAAGGACAGAAATGGTATGGACCTAACAGAAGCAGAAGATATTAAGAAGAGATGGCAAGAATACACAGAAGAACTGTACAAAAAAAAGCTTCACGACCCAGATAATCACGACGGTGTGATCACTCACCTAGAGCCAGACATCCTGGAATGTGAAGTCAAGTGGGCCTTAGAAAGCATCACTACGAACAAAGCTAGTGGAGGTGATGGAATTCCAGTTGAGCTGTTTCAAATCCTGAAAGATGATGCTATGAAAGTGCTGCACTCAATATGCCAGCAAATTTGGAAAACTCAGCAGTGGCCACAGGACTGGAGAAGGGCAGTTTTCATTCCAATCCCAAAGAAAGGCAATGCCAAAGAATGCTCAAACTATCACACAATTGCACTCATCTCACACGCTAGTAAAGTAATACTCAAAAGTCTCCAAACCAGGCTACAGCAATACATGAACTGTAAACTTCCAGATGTTCAAGCTGGTTTTAGAAAAGGCAGAGGAACCAGAGATCAAATTGCCAACATTCGCTGGATCATGGAAAAAGCAAGAGAGTTCCAGAAAAACATCTATTTCTGCTTTATTGACTATGTCAAAGCCTTTGACTGTGTGGATCACAATAAACTGTGGAAAATTCTGAAAGAGATGGGAATACCAGACCACCTGACCTGACTCTTGAGAAACCTATATGCAGGTCAGGAAGCAACAGTTAGAACTGGACATGGAACAACAGACTGGTTCCAAATAGGAAAAGGAGTACGTCAAGGCTGTATATTGTCTCCCTGCTTATTTAACTTATATGCAGAGTACATCATGAGAAACGCTGGACTGGAAGAAACACAAGCTGGAATCAAGATTGCCGGGAGAAATATCAATAACCTCAGATATGCTGATGACACCACCCTTATGGCAGAAAGTGAGGAGGAGCTAAAAAGCCTCTTGATGAAAGTGAAGGAGGAGAGCGAAAAAGTTGGCTTAAAGCTCAACATTCAGAAAACGAAGATCATGGCATCCGGTCCCATCACTTCATGGGAAATAGATGGGGAAACAGTGGAAACAGTGTCAGACTTTATTTTTTGGGGCTCCAAAATCACTGCAGATGGTGACTGCAGCCATGAAATTAAAAGACGCTTACTCCTTGGAAGAAAAGTTATGACCAACCTGGATAGTATATTCAAAAGCAGAGACATTACTTTGCCGACTAAGGTCCGTCTAGTCAAGGCTATGGTTTTTCCTGTGGTCATGTATGGATGTGAGAGTTGGACTGTGAAAAAGACTGAGCGCTGAAGAATCGATGCTTTTGAACTGTGGTGTTGGAGAAGACTCTTGAGAGTCCCTTGGACTGCAAGGAGATCCAACCAGTCCATTCTGAAGGAGATCAACCCTGGGATTTCTTTGGAAGGAATGATGCTAAAGCTGAAACTCCAGTACTTTGGCCACCTCATGCGAAGAGTTGACTCATTGGAAAAGACTCTGATGCTGGGAGCGATTGGGGGCGGGAGGAGAAGGGGACGACCGAGGATGAGGTGGCTGGATGGCATCATGGACTCGATGGACTTGAGTCTGAGTGAACTCCGGGAGATGGTGATGGACAGGGAGGCCTGGGGTGCTGCGATTCATGGGGTCGCAAAGAGTCGGACACGACTGAGCGACTGAACTGAACTGAACTGAACTGAACTGAATAATAGGCCTTGAGGTTTGGAGTATTCAAGGAAGAGCAAAAAGGCCAATGTGACTGTAGGGTTGAGCTTGAGGGGAGAGTAATATTTGATGAAGACAGGGAACTAAAGAGAAATAGAGCATGTAGGGCCTTTTAGGCCATTTAAAAAATATTTTTATGTATTTATTTTGCTCTACCAGGTCTTAGTACGCCTGTGGGATCTTCTATCCTCATTTTGGCTTATGGGGTCTTTAGTTGTGGCATGGGAACTCTTAGCTGCAGCAGGTGGGATCGAGTTCCTTGACCAGGGATTGAACCCAGGGGCCTCTGCATCGGGAGCGCCAAGTCTTAGTCACTGTACCACCAGGGAAATCTCCCCCTTAAGACCATTCTAAGTATTTTGTTTTTAACTCTGAGATGAGAAACTTCTGGGGAGGAGTGAAATGGTCTGAAAAGCATTGAAAAACTCATTTTGGATGCGGTATTGAGAACATTCTGTAGGCCAGAGGTTAAGAGTGGAAGAAATGAGAACAGCTAGGTGGCTATTGGAATAATCTTGGTGAGAAGTGAAGGTGGGCCCGGAAAGGAGGAAAGTGGTCAGATTCTGAATGTATTTTGAAAATACAGCCTAAGTGATATGCTAAGTGATATGACTTGTTCATTGGGTCTCAGAGTCAGACACAGCAGCAACTGAACAACACCAATAAAAAGTGATATGCTGATGGGTTGATGTGGACTGTGAGTGAGAGAAAGAGCAGTGAAGGAGAACTTGGAGGTTTTGAAGTGAAGCAAGGTGTGCTTTTGGATGGATAGGGTGGGGCAGTCATTGGAACTCATGCACTTGGTTTGGGCATGTTTTGTTGGCACTATCTTTAGTCCATGTTGGAACTGTCAAGTACAGCCCACGTGAGCCTTTAATATGCACTTGAATCCTCCGAGTATAAACATGTAGATTTCTGACAGAGAAGGTCAGGGTGGGGCTGAGATTCTGTGTTTCTAACTACGTCATACCAGTCCTGTTGGGCCTGGGCTACACTGAGTAGCCAGGGCAGTAAATAGTTAATTTCTAGTACATTCTAGGGCTCCAGAGCGATGCTGGCCTTGATGAGTTGGGAAATGGTCCAAATACAGAAGCTATCCTTAACTGAGGAAGGATGCCTGTTATTTTTTACTTTAAAAAAAATTAATTTATTTTAATTGGAGGATAATTACTTTACAATATCGTGGTGGTTTTTGCCATACATCCACATGAGTCAGCCACGGGTGCGCACGTGCCCCCCCATCCTGAACCCCTCTCCCACCTCCCTCCCCATCCTATCCCTCTGGGTTGCCCCGGGGCTGTGCTTTTTCTTTTTTAAAGATTATTTTATCTTTTGGCTGTGGTGGATCTTCATGGCTCTAGTTGCAGTGTGGAGGCTTCTCGTTGTTGTGGCTGCTCTGGCTGCGGAGCATGGGTTCCGGGGGCTTCCGTAGCTGCAGCCTGCGGGCTCCAGAGCACTGGTTCGGGAGTAGTTGTGGCGCACGGGCTTAGTTGTTCCACGGCATATGGGATCTTCCCGGACCAGGGATGGAGCCCACGTCCCTAAAATTACAAGGCGGATTCTTAACCACTGGACCACCAGGGAAGCCCCAAGGATGCCTGTTTGCGAACAAGACTGAGAGGAGCTGTGAGGGAGGCTGGTGTGGGAGGCCTGCTCTGCGGAAGGTGGCCCCTAATGGACAGGGGCCAGAAATGGCTTTGAAGGCTAGCTCTGCCACTCATTCCCACCTGCCACGCCTGCCCCTGCTCATGCAGACAGTTTTGCCACGGTGCCGAGTGCAGGACGATGACCCGGCCCAACGCCCTGGATCGATGCCGAGGGAAACTGCTGGTGTATAGCCTGGTACGATCTGGGGAAGGGGATCAGGGGCACCAGCAGAGACCCGCCGCTCATGTTCTCTTCCTGACTTTTCAGAACCTGTTGGCAAAGCAAGGATTGCGGCTCCTACGGGGCCTGAGGCAGAGAAACGTGCCAGAGAAAGTGGTGCTGGCCAAGAAGCTCCTGGTGAAATTGCGCTTCCTGGCCCAGGAGGTAATGCCGTACACATCCATTTTCCCACCCTGAATACCCTTTCCCCTAAGCTGACCAGGGGCTTTTGGGTAGGACTGACCTAATATTAGTCCTGTGGATCCATGCCCAGCCATAGGATCCATTGCTCTGAATCGAGGACCAAGTTCCATTTGGAGCAGTTAAGGGTGTTGTACATTCTAGGACCCAGCAGGGATGCAGGGAACAGTCAGGATCTCTTCGGAAGATTTGAGAGTACATTCCTTGGCATGACTTCCCTGGTCTGAAACTCTGAACCCAACACATAGGAAGGGTAAAGGAAGTTCACATTTTTAGAAAGTTTCCTTTGCTAAGTATCTGCATGTGTTATCCTGTGTAATTCAACAACCTTGGGAAGATGTACCTCATTTGACAAGTGCAGATACTAAGGCTTAGAGAAGGAAAGTGACAGATCCACCGTGTCATGGCTGGCTAAGTGGCAGAGTTAGCCTTCAAAGCCATTTCTGCTCCACTCTGAAGCTCAGTCATTCCAAAGGCACAGAAAGGTTTGACCACCAGAACCAAGATGTCCTTAGGATCAAAGAGTGAGGAGCTGGATATTGGTCTCAGTTTTTTTTTTTTTTTNTCTGCTCCACTCTGAAGCTCAGTCATTCCAAAGGCACAGAAAGGTTTGACCACCAGAACCAAGATGTCCTTAGGATCAAAGAGTGAGGAGCTGGATATTGGTCTCAGTTTTTTTTTTTTTTTCCAAAACATCATATTTATGTATTTATTTATGGCTGGGCTGGATCTTCGTTGCTGCATATCAGCTTTCTCTAGTTGCAGTGCGTGGGTTTCTCATTGCGGTGTCTTCTCTTGTTGTGGAGCATGGCCTCTAGAGTGTGGGCTCAGAAGTTATGGCACATGGGCTTAGTTACTCTTTGGCATGTGGGATCTTCCCAACCTAGGGATCGAACCAACATCTCCTGCATTGGCAGGTGGATGCTTAACCACTGGACCACCAGGGAAGTCCTTGGTCTCAGATCTTGAAGGGCATGTTGGAGTTTGGCAAGTATGAAAGGATAAAGAACATGTGCAGAGGGATAGCTGGAAAGCAGAGTAGTGGAAGGAGAGGTGGGGATCATTGCAGAGAAATCAGGTTGGGAGGAGGGAAAACTAAGGAAATCAAGCTAACACATGCTCCAACATGGTGAACCTTGAAGACTTTATGATAAATGAAGAAAGCCAGTCACAAAAGGGCAAATACATATGATTCCACGGATATGAGGTACCTAGAGTAGTCCCTCATAGAGATAGTAGGATAGTTATTGTCAGGGCTGGGAGGGGAAAATGGGAAGTTAGTGTTTAATGGCTACAGAGTGTCAGTCCTACTGATGAAGAAAGTTGAAGAAGCTTCTGGAGGTGAGCAACAGTGATAGTTTCACGACAATGTGAATGTCCTACCTAACTTACACTTAACAGTGGCTGAGATGGGAAATTTTACATTATGTGTGAGTGAAAGTGTGGAAGTGTTAGTTGCTCAGTCGTGTCTGGCTCTTTGCAACCCCATGGACCGTAGCTCACCAGGCTCCTCTGTCCATGGGATTCTCCAGGCAAGAATACTGGAGTGGGTTGCCATGCCCTCCTCCAGGGGATCTTCCCAACCCAGAGATCAAACCTGGGTCTCCTGCATTGCAGGTGGATTCTTTACTGCCTGAGCCACCAGGGAAGCCCATGTTTTGTGTATTTTAACATAATTTAAAAAAATAAATAGAGACCAGGAAAAAAAATAGTCTTGTAGGGGTAGGGCATCCAGGGGAGAGATGTCCAGGACATAGGTGGCCAGATGGACCTGCAGTTTGAGAAGAGGTCAGGGCTGGAGATGGACATCTGGCCCGTCCATCCAGTGGAAGCTGTGGGAGCAGGTGGTCTCAACTACAAATTCACCGCTGTAACCTAGTTCTCTGCCTGCAGCCCCAGCCGCCCCTCCCGGATGTGCTGGTCTGGATGTTCAGTGGGCGGCGCCGTGTGGCCTGGGCCCGGATTCCTGCCCAGGATGTGCTGTTCTCTGTGGTGGAGGAGGAACGGGGCCGGGACTGTGGGAAGATCCAGAGCCTGCTGCTCACAGTGAGGGGTCCTGGGGGGTGAGGGGGCTGGGGATTGGAGTAGGATGAGGCTCTTAGGGTGGCATAGGCATTGGGGCGGAGCCACACTGTGCACAGTGGGAGTCCCAAACTCTTTATTTTTTTTATTTATAATTGTTGGCCTCACCATGTTGCCTGTGGGATCTTAGTTCCCCGACCAGGGATCGAACTTGTGTCCTTGGCAGTGAAAGTGCAGAGTCCTAACCACTGAACCACTAGGGAATTCCCTTAAAACTCTTTATTTTATTTTTTAAACTTTTTTTAATTAAAATTTTTTAGTTAAATTTTTTAATTAAAAGTTTTTATTTTGATTTTTAGACTTTTAACAAATTAAAATGTTTCAATTAGAAATTTATTATTATTTTTTAAAAGTATATCACATGTTGTGCCACGTGGCAAAAAAAAAATTTTTTTTTTAATTTTTTTTTAATTTTTTTTTTTGTATTTATTTATTTTTTTTACACGAACTCCCAAACATGAACCCCCCTCCCACCTCCC
>SJYX01020968.1:500352-510901 GCA_006410675.1 Oreotragus oreotragus
TTTTTTTTTATTTTTTTTGTATTTATTTATTTTTTTACACGAACTCCCAAACATGAACCCCCCTCCCACCTCCCACCCCACATCTTCCCTCCAGATCATCCCCATACACCAGCCCCAAGCATCCTGCATCCTGCATTGAACATAGACTGGCAATTCATTTCTTACATGATAGTATACATATTTCAATGCTATTCTCCCAAATCATCCCTCCCTCTCCCTCTCCCTCTCCTTCTCCCTCAGAGTCCATAAGTCTGCTCTACACATCTGAATCTCTTTTGATACCAAACTCTTAATTATCTAAAATGCCAAAAGGAAATTGTGCCTTTACCCAGGTGAGCTTTGACGTGAGATAAACAGCAGATCTTGTCATCTCTGAGCATGAATTGGCCCTTCTGCTGATGGGCTCTGACAGATGGGCTGGCTTATGAAAGTGGGACTAATTAGTTGCTGATAAGTCCAGCTGATTTGGGGGCAGAATATTTCTAAATGAGGTGTCCTTGGGATAGACACCAGCAGGGGTCCCTGGTGGTGAGTTGTGACCTCTGAGTAAGGGACAGGGAACCTCATGTGCTGGGGATGAGGGGACAGAGGGCTGAGTGTGGGGTGGTGGAGTGCAGGACTCAGAGCATGGTTTGGGGTCTGGGGTTTGGGGCATAGGAGGTGGCAGTGTTGGGCAGGGGGACAGGGAATGGAAGTTAGGGGTGATGGCGTCTCAGGTGGAGGGCATGAAGAGGGTCAGGTACAGGGAGTGCTCTTTGTGTTTTTGTTTGGTTTTTATTTTGGCCATGCTGCCAGGCAAGTAGGAGCTTAGTTTCCTGACCAGGGATCGAACCCATGTCCCCTGCATTGGAAGTGCGGAGTCTTGATGCTGGACCACCAGGGAGGGCCCCAGCGAGTGCTCTTTGAATTAGGGACCTGGTGATACAGAGAGCAGAGGCCTGCCTCGGAGGAGCACGATGATTGGTCTCTCAGGGATAGTAAGAGGTGGGGCCCTAACATGGCTCCTCCCACAACAGGCACCAGGCGCAGCCCCTGGTGAAGTCTGTGCCAAGCTGGAGCTCTTTCTGTGGCTGGGGCTAGGCAAGCAAGCCAAGGCCTGCACTGCAGAGCTCCCCGTGGACCTGCTGCCTGAGCCCTCTGCTGGGCTGCCCCACAGCCTGCACCGGGACGGTGAGTGGGGCTGGATGCTCAGCTGGGGATTCGGAGGGGCCTGAGGTCAGGGACTTCAGTGATCCCTGAGCTCACACTGCCCCTTCTTTCCCTCCACTCCAGACTTCAGCTACTTCCAGCTCCGGGCCCACTTGTACCAGGCCCGAGGGGTGCTGGCGGCAGATGACAGTGGGCTCTCGGACCCCTTTGCCCGAGTCCTCATCTCTACGCAATGCCAGACCACGCGGGTGAGGGCTGGGCTGGGAGGTGGGTGGTGGAGGGACACTGGGAGACGAGGTGGGTGGGAACTGAGTTTCTTCCAAGGCTCCCAGTCTCTCTTCTGCCCTCTATTTTGGGATATTGGATCGGATCACCCTGATTTAGGGGGTGATGTAGAACCAGGGGGTCTTAGGGGTGATGGGTTCTCCTGATACCACCTGCTGTTACCTCCCTTCCTGCACGGCCCTCAAGGTCCTGGAGCAGACGCTGAGCCCTCTGTGGAATGAGCTCTTGGTATTTGATCAGCTGATCGTGGACGGGAAGAGGGAGCACCTGCAAGATGAGCCCCCGCTAGTGATCGTCAATGTCTTTGACCACAATAAGTTCGTGAGTGTGACCTGGGACCGACCTGGGTTCCCACCCCCAAGGACCCTCCTCTCCTCATCTGGATGCACCCTCCCCAGGTTCCTGAGCCTCTTCTACTTTCATTTTCACTTCTCTGCTCCCCGCAGGGCCCCAGTGTGTTCCTGGGCAGGGCGCTGGCCGCTCCGAGGGTGAAGTTGATGGAGGACCCTTACCAACATCCCGAACTGCAGTTCTTCCCCCTGAGGAAGGGACCCCGGGCAGCGGGGGAGCTCATCGCCACCTTTGAGCTCATTGAACTGGACTACAGTAGCGGGCTTGAGGTCAGAGTGCTGGGGTCTAGTTGGGACACCCCGTGGACCACTCCTGCAATTCCTCTAGGTCCTCTCGCTCCAGGAATGTGGGCACATCCCGGGGTTACTCCTCCAACTTCCTTACCCCCAGAGAATGCGGGCTGCAGGTCTGTCCTTGGGCCACCTCACTGGACCTCCTGACTCCAGGGACTACTCGAAGTAGACCTTCCCTCGGTTCACCTTGCCAGGCCTCCAACCCCAGAGGACCCAGGCTCTGGGTCGATCCCCTTGCCTCAGATGCCCATCCTCTCCCTGTACATGACTGTTTCCGAGACAACCCCCTCCTGCCAATCTAGCCTTGCCAGGTTCCTCTGGATTTCTGTCTCACCAGCAGTCCTCCATGTCGTTACCCTGAGTCCAGACTTCCCCTCCTCCTGCCTGATTCCTCTCTGAGCTCTGAGCTCGTCTCCCTGCAGCCCTCAGTGCCCAGCGATGTGGAGCCCCAGGACCTGACCCTCCTGGCTGAGCCCTTCTCTGGACACCTGTCCTTGCCACCCCACGTGCACCCGGTGCTCAGGGAGTTCCGTGTTGAGGTACTCACATCCTCCCGCCTTCCCCCCATCTGGATGTCCAGTGAGGTACGGGCCCCTGAATCTCCCGCTTCCCAACCTCAGGTACTGTTCTGGGGTCTCAGGGGCCTTGGCCGCGTGCATCTGTTTGAGGTGGAGCAGCCCCAGGTCGTGTTGGAGGTGGCGGGTCAGCGAGTGGAGTCTGAGGTCCTGGCCAGTTACCATGAGAATCCCAATTTCACCAAGCTTGTCAAGCATCTGACGGTGGTGAGGACATGGGCTGGGGCCAAAGGGCTGGGCTGAGAAATGGAACAGGGCACTGAGATGGTGAATTCCTGGCTGTTATGTTAGATTAACCCAGGGGTCACCAGACTTTCTATAAAGGGTGTGTGTACTCAGTTGCTCAGTTGTGTTTGACTCTTTTGTGACCCCACGGACTGTAGTCTGCCAGGCTCCTCTGTCCATGGAATTTTTCAGGCAAGAATACTGGAGTGGTTTGCCATTTCCTCCTCCAGGGGATCTTCCCAACCCAGGGGTTGAATCTACATTTCCTGTCTCCCGCATCGCTGGTGGATTTTTTACCACTGAGCCACCAGGGAAGCCCCTCTATAAAGGGCAAGTTAGTGAAGATTTTAGGCTTTGTGGGCTATACAGCTCAGTTGCAATTACTCAACTCTGCTTTTATACACAGTCTTAGGACAACAAGGAAATGAATGAGTATGACTGTTCCAAGAAAACTTTACTTACAAAAACTGGCAACAGGCCAGACTTGGTTTACAGGCAATGATTAGCCGATCCCTGGATTAATCCATGAACTGGTGATACGCTATTGGCTCTATTGATTGAGTGGATTAGCCAAAAGTCATAAGTGTGAGTCTGAAGGAAACTGAGACACCAGGGGTTAGAAAGATAAATACATTCTTTGTTTAATTTGTAATTACCATACTGTAGTGTGGGCTTGGGAGTCACGTTCTAGCAGTGTCACTTAAGAGCTTGTCAGATCACTTGTCTGATTTGAGCTTTAATTTGTCTGCTTGTTTGTTTGAAAAAGGGACAGAAGTGTGTTATGAGGAGCCATTGACATAAAGGCTCTTTAATATTTATTTATTTATTTTGGGGTGCACTGGGTCTTGGTTGCTGTGAGCAGGCTTTTCTCTCGTTGCAGCGGCTACTCTCTAGTTGTGGTGACTGGGCTTCTCATTGCAGTGACTTTTCTCATTGCAGAGCTCAGGCCCTAGGGCACTTGAGCTTCAGCAGTTGCCACATACAGGCTTAGATGCCCCACAGCATGTAGTATCTTCCCGGATCAGGGAGGGAACCCTTGTTCCCTGCGTTAGCAGGTGGATTCTTAACCACGAGGTCACCAGGGAAATCCTTAACATTATTACTGATATGGTTGATTTACATTTGCAACTTTGCTATTTGTTTTCTATATATTTCATTTATTTTTTGTTCCTCCTTTACTGTCTTCTTTTCTATTAAATAGATATTTGTTAGTATACTACTTTAATTCCTTAGTTGATATTTACTTAGTAGTTGCTCCAGGGATTACAGTATACATACTGATTTTTCACCGTCTGTTTCAGATTAATACTGCTTTAGTTTCAGTAAAACAGAAATACTTTGCTCTATTATAACTCCATTTCTCCCTCTTTTGTGCTGTGACTGTCACATATATGTAAACTAAAACCAACAATACAGTATTATAACTGTGTCCCCCCTCCCCACTCAGGATTCACTGATAGATGTAGAATTTCTGGATTAAAGGGTATATATAATTTTATGGTTCTAAGTCTATATTAGTAAACTGAGTATTTCTCCTTTACATAATAATAATAACCACCTCATGTTTCTGATAGCATTTTGTAGGCTCCAAATTACTTTTGTATCTGTATGTCATGTGATACAATAGCCTTTCCAATCCAGGACTGTGTCCCCTTTTTAGCTGGGATGACTCGGTGGGGCAGTGGACTTCAAATGCACATTTAGCTGCCTTGTTTTCTCACCTGTCTGCGCTGTGGCCTTTTCCTTCTGCCCAAGTCTGCAGAGATCCAGGGCCTCTCTCCCCCTGCAGGACTTGCCGGAACAGCCTTACCTGCAGCCCCCTCTCAGCGTCCTGGTGATCGAGCGCCGGGCCTTTGGCCGCACAGTGCTTGTGGGATCCCACGTTGTCCCCCACATGCTGAGATTCACTCTCCGGGGTCAAGAGGATGCCCCTGAGGAGCAAGAAGAGGAGGAGACAGGGGACCTGGTCCCCAAGGAACCTCAAGGTAAGGGGCTCTCCCCCTAGGGGCCACCAGACAGAAGTCTTCATCTAATTCCTGGTGAGATGGCTCCTGGAGACCCTCCAGTGGGACATGGAGTCTGATTTCTACTTGCCTGTCCTTCTCCTGGTTCCGTTTGTCCCTTCTCAGGACAGAGATCCCTGGACCCCTTCAGGGCCGACAGGACACCCAGACGGCTCCTGAAGGTGATGGAATCGGGGTGGGGGGGGAATGTATGGAGAAGGGGTTGGCAGGGCTTGAGGTGGTACTGGGCTAGGGGCACTGAGTTCTTGCTCCCCCAGGCTCCTCTGAAGAAGCTGCCTCTGGGAGGCCTCCTGACTCAAGGCCCAGAGCTGGAGGAGGACATCCCAGAGCCTGAAGAGCTTGACTGGTGGTCCAAGTACTATGCGTCGCTGCAGGAGCTCCAGGGCCAGGTGGGAGCAGGGGAAGGTGCTGGGGGTGGGAGTGGTGGAGCTGGAGGCAGAGGAGGGTGAATGGTAAGAAGAAGGATCTCATCAAACATGGAGCTCACAGATTTTCAAAACTGTTACAGCCAGCCATCTTTGCTCATCTTTACCACAGTTTGAGAAGTTGGGGATTATTAACTCCATTATCTAGAGCTGTGTTGTCCAACAGAAATATCACGTGAGCCACATATGCAATTTTAACTTTTGTAGCAGCCACATATTTTCAAAAGTGAAAGGAACCAGTTGAAGTTGATTTTTAATAATATGTTTTATTAACCTAGTACATCTACAATAGCGTTTCAAGAAGTATCAAAACCAATTAATAATGAAATAATTTACAGTCTTAATTTATACTAGTCTTTGACATCCAGTGTGTAGTTTACACTTGGAGCACAGCTCAGTTTGGACCAGCCACATTTCAAGTGCTCAGCAGTTCCACATGTAACTGATGGTTACATAGCAGGACTACATGATAAACTAAGGCTTTGAAAACACAAGTGGGCTTACCCAGCTGGAACTTGAACTACAGTTTCCCAGCTCCCTATCCTGGGAAAGGGGTAGATGAAGGAGGGGAAAGGAAGGGAAGGATCTCTGACCTGCCCATTGATTCCAGGCCAACTTTGATGAGGATGAAATGCACGACCCTGGGGATTCAGGTAAGAGATGGGCTGTCTTGCTTTTCCTCTTTCTGTCTCCCTCCCTTTCCCAACACCAGGCTTCTTTCTTTCTCTCTTTTTAAGATTTATTTATTTATTTTTGGCTGTGCTGGGCCTTCGTGGCCGTGTGCAAGGCTTCCTCTAGTTGCAGCTAGTGGGGGCTCCTCTTTCTTGTGGTGCACAGGCTTCTCATCCTGGTGGCTTCTCTCGTTGTGGAGCATGGACTCTAGGAACATGGACTTCAGTAGCTGCAGTGTGTGGGCTCAGCAGGTGCGACTTGCAGGCTCTAGAGCGCGCAGGCTCAGTGGTTGTGCACGGCCTTAGTTGCTCCACGGCATATGGGATCTTCCCGGACTAGGGATGAGATCTGTGTCCCCTGCATTCGCAGGTGATTTTTAACCACTGGATCACCAGTGAAGCCCCACACCAGTTTCTAATGGGACATTTCTGCTATTTCCAGATGGGGTTCACCCCATTTCTGTGGATGGGGAAGCCCATGACCAGAGTGAGCCTGAAGTCAAAGGCTCTGTGTCCCAGAAAAAAACACTCGCCACTCTGAAGGTAACTGGGTGTTGGGAGAGGGAATTTTGCTTGGATTCTAAAACATCAGGCTATCACTGAGGCCCTTGCCTTTCAGATTTACAGTACCTCCCTGGAGGAAGAGTTTAACCACTTTGAAGACTGGTTGAATGTGTTTCCCCTGTACCGTGGGCAGGGGAGTCAGGGTGGAGATGGAGAGGATGAAGGATCTGGAAAGCTTGTGGGCAAGTTCAAGGTATGTTTGTGGGAGGAATGGGGGACCAGGGAGCACAGATGGGGATGCAGGAGGAAGTCTCTCTTAGCAGTGTTTTTTCTGCTCCCCACTCCCATTCCACCCAGGGCTCCTTCCTCATTTACCCAGAAGCAGAGGCAGTGTCCTTCTCTGAGCCCCAGATCTCCCGGGGGATCCCACAGAACCGGCCCATCAAGCTCCTGGTTAGAGTATATGTTGTAAAGGTAAGCATCCATTGACACTGCATGCCTCTAAGTCGAACAAAGGTAATGTACACAAAACCTACAGACAGAAGGGATTGGAGTCTAGCTTTTTCATTTTTCAGGTGGGAAATCTTAGGCACAAAGTTAAGAGACTCCCCAAGGTTACACGACTTGCTCATGGCAGAACCTGAATTTACTTAGATCTTCTGACTCCTTATTCGTAGTTCTAGTCTCATAATAAAGGAATGGGGAGAGTAATTCCAGGAAGAGCACAATCCATAAAGCTTCGTGATGGCCTCCCACCAAAGCCTTTGTACAAGTCTTCCCATTGTTGCAGGATTTTTTTTCACTTAAAAAAAAAATCAATCATTGAATGAATTAGCTATTTTTGGCTGCCCTGGATATTCACTGCTATGCGAGGGCTTTCTCTAGTTGGGGTGAACAGGGGCTACTCTTCGTTGCGGTGCACAGGTTTCTCACTGCGGAGGCTTTTCTTGTTGTGGAGCATGGACTTCGGTAGTCACAGCATGTGGGCTTAGGTGCTCCGTGGCATGTGGGATCTTCTCAGACCAGGGATTGAACTTGTGTCCCCTGCATTGGCAAGTGGCTTCTTAACCACTGGACCATCAGGGTTTTCATATGGCACTCAGCAGGGGCCTGAGGTTTCCTTAAAGGCATCTCAGAGAATGAAGGGAGTGAGGGCGTTGCTACACATTTACTCCCAGCACAAGGCAAATGCTGTACTTTTATCTAGTTTAAATATAGGGATTCTAAGGTGTAATGTAAAGAAACATTCTGTGGCCCTCTTCTGCCATAATCTAAGCATCCTAGTGCATACACTAGATAATGTGAATTACTTGGCTCTTTTTCCTTTAATGTTTCATGGGCAGGGACAATACAAAATGTTCTGTATCTAATTATAACGGCTTCTTCTCTGTGAACATTTTTCTTTTTGTGTTTTGGTGTCTGTAGCCCTGAATACAAGCTGCAAAGAGGAACAGCTTTGCATCACCTATGAACTGTTTAACTTTGGGCACAAAGCTTTGTTTTTTTTTAAAAGCATTTTTATTTTCTTATTTTGGGGGACTGAGCTGGGTCTTCGTTGCAGTGTACAGGCTTCTCTAGTCATGGTGCGAGGGTGACATGTAGGATCTCGTTCCCTGACCAGGGATCAAATCTGGACCTCCTACATTGGGAGTGCAGAGTCTTAGCTACTGGACCACCGGGAAAGTCCCACTGTGCTTTGTTTTGGGACTCAGTATCCTTATCTGTCTATAGGCAGATAAGATATGCTGTCCTCAGAGCAACTGGAAAATCAAATGAGATGATGCATCAGTAACTTGATCTAGTCTGTTAGACTACTAACAGACTAGACATACTAGTTTGGTAATTATCCTTATTTTACAGGTGTTTTTGTACCTGTGGAAAAGTCCAGACTCCCTTGGCCCACTCCCCTCTTCCTTCTGCTCCCACTTCCCGTATCTGAGTCCCAACAGTACATTCATCCTAGACTAGGAAAGAAGGTCCTTTCCCTTCTATTTATTTATTGTTTTTCAAATTTTGGCTGCACTGGCTATTCATTGCAGTGCTTGGGCTTAGTTGCTCCACAGCATGTGGGATCTTAGTTCCCTGACTAGGGATTGAACCCTACATTGCAAGGTAGATTGTTAACCACTGCACCACCAGGGAAGTCCTTCCCTCCCTTCTATGTATATCATAAAACACCTGTTTGCTGAAGTCTCTGGAGACCTGCAGTCATCTGGACCTTCTGCTTCTAACAGCATTGCAGCATAGATGGTCTGAAATAATTTCCTGATATAAAATTCTGAAGGAGATCAACCCTGGGATTTCTTTGGAGGGAATGATGCTAAAGCTGAAACTCCAGTACTTTNTGAGCGATCAAGCCTCATCTCTGGCCCCAGATTGAATTCTTCTCCTCCAGGGGCCAAGAATCCCAGTGTAATTCAACAACAACCTTTCAAATTGATGGACTAATTGTAGGATATCTATAAAAATGGTAATTGGATCACAGTAGCACTTCCCTGGTGGCTCAGCTGGTAAAGAATCTACCTACAGTGCAGGAGACCTAGGTTCGATGCCTAGATTGGGAAGATCGCCTGGAGAAGGGAACAGCTGGCTACCCACTCCAGTATTCTGGCCTGGAGAATTCCATGGACTGTATAGTCCCTGGGGTCCCACAGAATCAGACGCGAGTGAGGAAATTACATTGAGCGCTGTTTATTGCTCATTATTGCTCTGAGCTGTGTTACTGCTCAGAGTTTGGAAGCCACCGCTGTAGGGGAAGAACGCAGGAAAGAAGCAGATAAGTCCACATAGGGCAGCTTCACATGAGCGCTTCCTGAGCAGAAATGCAAAGTACCCGCTCTTATTGGAGGGAACAGTGATGAGGNTATTGCTCATTATTGCTCTGAGCTGTGTTACTGCTCAGAGTTTGGAAGCCACCGCTGTAGGGGAAGAACGCAGGAAAGAAGCAGATAAGTCCACATAGGGCAGCTTCACATGAGCGCTTCCTGAGCAGAAATGCAAAGTACCCGCTCTTATTGGAGGGAACAGTGATGAGGTCTGGAGATACCAGGAAAGTTTCAACCCGAAGACAGAGCGTTTGAGTTGGGCTTGATTCCATCAGCAAAGTATGAGGAAAAAGACATTTCAAGATGAGCGGGCAGAATGTACAAGAGCATGAATGTGCTGGACACGCTTTGGAAAAAAGTCTGACGGGACTGGGAAGATGAAGGCAAGTTAGTGCCCAATTGAGAAGGTCTTGCCTGGATGCCAAAACTCTTGGATTTATGCTAAAGGCAGAAGGAGAGGAATTTAGATGGCTCAACTAGTATTTAAGAACGGTAATTCTGGAATGAATGGAAAGGGTAGATTAGGTGAACAAGAAGTTGGCAACAGGAAGAAGGCAGAAGGATTCGTCTACATTGTTGTTTTCTGCCGTGCATCCAGTCTGTCTTACTCGGTGATAATACTCTGATGTCCTTTAAGGAGCCATCCTTTCTATAAGTCAAAATTCTTTTTGTTACAGTGACAGAAAACTCAATTCAAATTGTGTTTTACGCATGAGAGAAGCAGGCCGAGGATGGAAGAGAGAGGAAATGTATTTCTATTGGGCATAGAAAGGGGATGTTAATACAAGTGATAACTTGAAGCCAGATCAACTGGCCTTGATGAAGGGAAAGTCATGAGTCACCCAGGTGGGTCCCATTTTTCCTGTTTGAGTTTAGATTCCCTCATTAGGCTACTTGTTTGATCTTTTTCCAATTCACTTACTATCTTCCTATGAAAATAAACCGTCAGTATCTTGATTTTAAAGATGGAGGGTAAGGCAGATTTTAGACATATAGACCACCAAGCTTGATGCCAATTCCTGGAAATTTTCTAATGTAAATCATTAAACATATGTTAGGGGAAATGTCGGGGAAGGCAATGGCACCCCACCCCAGTACTCTTGCCTGGAAAATCCAATGGACGGAGTAGCCTGGTGGGCTGCAGTCCATGGGGTCGCTAACAGTCGGACAGACTGAGCGACTTCACTTTCACTTTTCTCTTTCATGCATTGGAGAAGGAAAT
>SJYX01020968.1:511180-577711 GCA_006410675.1 Oreotragus oreotragus
AGATACCAGGAAAGTTTCAACCCGAAGACAGAGCGTTTGAGTTGGGCTTGATTCCATCAGCAAAGTATGAGGAAAAAGACATTTCAAGATGAGCGGGCAGAATGTACAAGAGCATGAATGTGCTGGACACGCTTTGGAAAAAAGTCTGACGGGACTGGGAAGATGAAGGCAAGTTAGTGCCCAATTGAGAAGGTCTTGCCTGGATGCCAAAACTCTTGGATTTATGCTAAAGGCAGAGGAGAGGAATTTAGATGGCTCAACTAGTATTTAAGAACGGTAATTCTGGAATGAATGGAAAGGGTAGATTAGGTGAACAAGAAGTTGGCAACAGGAAGAAGGCAGAAGGATTCGTCTACATTGTTGTTTTCTGCCGTGCATCCAGTCTGTCTTACTCGGTGATAATACTCTGATGTCCTTTAAGGAGCCATCCTTTCTATAAGTCAAAATTCTTTTTGTTACAGTGACAGAAAACTCAATTCAAATTGTGTTTTACGCATGAGAGAAGCAGGCCGAGGATGGAAGAGAGAGGAAATGTATTTCTATTGGGCATAGAAAGGGGATGTTAATACAAGTGATAACTTGAAGCCAGATCAACTGGCCTTGATGAAGGGAAAGTCATGAGTCACCCAGGTGGGTCCCATTTTTCCTGTTTGAGTTTAGATTCCCTCATTAGGCTACTTGTTTGATCTTTTTCCAATTCACTTACTATCTTCCTATGAAAATAAACCGTCAGTATCTTGATTTTAAAGATGGAGGGTAAGGCAGATTTTAGACATATAGACCACCAAGCTTGATGCCAATTCCTGGAAATTTTCTAATGTAAATCATTAAACATATGTTAGGGGAAATGTCGGGGAAGGCAATGGCACCCCACCCCAGTACTCTTGCCTGGAAAATCCAATGGACGGAGTAGCCTGGTGGGCTGCAGTCCATGGGGTCGCTAACAGTCGGACAGACTGAGCGACTTCACTTTCACTTTTCTCTTTCATGCATTGGAGAAGGCAATGGCAACCCACTCCAGTGTTCTTGCCTGGAGAATCCCAGGGATGGGGGAGCCTGGTGGGCTGCCGTCTATGGGGTCACACAGAGTCGGACACGACTGAAGTGACTTAGCAGCAGCAGCAGCAGCAGGGGAAATGTAACAGTTAATAGGAGTCATCATAGATTCTTTTCAAGTAATAATGACAAAAGAAATACCACTTCCTTTCTTGATAGGATTATTACATTACTAAACAATGGGTAGTGTAGTCTTGATCATCTCAAAAAGTCAAAGCATTTTTGTGGATAAGATTAAGAAATATGGGTTTAGATAATTGTAGAGACTGAACTGAATTGTAGAGAAAGTTTGATTCAAAGAGTGCTAATTACTGGAGAGACATTAATCTTGAGGCTTCCAGTCTCAAGAAAAGCGATACAGATTTGTCCTCCTTTGTCAAGACTTGGGCAATATTTTTAATCAATGTTTTGAGTTAAGATTTGAGGAAGATACAGAACTCAGATCTGAATATGTTGACAGAATAGTTACTCAAAATTTAAAAAAAAAAAAAGATGACATCTGGTTGCAATAAATACAAAGCATAGTATCTTTGTTCAAGAAATCATTTGAAAGGGGCCAGGATTTAGGAGACTTGACCTGATAGTGTGACTATAAGATAGAGATATGCATACAATGTGAGCTGCCACCAAAAAAAAAAAAAAACAAAACCCTAACAAAATGTAGACTGTGTTAAAGCAAAACAGTGTTCAAGTCACAGGGGCACTAGACTTATGCTATTCAGTTCAGAATTTCTGAACTCATATGTTCAAATATAGATACAACATTAAAAGAGCTCCTTGCATAACAAATCAGAATTCTTTAGAAGGAGACATCCAGGTAGAGTATGGAAACCATTTTTTCTCTAAAGAAAAGATGAGGGAATTGGGTCTGCTTAACCTGCAGAAAAGCAATTTGCTAAAGAGTTGTTATGCAGAGAGTAGATTCATTCCATATTGCACTGGAGTTCAGATATAAGACCATCAGGAGGGCTATTATGGAGAGAAAGATTTTGGCTCAGCATAAGAAAGGACAGTTTTGGATACTGGAATTGAGCCCTGCGGTCAGGACCTCCTGGTGAAGTGAGTTCTACATCACTGGAAGCGTTCAATCAGAAAACAATGGCCACCTGTCAGGGATGCTATAAAAGGAATTTCTGAGGGGGGGAGGGGCCTATAGAGAGGTGATAACATCCAAGGTCTTTAATTGGAAGTTTCCATGTGTCAATATTTATACTATTAATTTAAAATGATTGCTTTTCTAGACATGGTTTCCAAAGGAATATGTTGTAATTTTCTTTGTAAATAAAACAACTTTCCACTGAAGAAACTGATTGCCAAATCCAGCTGATTCTTGTTCTTTGTGGTAGTTATGTTCTGTAAAGTTGCTTTGAACACTGAACTGGTGACTGCTGAACCATTGCTTTTAAGGGAGATACAGGATTAGTTTCCTTTATTTATTATTTAGTCATTATTATTTATTGTTAGTTTCCTGGTAAGTTATCAAGTAACCCCTTTCAGATAAACACTTTATAAACATTATTTCACTCTCTTAGGCTATGATAAATAGGATTTTGGAGAAAAGCTGCAATGCCATAAGCTTCTTACATTTTTTAGACAAAATCTAGCTTTCTTTGCAACAAAATCTCAATCTGTACACTTACTTTTTGAATAATGGTTATGTAACTAACCACTTAAATATACTGGGAAATACCTATTCAGATAATTTTACAAGAACAACAAATAATCAAAGGATCCTCCCCGTGATTTATCTGCCTTGGAAGTCAGTATTTTCTGGAAGTGGGATAAATTAGCAGAAATGGTAGAGTTAAATGACTAATACAATAGTGTAGCTCCTGTGGCAACACATACACACTTTTTAAGAGGGAGCAGAGCTATGGTGACACTCTTGGCTTTAGAGAAATCTGGTCTGAGGTTTTCTTATTTATACTCTGTCCATCCTCTTCCTATCTTGAGAGTCCTGTTAGCCTGAGGAGAAGAGATGCTCCTGAGTGCTGGAGATAGTCCACATTTTTGAAATGAACTCTTGAGACCACAAAGTCTTCTATAGCCATCCTCAGTTTTTGAGAACAATCTGGGCCTCCAGCACATGATCAATGCAAATTAAGGTAAGATTCGACAAACTGTTCCTTAGCCCATCCACCAAGTGATAAATATTTTGAATTGTGGGGACAAAGCAGCTTTCAGTACACAAGGTCATTCCCCTCCTTTTTGCACTCCAAATTGTAGAGCTATCTGCCATTTGGGGAAGAAGGTAATCACTATGTGTAACTCTAAGGAAACATGCTGAAGATGTGTTTACATTGGTCATTCTGAGTGCTTAAGTTATCAACTGGTATATAAAATTGTTCAGTAGGTCTACCTGCCACAATCCCATCTCCTATTTGACGTATTTTGCCAGCTGTCAGTTACCACCCCAGTGGAAGAGGCCAGTACCCACCTCTGAGACCTGATTGAAGCCTTCACTGTTTCCAGTGAAGAGTACCCTAGGAGTGGTATTCTGAAAGGAAATGGCCAGACCCTCAGGAGGCTTAAAAAAATCCATCTGCCCATCCTGGGAGGCTCTATCCTGTGAATTCCCACCCCAGGCTATCTCCCCATCTTTGACACTCACCCCATATCCAGGGCATTACTCAGGACCCAAGCTCAGAAAGACCCCATGTTTGGTTTAATACTCTCTTCTCACCATCTTCAAATCCCCAGTAAGTTTACCTTTGAACTCATGTTTTGTAGGGCAGTTGGATGGGACAATGGACATCCATGTGAGCAGGAGATAGATGCAGTTCGTGTCCACTGTTCTTTCTCAGTGCCCCATGAGGACAGAATTCCGGTGGACTCACAATGCACTGGAGTTCAGTGAGACAAAGCAAGGAAGCACAAGGTGTGATACATTTACAGCTGAGTAAGTGGGGGTGCTGACAGCTCTGAGAGGCCATGTTTCCATTGGAACCAGAACTTGCTTCAAACACAGAAAGAAGGGATTTTAGGAAACACAACAGATCAAGGAACCCTATCACGTCCTTTCTTGTGCTACTTCCCCTTATTAGTCAACCACCTGCATGCATGCTAAGTCGCTTCAGTCGTGTCCAACTCTGCAACCTCATTGACTGTAGCTTGCCAGGCCCCTCTGTCCATTGGATTTCCCAGACAAGGATACTGGAGTGGCTTGCCTTTTCCTTCCAAGCCGAAAATATTTCTTTTTCTTTTGAGCCATTTCTTATACCTCAGTAAGTCAAAGGTAGAGAGTGTTGGTTCAATGTGTGTATCAAGAAGTGAAAAAATAATGGTTAAGTTAGTTTTCTGCTGCTAATGGTTAGTTGTTTTCCACTGCTCTGGTGAGATCAAAACACATGCTAATAAGAGCTGCAACATAGAAATTGGGTCATTTTAGTGATTTCACATAGGAGGTAAACACTCATATTTGTGTTTCAAACTATATTTGCATCTTACAATAAAATTCATGCTGACAACTTGTTTTTAATTTTTCCTTACCTAGAATATGTTATGATTATTGACTGTCTAAATTAAACACTGTAAGTCAAGAGAGACCAGAAAGAAAGGAGAAAAGCTTTATATTTTAGTACGTTTCTTTTTTCCTACTCTTTGAATAAGAGGTCTCAGAAATTAGGTAGCCAACTTTGAACCCTCCAGCCCACAAAAGAGTCCCAATAGCCTTGTGGGTCTGGAAAAGACACTCCACCTGCCTGCATCCTGTTCACTGATGACGGGGTTAGGGCAGGAGAGGTGAGAGAGGACCTCTGCTCTGTGGATCGGGCGTCCAAGGCTGCTGCAGCACCCAGCTGCCCACTCGCAGGAGCTGTATGTCCTGTAGTAAACAGAGTGGCTTCTGCTCATGGAGGTAGGAAGTGAGGGCGGAAGGAAGTCCTTGTTCCGCTGTAGAGCACATTTTCCCATGGAAACAATGTTGTAGGACACAGTTCTCATCCTCTTGTAGTCCAGCTGCTTGTGGGCTAAATGGGCTTCTAAGAGTTGGCTTGAGAACCTAACCAGTATTTGTCACATTCTCTGGGAAAAATGCATTTTCAGTTTCAAACAACTAAATTAGAAATCAAAGTTTGGGACCATAACTCTCATTCAGGGACTATCTGTATTTTGCTAACTCAGAAGAAATGCTGAGATCTTCGAGAAGAATGGTGTGTGTAAGACCCAGATAAACAACTACACATTAATGAGAAAGGTTATTAATTGTAATAACTTCACTGTATTCTCCACATGGTATGAAGAGTCCAGTCCTTCAGACCTGCTGCTTGAAGAACTTGTGTGCAAATTCACCACAGTTGACTGGTCTCTGGCAACCAACACATACCAACCAAACCCAAGAGATTTCACTGTAAACTCGATGTCAATTCGTAAAGAACACAAGAAAAGCTGTGCTGAGTTGGACTAAAGATTCATCCAGCCTGTTATTCTCTGACAATGACTGTGAACATTTACATTTTATTCACTCTAAACTCTAGTGTAGGGCATAGTATCTGAATATAGTGTCCTCCCAATAAAATGTTTGTTGAAAATGAAATGTTTTTGAATATCACAATTGCCCCCATGACATTAACTTCGAAAGGAAAATAAAAATTTCCTCCAAATATCCACTTATTTACTATTTTTAAAGCAACTGTCTTCTTAGGAAATCTTTGATTATTTTAGTTGCTCTTTTCTCTGACCTGGTATATAGACTAGGCTCTTTTTTAAGGTTTTGAGGCAGAATTAGATGCTTTACACTAGGTTTAGCCTCATTACCATTTTGTCAAATGTAGAACAAAACAGAGCTCTCAGTTTTGTTTTCCGTGTTCTTAGCAAAGAGCCTAACATGGAAATTATTGTTATGTGACTTTAGCAAACAGCAATAACTCACGGTTCTCATTCTTGAAATAAAACATAATTCCAAGCTCATCTTCTTTCAAGTGTCTTTCAGACTAACCACCTAAAAGGATTATCAAAAATCAGTACAGGATGAAACTCATTTGCCATACTTCTGTCCACTCACGTAGCTTTGTGCAATTTATCTTTACTTCAATTTAGATTGGTCTGCTTGGTGTTTACTACTCTGGAGAGCTTAAGGACATCTCAGTCTAGTGAATTTTTTTGTATGAGCCCACTTTCAAACAGTCTATGAAATTTTGTAAGTTTAGTCCTCTAGTAACTCTAGTAATCCTTGAGGATTCCTCCCTGAAATCAGAAAAATCCATCCAGTATTTTGGCACCAACAATAGTCAGCAGACCTTGGTATTGGCCCCAGTTCTGCCACTTAGTAGTTGTTAGAGTCCAGGCAAGTCATTTAATCTTATCGTTAAAATGCCTCACTCCCTTGCAGGCTTGTTCCAAGGATCTCAGGAGATAATGTGTGTGAAAGCACTCCGAAAATGCTAAATGACTGTATAAATAAGGGGTGCTATTAATATCTCCACCCAGAAGCTTGCCTGTTTAAACCATGGTTTCCTGAAGTTAAGCCAGCTCTCTCTCTTCTTTCACTCAATTCATTTCACAGATATTCCTTTTAAGTGCCTGCTTTACCCAAGGTAGAACTTTCTCCTTATTTTTTGAGTAACTTAGCTGGGTAGGACTTTTCTTCAACATTTAGTATGTAAATTGGTTTTAAAAAAAAAGTTTTGAAGACTGTAGCTTTCACTGCTTCCATGCTTATTTATCCCTCAAAGATTGTGATCAAATAGTGAGGCCTGAGACATGCTGGAGCATGCTACAAAGACAGAAGGCCAGAAGACTCTGCCTGCATCTCCCACGGAAAACAGGAGTGCTCCCTTTGCAGCCCAGGAGAGACAAAGGAAAGCTCAGACAGGTACAGCCGATGACCCAGTGGGAAGGGGATGAAGAGGAACTGTGTAACATCTTTACAGGCCCCAATAGTCAGAATTATCAGAAAAAAGATTTACTTACATGAAAGCAGCTTGCAGAAGCCTTTAATTTAGCTGGTGGTCCATTCAGCAAAGAAAATTTTCTTCCAGTTTTAGAAGCTTCTGAGGGCTTATAAAGACTGTTTCCAAAGGAAAAATAAAAGGCAAACAATTCTTGGGGAAGAGGGAAAAAGACAGATTTTTAAAAATGATTTAGCGGTACAGCAGATTATGAAGGAGGGAAAAGGAAGAGATTAAAATGATTCTTTCCCTCCTCTCTCTGTGACTCAGAGATTAATTTTAAAAATAATCTTCATCACGGTATGAGAAGCTGAGCAAAGACATGCATCTTCACATTTCAAGTTCCATGATGGGCTCGGAGAGGAAAGGAACAAAAGAAAGAGGGAGATCAGAAACAGTAACCATTAATAATAATCTGAAAAAGATTTCACCTACTCAGAAGAGGTGAGGTGAAATTAAAGGCAGGTCTAGCTGTGATGAAATAAGCACTTCCTGTTATTACCCTATTCTGAAGTATGTTGTATCAGCAAGGATGAAGCCTCAACTTGCCTTTTCAGTCTTACCTCCCACTGACTTTTCTGGTGATCCATATTTTACTCATTCAAACGAGTTTTCATCTTTCAATACCATTCCCCTTTCTTTGTATTGGCAACAGAAGGCTCTTTTCTAGGTGTTTCCTTAGTCACATTTAATTTATATTAGCATGTTCATGGAGAAGGCAATGGCACCCCACTCTATGGAAAATCCTGGAAAATCCCATGGACGGAGGAGCCTGGTGGGCTGCAGTCCATGGGGTCGCTAGGAGTCGGACACGACTGAGCGACTTCACTTTCACTTTTCACTTTCATGCATTGGAGAAGGAAGTGGCAACCCACTCCAGTGTTCTTGCCTGGAGAATCCCAGGGACGGGGGAGCCTGGTGGGCTGCCGTCTACGGGGTCGCACAGAGTCGGACACAACTGAAGCGACTTAGCAGCAGCAGCAGCATGTTCCTATATTTTGTTTTGAATTGAAAGCATTCAAGCTTACAAAAAAGCTGCACACATAGGATAATTGACTTTTTCTTACCTGAATAGTTTGAGAGTAGGTTGCTGGCATGACAACTGTGGTGGACATTGAGATGCATTGACCAGATGCCTGTCAAGGAAGGATATTTTGCCCAGTCATGAGGACTGTGGTTGACACGCATCTGTCAGTGGTCATTTCCTCCAGGTTTGGCCTCACCTGCAAAGAGCCACCTTGCCCAAGGAGATGCCCCTTTCCCAAGTGGCCCAAATCCAAGGACTGATCAAGGGAAGGATAGAGAAGCCTGGCTATATTGGCCCTGTGCAGGACAACTGCAATGGGCCGTTTCTGCTAAACAGCTCCCAGTGGGGTTAGTTGAGCTCACCCAGTTTGCATCTCAGATCAGTATCTCTGTCTGCCCAGTCTTGTTTCCTTCCCCACCAATCCATAGATATTGATCCCAAGAGCCCTTCTTCATAATTATCCTGAACACTAAAGCCTGTCTTAGTCTGCTTCCTGGAAAACCCAAACTGGCACAGCTGGAGCAAGGAGAGACCTGAGAAAGCAGATGATAAGATGGGATTTTGGAGTTGGATCACCACCTGATTTGTAGGAGGACCACATCGCTGGTGATAAATGGAACACAGATAGCCCCTGGCATAAGGTAGCAGTCTAGTTACTCACACTTCCACCAGTGGTGAATTGGAATAGCATACTCGTGAAAGAGAATGTATTAATTAGTTGGTGCAATATATGGAGAGAGTAGTAGCTATAAGGACAGTGGAATTGTATGGGTATTGCTTAGCTCTTTTGAAGCTCTAGGAGAAGAAAACAAAAAGCTGAGCAAGTGGATAGCAGGCAGCTGAAAGCCAACTGTGAAAGCCAGAGAGTCTCTTTGGCAAAGAGACTTTAATAAGCAGCAAAGGGAGCACAGAGAAAGATAAGGACCAGACAACACTAACTCATCAATGTGGCCAAGTTCCAAAGGTTAAACTACTAACTGACTAGGTCTCCTAGTCCAAAGACAGGGCTTTTGTTGAGGAAGGAGACCCTGACACATACATTCCCAGCTTTCTTTTCATCCTCTGAGCCTGAAAAAGTGAGCCACCCTTTTCTATCAAGAGCCATCCACTCCCCTTGCTTGAGACAATGCCAAGGACTCTTCCTACAGTACAAGATGTGTCTCCTCAGGATCTTCCCCCTCTACCCTCCTGTCCACAAGTCTATACATAGAGTTAAGTGGAAGCATAACTCAGCTGGGGACATGCTAGGTCTGATAAGAGAGGAAAGAAACTGTATCCCAAAGGAGTAACAAGATTTAACTGACATGGATTGCAGTGAATTTGACAAGATGTGTGCACTGAAAACTACAAAACTTTGTTGAAGAAAATTAAAGAAGACCTAAATTAATGGAAAGATAGTCCATGTTCATTTATTGGAAGACATAATATTGTTAAGATGGCAATATGCTCCAAATTGATCCATAGATTGAATGTAATCCCTATCAAAATCTCACTTGGTTCTTCTGCAGAACTTAACAAACTGATCCTAAAATTCATATGGAATTGTAGGGGACCCCAAATAGCCAAAACATTCTAGAAAAAGAACAAAGGTGAAAGATTTGATTCCCAGTTTCAAAACTTACTACAAAGCTATTGTAGTACTGGCATAAGGATAGACACGTAGATCAAGGAAAAAAAGTTGAGAGTCCAGAAAAAGCCTACACATTTATGGGGCCGTGGATTTTCAAGAATACCAAAAAAATATTCTGTGAAGAAAGAATAGGTTTTTTTTTTTGGTTTTTTTTTTTTTTGGATAAATGGTGCTATCCACACGCAAAAGAAAGAATTTGGACCCTTATCTCACAAAATACACAAAACTTGAGTCAAAATGAATCACAGTCTTAAATGTCAGAGCTAACATTATAAATCTCTTAGAAAAAAGTATAAATTTTAGTGACTTTGTATTAGGCAATGGTTTCTTAGACATGGTGCAAAACAGAGTCAACCAAAGTTTAGATCATCAAAATTAAAATCTTTTCTTTTAATTAAAATCTTTTTCATGTCAATGTATGCCAAATCCAATACAGTACTGTAAAGTAAAATAAAGTTAAAAAAAAAAATCCAAAAAAAAATAAATAAAATCTTTTGTGCTTCAGGGAACACTACCAAGAAAGTCAAAAGCCAGCCTACAGAATAGGAGAAAATACTTGCAAATCATATATCTGATACCAGTCGAATATCCAGAACAGTCCACGTGGTCACACAGACTCAGACACGACGGAAATGACTTTATATATATATATATATGAACTTAACAGTAATAAGACAAATAACCCAATTTTAAAATAGACCAGATATTTGAATAGTCATTTCAATAAGGAAGACATACAAATGGATAAAAAAGCACATGAAAATATGTTCAATATCAGTGATTTTTACAGAAATGTAAATCAAACCCACAGTAAGATACCACTTCACACCGACAGAATGACTATAATAAAAAGAAAGACGGCTTCCCTGTTGGCTAAGTGATAGAGAATCTGCTTGTCACTGGAGGAGACGTGGGTTCGATCCCTAATCCGGGAAGATCCCACATGCCTCAGAGCTACTAAGCCTGTGTGCCCTAATGATTGAGCCTGTGCTCTAGAGCCTGGGAGCCGCAGTGCTGAGCCCACGTGATGCAGTTCCTGAAGCCCGCAAGCCCTAGAGCCTGTGCTCTGTAACAAGAGAAGCCTACGCAGTGAAGCCTGCACACTGCCACTAGAGAAGGACTTCTGCTCGCTGAGGCTAGAGAAAAGCCCATGCAGCAACAAAGAACCAGCACAGCTAAAAATAAATGAATAAAAGTATGATTTAAACAATGAGAAAATGAAGCATTGGTGAGGTTGTGGGAAAATTGGAACCCTCATACACTGCTGGTGGGAATGCAAAATGGTGCAGCCAGTTTGAAAAACAGTGTGACAACTGCGAAAAATGTTAGACATAAAATTACCATTGGAGCCAGCAATTCCACTTCTACATGTATTCTCAAGAGAATTGAAAACATAATGTCCACGCAAAAATGTGTACACAAATATTTATAGCAGCATGATTCATAATAGCCCCAAAGGGAAAACAACCCAAATGTTAATCAAATGACGACTGGATAAATGAAATTTCCTCTATCCATAAAATGGAATACTATTCAGTTGTAGGAAGGAATGAGAGTCTGATATATGCTACAACATGGGTAAACCTTGAAAACATTAAGCTAAGTGAAAGAAGGCAGGCATAAAAGGCTACATATTGCATGCATCCACTTAATGACATGTCCAGAGTAGGCAAATTCTTAGACAGAAAGTACATTAGTGGTTGCCAGGGGCTGTCAGGGAGAATAAGGAGTGAACTGCTAACTGGCACAGGGTCACATTTTAGGGTGATGAAATTACTTTGAAATAGATTGTGGTGATGGTTGCCCAACCTTGTGAACATACTAAAAATCACTGAGCTGTACTCTTCAAAATGGTGAATTTTATGTATAATGCTGTTTCAGTGCTTTAAAAAGGACTCAGGGAAGTGAGCATGCTGGTGTCGATATACTATGAGAGACCAGAAACCCCACCAGATGACTGTCCCACGGGAGGACGGGGAGGATACACCATCTACAAAAGCAACAAAGTATGTGTTGGTGGAAACATACCAGCCTGGCTATGAAGTTCAGGGGCGGCTCTTTTGCAGGCTGGACTGATGGTAGGCTATGTTGTTGTAAAACTGACTTCCTTATTCGTAATGGAGTTAATACAACCCAGAAATAATTGAACCAGATGGCATCACACAAGTGTCAGAAACCATGAGGGTACAATTATGATAATAAGTGGTAAGATCAAAGTGGCAACCAGGGGGACTTGACCAGCAGAGAGTTATGGAGATAATTAAACTTGGTGTCACTTGCTAAAAAAATAGATGGGCAGCCAATAAGGGTACTACTCAGTTTGTACAAGCAAAAGAAAACAAAAAGGGTGTAGGGCAGGGGGCCCCAATCTCCAAGGTCTAACAGCCTAATGATCTGAGATGGAGCTGATGTAATAATAATAGAAATAAGGTTCACAATAAATGCAATGCGTTTGAATCAATCTGAAACCAACACCTCCCTGCCAGTCCCTGGAAAAACTGTCTTCCATGAAACTGGTACCTGGTGCCAAAAAGGTTGGGGAACACTGCTGTAGGGAATGGAACTATTTGAGAGCTAAATTTTTGAATACTATTGAAATTAAATTGGTACTAACTGGAACAACCTTGCTATACATTAAGGTATTAATCATAATTCCCAGGGCAACCATTAAGAAAATAACTCAAATATATACGACAAGGGAATTAAAACAATTACATTGGAAAACATTCTTTAACACAAAGGATGGCAAAATAGGGATAAAGGAGTAAAAAAGCCATGGCATACGGAGAAGGCAAAATGGTAGCTGTAAATCCTTTAATATAAAATGACTCAGTTGACTCCACCTTTGGACTCCACCTGTGGACTCCACTGACCACATCGTTGCTGGCACAATGGATACTTGAATAAAGTGGCCATGCAGCAGAGATTGAGGCTATTTTGGCCCATATGTATGGGTTCCCACTTACTAGAGCTGATCTAGTTATTGCCACTGCTAAATGTCCAATTTGACAGCAAAAGAGCTCAATGCTGAGCCCCTGATAGGGCACTGTTCCTCAAGGAGATCAATCAACCAGTGGGTGGCAAGTTGATTTCTTTAAGACTCTTCTACCCTGAAAGGTAGACTGTTTCATTCTGACAGGAATGGACATATATTCTAGGTTTAAAAGTCTTACCTTCAGGCCTCACTCTGGACTTAATGTTTGATCCACCAGCAGGAGCTTCATATAACTTTGTATCACACCAGGAAACCCAATTTACCCCAAAAAATACGTGAGAGTGGACTCGTGACAATGGTATCAGCTAGTCATACTGCTTACTGAAACACTGTGAAGCTCCTGGCCTGACAGAGCATCAGCGTGCCATGCTAAAGGCACAGCTGAAGTATTAGCTGAAATACAACACTCTGGGAGAGTCATCCCCTGGAAGCATTCAACACATTGAATCGAAGCTCTTTATATGGTTCTGTGTCCCCAACGTAAAGAATACATGAGTCTGAGAAGCAAACTATGGAAGTAGGAATAGACCTGCTTATCATTACTCCCAATGACCCCTTGGGGAATTTATGCTTCCTGTTCCTTCAATTCAGAGCTCTGCTGGGTCAGAGGACCTCATTTCTAAAAGGGGAATATTTCCCACCAGAGGATATAGCAGAAGTCCCTTTGACTTACTAGCTAAAACTTCTGCTGGGCACTTTGGGCTCCTAGTATCCAGGGATGAGTGGGCTGGAAGTAGAACAACCATCTTAGGGGTTTTAACCCTAATCTTCAGAAGGATTTAGGTCTGTTGTTACACAGTAAGGGTAGGGAAGAATGTTTCAGCACTCAGACAATCTGCTTGGGTGCTTCTTGTTATTCCTTGCCCAGGTGAAATAGTAAATGCATAGTGCATTAAAGATATGGTGACCAGGAACCTCTCTGGGATGTAAATATAGAACATGCTTCCAGGTAAGTCACTGAGGCCAAGAGAAGTGTTAGCTGAGGATGAGAGAAATTTAGAAAAGATGGTTGAGAAAGGAGTCTGTAAGTTTCAGTGTCAGCCCCAAGACCAGCTGCAGCAGAGAGCTGTCATTTGTTTGTCCTACAAGCCTTCCTCCTCTAAGTTTCCCTACCAGGAGAGGCTCATCAGAAACCTGAAGAAGCTATTTCTCAACATATATGAAGAAGTAGAGCCAGGAGCACCACAGGGATGAAGGCAGAGATGACCCACCAGGATCTCCCCTTTGCAGAGGGACTTCTGGTCCCAGCTGGTCTGTCAGCAGACAGCCTTTAGGCAGCAGAGAGCTGCCTTATCAGAGCTCACACCACTTTGGAGACAACTTACATCCTTGAGGGCTTCCCTTGTGGCTCAGATGGTAAAGAATCCGCCTGCAATGCAGGAGACCCCGGTATAAATCCTGGGTTGGGAATATTTCCTGGAAAAGGGATAGGCTACCCACTCCAGTATTCTGGCCTGGAGAATTCCCTGGACTGTATGGTTGGTCCATGGGGTCGCAGAGTCGGACACGACTGAGCAAGTTTCACTTTACATCCATTAACTAATCAAGGCATGGTTTTAAAGCTTAGTCATTTCAGCCTGGTTTGGGACAACATTAAAGGGCTGTTTCATCTCCAAAGCTCTGCGTGGGGTTAGTTCAGGCTACTGGGCTTTCCTCATTTGCAGCTTGCTTTTCCTTCCAGCTAAGCCTACTTCCTTCTCTTCCCTTCCACAAGTGTCGATCCCAAAGGCACTCCAGATAAACATCCTGGACATTAAACTCTGACTCAGTCTTCTTCCTGCAGAGTCTGAACTGTGAAAATGCCCCATCATCACAAATACTTTAGTACATTATTTTTTACTAGTGATAATTCATCTAGATAACCCCAGTACAATATCAAAATCAGGAACTTAACTTTGAAACATTACTATCTACTCAGATCTCATTCAAATTTTGTCAGTGGTCCCAGTAATATTCTTGCACAGTAAAAGGATCCTGCTCAGAAATTATGCATTGTATTTGGTTGTCTCTTCTGTCTTCTTCAATCTTGAATGGTTCCCTAATCTTTGCTTTACTTTCGTGACCTTGATACTCTTTAAGATTGGTTGTCACGCATGCTCAGTCATGTCTGACTCTCAGCGACCCCATGGACTCCTATGCTGCCAGGAGTAGCATAGGGATCTCTGTCCTTGGGATTTCCCAGGGAAGAATACTGGAGTGGGTTGCCATTTCCTCTTCCAGGGGATCTTCCTGACTCAGGGATCGAACCCATCTCTCCGTCTCCTGCATTGGCAGGCGAATTCTTTACTACTGAGCCACTGGGAAAGCCCGCTCTTCAAGATTATGGACCACTCCTTTTTGTAGAATGTCCCTCCATCAGAGTTTGTGAGCGGTTTTGTCATGATTACATCCAGGTTATGCATCTTCGGTGGAATGGTTAGAGAAGTGGTGCCGTGTTCTCACTGCATCCCGCCAGGTGGCACATGACTTCAACCTGTCACTGGTGATACTAACTTGATTAAGGTGGTATCTGCCTTGCAATTAAGTATTTTGTGAGGAATTAGTTTAAGGCTATGTAGATATCCCATTCTTCATCAAATTTCCCATTTATTATTTTTTAAATTTATATCCATATTGGCCAAGGAATTCCTACTTTATTCTATGGACTATGATCCATTACTGTCATCATTTCACCACCCAGACTGTTCCACATTTGGTGAGTGGAAGCCTCTTCAAGTTACTTCTTTATCCTTTTAACAAATCTCCATCATTCTTTTGCACTCCCTTGCTTGCTGCACACGATTGTCCAAGCTTATTTTGTACTTTTCCTGCCCCAACTCTGGAATCTGCCATTTCTCCAAGCAGCTCTGGCTCCTTTTGATGGAGAATGGCATTCAGAAACTAAGATCTCAGTGTTAAGCATGCTCATTGCTATTGAGGTGTCGCCATTCTTAAGCCTTTCAGTGGACAGATCTAGGGACTATATGAAATATATATGTATATATTTATTTATGTATATAAATTTACATTTATGTTTACCACATTTTACTTCTATATTTCTTTATATGTTCAAAATCATGAGTTCACACTGGTACCTCCAATTTCAATCCAACACCAAATAGTTCATTCTAGTTTTTTCACTATTCATGTATATAATTACCATCTCTATCAGTGATAAATGTAACTCCCATTATCCTTAGTATGACTATCATATTTCATCAATCCTTCTGTGTGTAAACAATCTCCTATGATCGGCCCTTCCCACCACTCATGTGGACACCTCCCTACACTGCACTGGACTATGGCTTTGCCCATGTACCTTCTGTATCTCCAGTGCTCCAAGATGGACCGTGCCTTGCACAGTCACCTTCTTCACCTTGGTCTGATTGACACCCTGTGCCAGCTGGCCTTCTTTCAGTGGATGGCCTCCTCACCCAGTTTGATCTCTGCACCCATACTCAGCCTCCTTTCCTCCTCTCCCTGCCCACCCCGCCATATGGATAGCGATCTTACCTTCACTGGGTTCCAACACCTGGCAACCACAGGCTGTCCCTCTGCAGGGACACCATTCTTCACTCTGCTTAGGGTACCACACTAGTATCCCCTTCTTGAGGGAAGGGGGAGGGACACTCTCTTCATCGCAGTCAGGCCACCTTCCACCAGATACTCTTCTCATCGGTCTTGGGCTTTGACATCTGCACCTGCCTGACCTCTTACCCAGATGCCCTCTGGATACATCTCAGCCACCGCAGTTCCACAACCTCATCATGGACATCCACCTTGCTTGGCTGCATGTACTGGCTTTTGGATTGATTTGTGCAGAAATGCAAAGGAAGAGAATGGGAAGATAGAGGAAGAAGTGGCAGACCATTAATTCATTCTTTAAAATTCATTTTTATTTATTTTTTAGCCACACTGCACAGCTTGTGAGACTTTAATCCCCTGACTGGAGATTGAACCCATGCCTGCAGCAGTGAAACTTCAGAGTCCTAACCATGCTAGGGAAATCCCTAAAGTTCATTTCTACTAGAACACTTTTTCTGAGATTCACTTCCATTTTGCTTTATGGTAGATCTAGTTCTCTCTCTTTTTTTTTTTAGTGTATACCTGTGGCGGATTCATGTTGATGTATGGCAAAATCAATACAATAGTGTAAAGTAATTAACCTCCAATTAAAATAAATAAAATTTTAAAAAAGTCATAACAAGATAACCATCCAACAAAAAGAGCTTCTTAAGTAATGAGCCTCCTGCCCTGAAAAGACTTAATCAAAGGCTAAAAGATGAAAGTGATGCCATTTTCTAAAGGGAGAAATACTCTGCCCCGAAAGGGAATTGAGATTAGACAACATCTCATCTCAGTCCCCTTCCAATTCTGATTCAGTGATTCCAACAAGTACAGGGGTTTGTAATTGTTTATTGGTGGCTTATGAAATACCTTGTGGATTTTCAACACCGATACAGGAAAATATTTCTTAGGCCTGGCTACCTGCTGCATATTAGCGTGTGGGTGTGTGCTTAGTCACTCAGTTGTGTCTGACTCTTTCTGACCTCATGGACTGTAGTCCACCAGACTCTTCTGTTCGTGGAATTCTCTGTCTGGAATCCTCCACGGGATCTTCCCAATCGAGGGATTGAACCTGGATCTCCAGCATTGCAGTCAGATTCTTTATCATCTGAGCCACCAGGGAAACCCTGCATATTAGTGATAGCTTACTGAGTTCAGTTCAGTTCAGTCGCTCAGTTGTGTCCGACTCTTTGCGACCCCATGAATCGCAGCACGCCAGGTCTCCCTGTCCATCACCATCTCCCGGAGTTCACTTAGACTCACGTCCATCGAGTCCGTGATGCCATCCAGCCATCTAATCCTCTGTCGTCCCCTTCTCCTCCTGCCCCCAATCCCTCCCAGCATCAGAGTCTTTTCCAATGAGTCAACTCTTCTCATGAGGTGGCCAAAGTACTGGAGTTTCAGCTTTAGCATCATTCCTTCCAAAGAAATTCCAGGGTTGATCTCCTTCAGAATGGACTGGTTGGATCTCCTTGCAGTCCAAGGGACTCTCAAGAGTCTTCTCCAACACCACAGTTCAAAAGCATCAATTCTTCGGTGTTCAGTCTTCTTCACAGTCCAACTTTCACATCCATACATGACCACAGGAAAAACCATAGCCTTGACTAGACGGACCTTAGTCGGCAAAGTAATGTCTCTGCTTTTGAATATACTATCTAGGTTGGTCATAACTTTTCTTCCAAGGAGTAAGCGNGCCAAAGTACTGGATTTTCAGTTTTAGCATCATTCCTTCCAAAGAAATCCCAGGGCTGATCTCCTTCAGAATGGACTGGTTGGATCTCCTTGCAGTCCAAGGGACTCTCAAGAGTCTTCTGCAACACCACAGTTCAAAAGCATCAATTCTTTGGTGCTCAGCCTTCTTCACAGTCCAACTTAGTCTCAAATATATTTCATTTTAGTACTTCTGATAATTTGATCCTTCTAGCTGTCCATTAATTTTCATGTAAATACCTTAATGCCACTTTAATTATTCTCGGTTATTTATAAATGTTTTCATAAATTCCTTGATAACATGATACTCATATATAGAGAAATTAAGCTCTTTATTTGGGAAACACACACACACACACACACACACAAACCTTTATGTTTACACTGCACTTTTCATTCTTTAACATGTTAGTCTCATAAAAAATGAACAGTACTTGGGTGCAGTCTCAAGAATGACCTCAGTATGACCTCACTTTGTTTCCAAGGTAAACCTTTTAACATGAGTAATCCAAGTCTATGCCCCAACCACTGATGACAAAGAAGCTAAAGCTGACCAGTTCCATATAGACCTACAAGATCTTCTAGATATAATACCAAAAAAGGTGTCCTATTCATCGTAGCGAATTGGAATGCAAACATAGGAAGTCAAGAAATGGCTGGAGTAACAGGCAAGTTTGGCCTTGGAGTACAAAATGAAGCAGGGCAAGACTAACAGAGCTTTAGCAAGTATCATTTTCCAATAACACAAGAAAAGACTTTACACATGGATATCACCAAATGGTTAATACCTAAATCCAAATGATTATATTATTTGCAGACAAGATGGAGAAGCTCTATACAGTCAGTAAAAATAAGACCTGGAGCTGACTATGTCACAGATCATCAGTTCCTTATTGAAAAATTCAGGTTTAAACTAAAGAAAGTGAATAAAACCACTAGGCTACTCAGTTACAACCTAAATAAAATCCCTTGTTATTGTTCGGGGGGGTGACAAATAGATTCAAGCGATTAGATCTGATAGACAGATGGCCTGAGGAAACTGTAGACATAGGTTCATACATTGTACTTGAGGGAGGGATCAAAACCATCCCAAAGAAAAAGAAATGCAAGAAAATAAACTGGTTTTCTGATGAAGTTTTACAAATAGCTAAGGAAAGAAGAGAAAAATCTGATAGTGGCCACAGGACTGGAAAAGCAAGGAGAAAGAGAAAGCTATACTCAACTGAATGCAGAGTTCCAGGGAATAGCAAGGAGAAATAAGGCCGTCTTCAATTAACAATGCAAAGAAACAGAGGAAAACAAGAGAATGCGAAAAAGTAGAGTTCTCTTCAAGAAAATTGGAGATATATAAAAAAAAAAATTCATGCAAGGTTGGGCATGATAAAGGACAGAAAAAGGTAAAGACCTAACAGAAGCAGAAGATATTAAGAAAAGGTGGCAAGAATACACAGAATAATTATTAAAAACAATAATAATATTTGCTTTTATTTCCAGTATTCTGGGAGGTGGATCATTGAGGATCCTGCTGTGATTTATGTCGGAGAGTGTTTTGCCTATGTTCTCCTCTAGGAGTTTTATAGTTTCTGGTCTTACATTTAGATCTTTAATCCATTTTGAGTTTATTTTTGTGTGTGGTGTTAAAGATATGAATGAACAGGATAATCGTAATGGTGTTGTCATTCACCTCGAGTCGGATAAACTAGAGTGTGAAGTCAAGTGGGTCTTAGGAAACATTGCTAACAACAAAGCTAGTGGAGGTGGCAAAAATTTCAGCTGAGCTATTTAAAATCCTAAATGATGATGCTATTAAGGTACTGCACTCAATATGTCAGCAAATTTGGAAAATGCAGCAGTGGCCACAAGACTGGAAAATGTCTGTTTTCATCCCAATCTCAAAAAAGGGTGGGTGCTAAATAATGTTCAAACTAATAGACAATTGTACTCATTTTACATGCAAGTAAGGTTATGCTTAAAATCTTTCAAGCTAGGCTTCAGCACACTTGAGTCAAGAACTTCCAGATATAAAAGCTGAATTTTAAAAAGGCAAAGAAACCAGAGGTCAAATTGCCTATATCTGTTGGATCATAGAGGAAGCAAGGGAATTCCAGAAAAACATATACTTCTGCTTTATTGACTCTGCTAAAGCCTTTGACTTGTAAATCACAACAAACTATTGAAAATTCTTAAAGAGATGGGAATAACACATCATCTTACTTGTCTCCTGAGAAACCTGTATACAGAACAAGAAGCAACAGTTAGAACCTTACATGGAAAAGCCAACTGATTCAAAATTGGGAAAAGATTATGACAAGACTATATATTGTCACCGTTCTTTTTTTTTTTTTTACCATTTATCATTTATTTAGTTGCCATACATCAACATGAATCCATCACGAATGTACACGTGTTCCCCATCCTGAACCCCCCTCCCACCTCTCTCCCCGTACCATCCCTCTGGGTCATCCCAGTACACCTTATTTAACTTATATGCAGAGTGTATCATGTGAAATGCCAGACTGAATGAGTTACAAGATAGAATCAAGATGCCTGGGAGACATAGCAACAACCTCAGATATGCAGATGATACCTCTTTAATGGAAGAAAGGGAAACGGAACTAAAGATCCTCTTAATGAGGGTGAAAAACAGAGTGAAAAGCTGGCTTAAAACTCAACATTCATAAAGCTAAGGTCATGGCATCTGGTCCCATCACTTCATGGCAAAGGAAAGGTAAAAAAGTGGAAGCAGTCACAGATTTTCTCTTCAAAATCACTGCATATGGTGACTTCAGTTCTGAAATTAGAAGATGCTTGCTTCTTGGAAGGAAAACTATGACAAACCTAGACAGTGTATTAAAAAGCAGAGACATAGCTTTGCCAATAAATTCAGTCAAAGCTACGGTTTTTCCAGTAGTCATGTATGGATTTGAGATTTGGACCATAAAAGTGGCTGAGCACTGAAGAATTAATGCTTAAAATTATGTTGCCTGTGAAGGCCCTTGAGAGTCACTTGGACAGCAAGGAGATCAAACAAGTAAATCCTAAAGAAAATGAACCCTGAACCAATGAACTCATTGGAAGGACTGATACTGAAGCTGAAGCTCCAATACTTTGACACCAGATGCAAACAGTTGCCTCACTGAAAAAGATCATGATGCTGAGAAAAAATAAAGGTAAAAAAAAAGAGGGCAGCATAAGATGAGTTGATTGAATAGCATCACCAACTCAATGGGCATGAACTTGGACAAATTTGGGAATATAGTGAGGGACAGGGAAGCCTGGTGTGCTACAGTCCTTGGAGTTAAAAAGTGTTGGACTCAACTTAATGACTGAACAACAACACTAGTTCTTCTTCAAGCCACATGTTCCTCTTTGGCATAGAGACTACAATTCCAAACTTCCTTTGCAATTAAATCTGGATCATATGAAGCAATATTGTATAGGCATATAAACAGAAGTAATCTAAGACAAGCCAATCCTCAGCCTGACTATACAAACATCTTACAGTTCTCTTCCTCTGTTTCTCTCTGTAGCTATCTAGAAATCCTGTGTTCCAGATGTCATAGGTACAAGAAGTAAGAGGAATGTATCAATTATATGGGGTTAAAATGTCTGTGAAAAATGAACATTTATTGTTTTAAACAACTGAGTTTTGGGAGTTTAAATTTTATCTTAGTGCATCCTATTCTGAGTAACATACATGTTTCCCATGGACTAACTCATGTGTATCTCCAGATTCATAAATTTACTTTTTTTATCCCACAATATCAGTAATTCCAGTAGGAGACAGTGGAGGAGGCACACAATAAAAGTCAAATATTTCCAAAGAAAGTAAAACAGAATTCTTCTTTTGGAATTTTACTATAATCCTATGGATTATGTTAAGTGCTCTGTTTCTTCAGCATCATGGAGTATTTTTAAAAGCCCTATCATAATACTCATGAATAACACTCATAATAGTTATTCAGTTCAGTTCAGTTAAGTAAAAAAAAAAAAAAACAACCCTGAGCAATTAGGAAGAGAAAGGTCAATGTCCTTCTTGGCTTAACCTTTCTTCAAGAGTGGCTGGCTCCCCTTAACCAACTTTGGAGTATTCTGTACCCATGTTGTAAAGAGAGAAGAAAATCCTATTTCTCTTTTCCTGTATGGTGATACTGTTCTTAATCTCTGTAGCTTCCTTCCCCTGCTCCTCAAGTTTCTCCTGTCTGATTCCTTCTGAATTTCCCAGCACTGCTCTTTGAGGCAGGGACATTGACTCTCTCCTAGAAGTATCTTGGTCCTAGTAATAGTGAGAATTAACACACAGCATTAGACAACAGAAACTTTCCCTCTCCCCTGCCTCCAACAAAAATGTTAAGTCACGAGGCTATAGACGGTAAAGGCTTGGGAAGACCATATTTGCAGTACAGAAAAGTTGCATCCAGTCATGATAAGAAATGTTGAATTAAAATCATAGCATGATAAGAAATGGATGGGGCTTCAAAAAGATAGTCAAACAGATGCAGAAACTGAAACCTAGAATACCAAAGTGAATTGAGTTACTATAACTAGAGCTGAGATGGCTGGATGGCATCATTGACTCGATGGATGTGAGTCTGCGTGAACTCCGGGAGTTGGTGATGGACCGGGAGGCCTGGCATGATGTGATTCATGGGGTTACAAAGAGTGGGACACGACTGAGCGACTGAACTGAACTGCACTAGAGCTAGACCCTATTCAAATACTGAATCCATGTTGCCGTTGTTATAAGTCACACAGCTGTAAATACATATAGGTTGTCTTAACTTTGTTGTTAAACAATTATTGGGGAGAACTAGTTTTCTTGCGGAGAAGGCAATGGCATCCCACTCCAGTACTCTTGCCTGGAAACTCCCATGGACGGAGGAGCCTGGTAGGCTGTAGTCCATGGGGTCGCTGAGTCGGACACGACTGACCGACTTCACTTTCACTTTTCACTTTCATGTACTGGAGAAGGAAATGGCAACCCACTCCAGTGTTCTTGCCTGGAGAATCCCAGGGATGGCGGAGCCCAATGGGCTGCTGTCTATGGGTTCGCACAGAGTCGGACACGACTGAAGCGACTTAGCAGCAGCAGCAGCAGCAGCAGCAGTTTTCTTGGGCACTGTTGTACAATGGGAAAAAGAAGTGTTTTGAAATTGGACATTTAACTTCTGTGCTCAAATCTTTCTGCTACTTTACTATCTGACACAGAGCTTGCCCTTTTGGCTTCCTTTTCCTCAACTATAAAATCAAAATGAAAATATCTGCTATAAAGATTCAAAGAGAGAATTGCACATGAAATATTTACCATAGTGCCTGGCACGAGGACTTTTCAGTAAATATTAGTTATATTACTTCTGAGATGCCTATTTTCATCATATAAAAGTCTCTAAAGAATTTATACATCAGAACATGTCAGTTTTACACAAAGTACCTCCTCTATTTAATACCTTTAAAGGGCTTCTCCTTACACTTTGAATAAAATGCAAACTCCTGGGCAGGCTCTGCATCACTTAACTAGGTAACTTCTATTTACCCAGCATCACTGTGACTTGGCCGCCCATCCCAGGTATTCTAAAAATCAAAAAACAGATTAATTAATTAAATTAATTTAGTCAGTTCAGTCCAGTCACTCAGTTGTGTCCAACTCTTTGCTACTTTAGTGTTGATAGCCAGAAGGTTGGTTTCTTCTAATTTTTTAAGCTTCACCTTAAATATCTTCCTCTTAAATATCACCTCCTCAAACAGGCCTTCCACCTAAGTTCTCACTGCCCCTGTCCTTCTGCACGGTGCATGCCATAATCTGTCATTATACTTCTCTCTGCTTTCTTGATTCATGGTGGTGTCTCTCACTGAAATATATATGGGCATACACAAGGGACATATGGGCAGAGACCTTGTCTATTTTATTTCTCAGCACATTCTTAGCACATTTCTCAGCACATACGGTAGATGACACATGGTAGGCAGGCGATACATATCTGTGAACAGTGTGAATGAATTCCAGTCAGGCCTCCTTTCCCAGAACTGAGGCCACTCCTCGGAAGTCACAAAACACGTTTAGTCTCACCAGTGAGACAGCTATCCAAGGTGCTGATGTGGTCACGCGGTCTGTTTTATCCTGCCTTCCTCCAGGAATCACCACTGTCCTGACAATGACCACCCTCAGCACCATTGCCCGGAAGTCTCTCCCCAAGGTCTCCTACGTCACCGCGATGGATCTCTTTGTATCTGTGTGCTTCATCTTTGTCTTCTCTGCTCTGGTGGAGTATGGCACTCTGCATTATTTTGTCAGCAACCGGAAGCCCAGCAAGGACAAAGACAAAAAGAAGAAAAACCCTGTATGTATCATTTCTCATCGGGCGCGCTGACATTTTTATGCAGAAAGATCACCTGGTTTTGTTTTGGTTTGGCCTATCATCTGTGGGCTATCCACACTTTGGGCCCCAAGGTGAAGATAGCATGTGTGAGTTTGGCCGGGCTCCCAGGATTCATTATGGTCATCAGTTAACTGGGAGAGACTTCATTCACTGAGGCAGACTGTGGCTCTCTTCATTTCACTGGGAGAATAACCATGACTGGAAACTGCAGTCATCTTTTAGTAGCTGTCATTTTAGGTTTCACTGATTTTCAGCTGTCTGACTCTTTAATATTTTTAAATTACTGATGTTTTAAGTCCTTCATTCACTGCTTTCCAATAGGAAGCCATGAGGTTCTTAAAGTTTCAGGGATTACCATACTTTTGCAAATCATTCAGTGTGTGTGTGTGTGTGTGTGTGTGCGCGCGCGCGCATACTGCCGGAGGACTTCTGTTGGTTTTATACTCAAAATATATATTTTTAGCCTCCCTGTGTTATCATGTTCTCATATATAAATGAGTATTATTTTATATATATCTTATGAGGCTGCTGTGAGAAATAAATGTAATGGATGTAAAAGACATTACATACTACCTGGGATTTAAATTGATGATGATGGCTGATGTTGATGATTTATATAGTTACCAACCCGGATTGAGTTCAGTGATTTGGAAACAGGTAAGATGACTTCACCTTGCCACCAAACTTTAAACAGAGTTGAAGAAGCACATTTATAAAAGCCTAATGTTATGGATGCTGAAAAGAGCATGTAGCTACCCATTTGCCCACTTATATCCAGTGTTTGGTTTACAGGAGCCCCAATGAAAGTGAAAGTCCATTTCTTTCCAAAAATGGGGCAAAAGAACTCACCCACCCTCCTGAATTTATAGCCTTTCCTGGTGAGGGCCATGACAGTGGCTAGCTTTCTGACCCATGGACTTTGGGGAGCTGAATTATAACCGCTAATTCTAGCTGAGTCTAGCCTGAATCCTGGTGCATCTTCAGAAACCCAGGTGAAATTTGACAAATGGCATATGTTTATTTGACTGTAAAACATTATAACAGGTAAAGAAAGATGCATCATTATTCTTGATGATTAATGTAAAAGAAATGCTCATCTTCAATTTCCCAATCACTACACTTTACACAGCCCCTTCTTTTTCTGTATGGCTTCTCTTTACCTTTGCATCTTTTCTATCCTTAGTTTATTTTCCTTGTCGTGTTGTTTTTTTTTCCCCCCTTTCTTCACTTGCCATTTCATTTCCCCCCCAAAAGATGATTCTATTGCCATGCAGCTTTATTACCTGCCAGTAGTAACAAGGGAGTGAGGACTGACAGTGGAGAAAGCCCTCTGGGCCTTTCTATTGCAGAGCGGATTTTGTTGCAGAGATAGATTCCTTAGACCAGGGTCCTGGTCCTGAGGATGGCAGAGAGAGAAAGGGTGACAGAGGAGAAAGGGAATTGAAGAAACTGCAAAAATGAAATTACCCAAGAACTCTATGCACATTTCCCTTTTAAGCCGATTAGATGATTTATCAGAACTAGCTAGAGTCCAAGTTGTGACTGAGAAGCTAAAATTTCACTTTCCCATTTAATATGTTCTTGGGTTCATTATGTCAGCACTCTCCTAGTTAAGACCTCCTTAATGATAATCAGAAAATAAAATCAGCATTTCTGTACAGGGATAATAGGCAACAAAGCTTCCTTACAAGCGGGCAGCACTGAATTTTGCAGTTAGATCATTGTAGATTAATTTATCAAAGATTTCACTAGGAATCACCAAAATTGCATTTTCCAAATTAGGCATATACTTTATTCTAAGCTCAGAACTGTCCTTCTGTGTTTATAATTTCAGTTCATTTCACTTGCTATGTTTTCAAAATGTATTTTTAATTTATCTTGTCTCTCTTTTTTTTTTTCCTTTTCTCCCTTCTTTCAATTAAAAAAATGCGATTCTCTTTTCTGTCTACAAACCCAAAGCTTCTTCGGATGTTTTCCTTCAAGGTATAATGTTTTTGGAATGGAAATTCACTGCATGCAACTGCTGGATCTAACTATTAATGCTTACATGGTGTTTTATTTATTTTTTATGAATAGACATTTAAGCATTCTACTAGCAATGACACAGTTAAGATGGAGAAAGTTCTTTAGAGTTTCAGAGTTGATTCAGCAACCCTACATTAATTCAGAGGTTTTGACCTAACATGAGACTAAAAATCTCTAAGCTCTATGAGATGTCATTAGTGAAGTGGGCCTCATTAAACATCAAAGCCAAGACTTACCCTCTCTTTGCAGATAAAAATGGAATCCAGTTTCACTGGTTGTACCTACCAAGTTACATTTCTGTCCTAAAATTTAACTCTGTAAGTCCTAATTCAAAAAAGGATTATTTTTCAATAAGTACATATAAAAAAAATCTCCATTGGCCTGAACTCTACCTGTTGGCTCTATAAAAATGATATTGTCTTTGAAATGCTTTAAATTAAAACACGCATCCCTTCCTTCCAGGGTTATCCGGGGGCCTTTTGGCTCTATCATACAATATTCATTGAGATTTCTATTCTCAGCTGAACTTTCTGATAGCTGATTCAGAGACAATAGAGTTTGTATATATAGCATTCCTAAAACTAACTTACTGAATTAGCATTAAATAAATTGAATTTTCTAGCAATTTTATAATTGGTGCAGCAGCAAAGATTAGATTAACATTTAATTAATTGGTACTAGTTTCTTCTCAAATCCTCAAGAGTTTGACAGCTAGTAACATTTTAAAAAGTTCACTCACATGTAGTTTAATTTAATATCGCTGACATTCTGAAGCTTCTAAACGGTGATGTTAGGCAAAGTACTATATTACTTTAACGTATAAGCCCTACCATTGTGGTATAAACTCAGGAAGCTTCTGAATTTATATATAGCTTAACATTTTCTGTTAAAAGCGTTTAACACATTTGCTCAGTGTAAAGGGGTTTACTATTTGCCTATACAGATAAGCATGTACACAAAATTTGATTTCACAATTGACTCATTTTTATTTCTCTATCCTACTCACATGCAACACCATTAAATGCCTTCATGTAACCAACTTCACATGTAATACTTACTAGAATAAGATTCCATGTAGTTGTTTGATTTAAATCTTCAAACTTTGAGTTCTTTTGGTGTTCAATCTTCTTGCTATAGCTTATTAGCTTGGTGGTATTATTTTCAGCTGCACTGCTTAAGCTCAAAATTTGAAATCTGCAACTGCTGTCCTTCTAAGTTCAATTTCACCATTGTAGATCATGATGTCATAGCAATTCCCTGAGTACTCATTTTCAGATTCATCATTCGCACACTGGGGACATTGTGGACATTGTGGAGATATGGTCTGGGATTTATCAGGTAAAACTAACTCTGATCCCTCTCCTTCCCTACTCCATCTCAGGCCCCTACAATTGACATCCGCCCACGATCAGCAACCATTCAAATGAACAATGCCACACACCTTCAAGAGAGAGATGAAGAATATGGGTATGAGTGTCTGGATGGCAAGGACTGTGCCAGTTTTTTCTGCTGTTTTGAAGACTGCCGAACAGGGGCTTGGAGACACGGGAGGATACATATCCGTATTGCCAAGATGGACTCCTATGCGCGGATCTTCTTCCCCACTGCTTTCTGCTTGTTCAATCTGGTTTATTGGGTCTCCTACCTTTACCTGTGAAGAGGTATGGGTGTTACTGCTGTGGGTCTTACTCACTAAATCTCATGAGGAGAAGATGTCCTTTCTGAGTCTACTTACAGAATCCCCTGTGTAGTTCACCATGCTCTGAATTTGTTTCTGTGTTCCAGCCTGGTAAATTGTATTCATGTCATACTGTTTGCACCCAACTCTCCTATGGTAAGTGTAATTTGAAGTATAATGTTTGCTGTGTCTCAAAACCTGCAAGGCAAAGTGAATTAGAGCAAGAACATTGAAACAAAACAAGCTTTTCTTTCAGCTACAACAATTGCAATTGTGAAAGCCATTATTATTTACAATGGTGTTATCCTTCCTGAATTCAAAATACAATTAGATGCAAAAGACCCCAAAGTGTACCCTCTGTTCTAGGATCAAGTTGTGGTAAATTTGATTCCCAAAGGATATCTCCCTAATTTGAGAAAAATCACCACCTGCTTTAAATATAGGAAGCTAGATTAGAAATCTATCTCCATTCCAAGATATGAAGGAAACTTCCTCCACATCACATGTACAATGATGTAAATATTTCAGTAACATAGAATGCTTCAAGTTCAATGCATGCATCTCTAGAGCTGAAACAAGTGGACTGAAGTTAACATCATATTGTCTTTTATTCTGTGTCTTTGGGCTCTAAATGAATCATGAATGTAATTATATGGATGTGGGTTTGGAACAGGAGAGAGGAATCTTGTCCCTCACGCATGAAGATTCAAACATCTTGTTTTTTTTTTTGTCGTTGTTGTTTTTCTCCTTGTAAGACGTATTACAACACTAAGTAAAATACAGACTGGATAACTGACATTTGCCACCTCGAAATAGGCCCAATTTCATAGAGTATAAGGTAAATAAATGTATGTGCTTGCTACTTTTTCTTCTTTTTAGGATAATAGGTCATCACAGAACTTACGCTCAAGATCTGCTTCTAGTGACTGTGAGTGCCTTGTGGGCAGAATCCTTGTCATCTCTTCTTTGGGTCCTCAGCACCATGTAGAGTGCTCGGCACATAGCTGGTGCCTGTGAATGTGGTTTGAAGTGAACTGGCTTTGGATGCCTCTGGTAAAGCTTCCTGAACTGGTCTGGAACCAGTGATTCATCTTTTCACGCAGGCATTGTCCAGTGCTATTTGATCTTGTAGGAGTAAACAGAAGGATCCAAAGAACTTTGACTATTTTTGTTCATTATTACACATTTACTTTAGGCAAAGACCATATTCCTTTTAGAACAATATTTACGTCCTATATTTTTGTACAGAAGTGAGTCTACCAGGGCATAGTTAGAATCTGTGTAGTATGGTTCCAGGTCTGGGGGTGAGTCAGTCCTGACCCCCCACTTTTTCACCGAGGACATAGACAGGCACAGCAGGAGTCATACCTGACTGGTGTTCAAATGTAGTATCCTTTGTTCTGTGGAAAGCAGAATGTACTGAAGTTTACATTTACAAAATAAAAGAAACCCGAAAGACTCGCAAGGAGGTCAAGCCAATGAGTGTGTCCTCATTTGACCATACTGTACTCACACGGAGTGGCTATCTCCGGCTTCAAACTTGATGAGTTGAGCTCCATTTTCATGCACTCATCCTGAATTCCTATGTTTCTCAAATAGCGTCCTTCATCAGTTCTGCATTTTGGCAATCATTTCTTTAGGTCAGAATTCAATCATAGCTACAGATAATCTACAAAGAGTAGAAAAAAAGAGAAAGTGTCATTGTTAATAGAAAACCATGTAAAGTCATCATCAGGTCATCTGGATGAATCTTGAAATACATATAGCTGCCAAATTTACAAACCTTTACTGTATTAGTGCTGTAGTATATAACCTCAAACAGGTGTAAATAGAGTTATTTTCTTGTTTTGAATTGTTAACATATTAAATGTTGACTTTTGGGAGAGTTGTTGGCAAATTTTCAATGACAAGAAACATGTTGTTATTGTCAACTTGAAATGTATTCCATTAATGGGGACATTCAAGAAAAAAAGCTAGCTTTCCAATGTGTGCATAGTATTGGCAACATAAATATATATTATATATAATCTGATTCTATGTATATGAAAACCTTTTCACAAAGGGAACTGCCTAATATGTGGACTTTTACAATAAAAATGCTGCATTCTAAGCCATGGCATCAGGTCAGTCGTGGGTTGGACTTGTTTGTCTTAAAAGAGACAGACTTCACTTTCTGTTTGTCTCTTCTCTGATCCCTCTTCTCTCACTCCCCAACACTGCCTTCCCTTTATGTACATTTTAGTTGTGAGCAGTGTGATCATGTTTTGCATGATACTCACTTCAAAGAAATTAAGAGATGGTTTTTGGAGTGTGGAGTAGAGACATGAAGAAACGGCATGAAGGAGTAGCTCAAGACTTCTGTGCCTAACACTTTGGTGAGGCTAACAAGAGGGACACTGGTGTCAGCCATCACTGGGATCCCTACTCTGCCAGAGCCCAGCTGTTTCACAATTGTCAGGTCAGCCTTTATGAGCCTCCATCTTACCAGCTATGAATTAGGTGTGATCAGGCCCCCCATGGGTGACACCAGTGCTCTGCCACTGGGCTCCTCCCCCTCCCGTCAAATCAGCTAACAGCACCTGGCACCATTCAAATATGTCTTAATTGACGCCCTGCAGCGTGATGTTTCATTTTGAAAGAGTAACTGAACTGCAAACCGTTCTTTATACTACAGGCTGACAATCTAAGTCTTTATTGAAAAATCTACATATTAGATTATTTTCAAAGCCAAAGAACCTGTCTCTGTAACCACCCCCTCAAATTAAAAATACAGGGAGCCATGTTCCAGAGACAGTATCGCATTTTTGTTTTAAGTCCTCTGAATTCCTCAGAACAGTTAACATAATCCTTCATAAACCCAGCTACCCTAACCTTCCTCTTGCTATCATTCTCTTGGCCCCTCGTGTCTTCCTGCATCCAATTTAAACCTCTGTTTCTCACCTTCCAGACACATACAAAAATTAGTTTTCATTTTGGTTTTGTTTCCCATCTAACTCAATGCCTTTATTTTTAGCTTCCATCCTCTTTTTAAAGTCTCAGTATTATTCTGACTAGTAGCAATGCTTTTTGTCTCTAACGAAGGTCAAATTACATTTAGCCAAATGATGTGGTCATTGGGGATTATGTCAAAAACTGCTATCTCTATGCCTTGTCACTATGGATTTTTGTTTAACATGTAGAAGAAAGAATGACCTACACCGATAGCTCTGCTATATAATTTTAATGCTCACTGAGTTGCCAAAGGCCACACAGCCAGTTAATGGCAAACGTGGGACAGCCACCCAAGCATTACTCTTGACCCTCACAGTGTTTTAGGATTTGGAAGTCAAATCTGGAATATATTATCTTCCTCTTCATGCTTTAAGATCTGTCAGATTTGAAGATTTGAAGATCAATTTCTTTGATCTCGACTTCATTTTAATTGCAATGAGACAGATTTTAAAATATGTAGCAACAGAGTTAAGTTGATGGATTTTACATTTATTTCCTTCTGTTTCTAGTCACTTTCCAGTGTTATTCACTGCTTTCAGAATTCTGCTTGAAAGAAGGGGTCTCCAAGAATCTGAAAAGCTCTAGACCCAGACAGAGTTGCCCTTTTTTTCCTCTGGGCGTGGAAGAACAGAAAACCAGAGTTTCTTCTATCTTGTCTCTACCAGCTCATTCTTTCTACTGTATCAGAAAAGTGGTAGGAGTACTCTATTAATACTTGGTCTGAAGTTAGATACCAATTACAAAATCTAGCTGTGGTTTTATTTTTCTCTATTTGGGTTTTTTTAAGTTTTCCCTTATTATTGTTTTTGAAACAAAATGGAAAAGCAGACACTCTTACTCCAGATTACACAGGTTCAAATCCTGGACCTGTCAAGATTTAATATTCAATGTTTCTCTACCTCAGTTTCTTTTACAAGGAGTGACTTAAGTAATACTAAGGAGTTATGGGATTTTTAGTAATTTTCTTTAGCACAGATATGAAATATCATGAAACAAAGAGCATGAGGCTCATAGTCTACTTGGCTTAAGAATAATGATTATCATTTATGAAGTTAATTACTACATTGTTCTGCTTTGTGGGAATGTGGTATTATTATCATCCCATATTTGGGAAATTCACATACATAAAGAAAATTATAGAGCTAAGTGTTAACAGAGAACTACTCTCATGTGGAACAGTATATTATTTAAATCACTATATGTGATATGTATGAAGATACAAACGTTGATACCTTTTGAAAATTAAACACAATTTCCCTTAAAATATTTAAATCCCTCAAAAGATTGTTAAATAAACATGTGTAACATAAAGAAATATGTAGTTCTATCTTAATATAGTACTTTTGCGATATAAATCAAATACATTGTTTTGTAGCTGTTTCAAAAATCCTTAGTGAAATGAACATGAGGACTCATTAATCACTACTGCAGGCTCTGCCCATAAAAAAAAATTAAAAAATGTCACTGGACCAAGAATAGAGATTTTAAGTCACATCTGAAGATCTTCCAATTTTAGTTCCTTCTCCTGACATGTCTTAATTCTATCACTCCTCTGCTGTTTATTATGGTATGATATTATTGATTACCATCTACTATTTAGACTCTCCTAAGTGAAGTGAAGTCGCTCAGTCGTGTCCGACTCTTTGCGACCCCATGGACTGTAGCCTACTAGGCTCTTCTGTCCATGGGATTTTCCAGGCAATAGTCCTGGAGTGGATTGCCATTTCCTTCTCCAAAACTCTGCCATATCTCCATATAGTTATCTTGACACATCTGTCCTATTTCCTCCTTGAGTAGTTTCTAAAATAGTGCCATATTCCTAGAATACCTTTTTCAGCTCAACATACTGTAGAGTCCCTAATTAAAGATTCTACTTGGTTCAAGAAGTCTTTCCAGTCTGACTAAAGTATAATAGGCTATTTTTTTTCATCCCTTCCAGTACTTGATGAGATTTTTGAATAGTCTAACCCTAGTATTTACCTCAGCTAAGCACTTAAATTCATCTAATCCTCTTAGTAAACACATTTTAAACGAACAATTCTGTGACAAGAATATGATATAAATAATTCACTATCCATTTGCATCTTAAATCAGGTTGTTTATCTTCCATCTATCTCCCTGCTATGCAAATTTGCCTCATAGGTTTTTTTCTGTTATATGTAATTTTTATGGGTCTGAAAATAAGTGCCCCATCAAAGAAGTTTTGATTAAGCATCTACTGAAATTCAATATAAAGCTTTCAATAAATGCATATTGCAAGCCTCACACAGGTCACTGTGATGTAGGACGAGATACATTTCAGAGGGACAGCCACCCAAGCATTACTCTTGACCCTCACAGTGTTTTAGGATTTGGAAGTCAAATCTGGAATATATTATCTTCCTCTTCATGCTTTAAGATCTGTCAGATTTGAAGATTTGAAGATCAATTTCTTTGATCTCGACTTCATTTTAATTGCAATGAGACAGATTTTAAAATATGTAGCAACAGAGTTAAGTTGATGGATTTTACATTTATTTCCTTCTGTTTCTAGTCACTTTCCAGTGTTATTCACTGCTTTCAGAATTCTGCTTGAAAGAAGGGGTCTCCAAGAATCTGAAAAGCTCTAGACCCAGACAGAGTTGCCCTTTTTTTCCTCTGGGCGTGGAAGAACAGAAAACCAGAGTTTCTTCTATCTTGTCTCTACCAGCTCATTCTTTCTACTGTATCAGAAAAGTGGTAGGAGTACTCTATTAATACTTGGTCTGAAGTTAGATACCAATTACAAAATCTAGCTGTGGTTTTATTTTTCTCTATTTGGGTTTTTTTAAGTTTTCCCTTATTATTGTTTTTGAAACAAAATGGAAAAGCAGACACTCTTACTCCAGATTACACAGGTTCAAATCCTGGACCTGTCAAGATTTAATATTCAATGTTTCTCTACCTCAGTTTCTTTTACAAGGAGTGACTTAAGTAATACTAAGGAGTTATGGGATTTTTAGTAATTTTCTTTAGCACAGATATGAAATATCATGAAACAAAGAGCATGAGGCTCATAGTCTACTTGGCTTAAGAATAATGATTATCATTTATGAAGTTAATTACTACATTGTTCTGCTTTGTGGGAATGTGGTATTATTATCATCCCATATTTGGGAAATTCACATACATAAAGAAAATTATAGAGCTAAGTGTTAACAGAGAACTACTCTCATGTGGAACAGTATATTATTTAAATCACTATATGTGATATGTATGAAGATACAAACGTTGATACCTTTTGAAAATTAAACACAATTTCCCTTAAAATATTTAAATCCCTCAAAAGATTGTTAAATAAACATGTGTAACATAAAGAAATATGTAGTTCTATCTTAATATAGTACTTTTGCGATATAAATCAAATACATTGTTTTGTAGCTGTTTCAAAAATCCTTAGTGAAATGAACATGAGGACTCATTAATCACTACTGCAGGCTCTGCCCATAAAAAAAAATTAAAAAATGTCACTGGACCAAGAATAGAGATTTTAAGTCACATCTGAAGATCTTCCAATTTTAGTTCCTTCTCCTGACATGTCTTAATTCTATCACTCCTCTGCTGTTTATTATGGTATGATATTATTGATTACCATCTACTATTTAGACTCTCCTAAGTGAAGTGAAGTCGCTCAGTCGTGTCCGACTCTTTGCGACCCCATGGACTGTAGCCTACTAGGCTCTTCTGTCCATGGGATTTTCCAGGCAATAGTCCTGGAGTGGATTGCCATTTCCTTCTCCAAAACTCTGCCATATCTCCATATAGTTATCTTGACACATCTGTCCTATTTCCTCCTTGAGTAGTTTCTAAAATAGTGCCATATTCCTAGAATACCTTTTTCAGCTCAACATACTGTAGAGTCCCTAATTAAAGATTCTACTTGGTTCAAGAAGTCTTTCCAGTCTGACTAAAGTATAATAGGCTATTTTTTTTCATCCCTTCCAGTACTTGATGAGATTTTTGAATAGTCTAACCCTAGTATTTACCTCAGCTAAGCACTTAAATTCATCTAATCCTCTTAGTAAACACATTTTAAACGAACAATTCTGTGACAAGAATATGATATAAATAATTCACTATCCATTTGCATCTTAAATCAGGTTGTTTATCTTCCATCTATCTCCCTGCTATGCAAATTTGCCTCATAGGTTTTTTTCTGTTATATGTAATTTTTATGGGTCTGAAAATAAGTGCCCCATCAAAGAAGTTTTGATTAAGCATCTACTGAAATTCAATATAAAGCTTTCAATAAATGCATATTGCAAGCCTCACACAGGTCACTGTGATGTAGGACGAGATACATTTCAGGACATGGTCTGCATCAAAATGTCCATAATATGATAGAGGAGTCAGTTAAGAATGCAAGTAAATATAATGAAGCTGTGCAAAATAGTTGTAGATAGAAGAAACTGTTCTAATTGAGGGTGAAATAGAGATTTCCTCTGTAATACAAAGCATTCCACCATGTGTGAGAAGGACCCATTACTGCTATAAAGCTTTCTTTCTGGCTACTAAGGAAGCCTTGTAGAAAATTAGAAAAATATGAAAATGCACAAAGAAAAGAGATGTTATCCTTTATCCACTAGCAAGAGTTAACCTCTAAAAGCATAATTTATCTTTTTGTCCTTTTTCAGTTTTCTTTATGTATATAAACAGATAGATAAATGATATAAATACAATAGGTACATAGAGGCATAGGTAAAAATACACAATAGATATGTTTTGTAGCCTGATTTTTCATACAATTAGGTATGAATTAACAAACATTTTCTGGCATTCTATTATTATATCATACATCTATATTAAAATTTATTTAGCCAGTCCCTATTTTTGTTGTTACAAATAATTCTCCAATCAATATCTACATATATCTCAGATACTATATCTATTTCCCAGAATCTTCATAGAACAAATACCAACAATTGGCTTTGCTGAATAAAAAGGCATAAGCATTCAAGAGAGTCCAAGCGGATACCAGAAGGTATACTCAGAGAGATAAGTAAAGAAAAATGAATGGAGAGGTTATTTGCAAGGTTATGGGCAAGATTAAGATACACCAATAAAAGGATGCGGTGGTACCATGGGTCGGTCAGGAGTGGAAAGTCATTCAGTTCTGTTCAGTTGCTCAGTCATGTACGACTCTTCGTGACCCCACGGACTGCAGCATGCTAGGCTTCCCTGTCCATCACCAACTCCCTGGAGCCTGATCAAGCTCATGTCCATCCTTACCATCTGAATTAGTGTCCTATTGCTCCTGTATCAGATAACCACAAACTTAGGGACTTAACGACAGCACAAATTCATCATCACCTCTGAACAGTGGAAGTCTACAGGCTAAAACAGAAGTGTCTTCTAAGCTGAGTTTTTGCTGGATACTCTAAGGGAGAATATGCTCTTTGCTTTTCAAGTTTCTAGAGGTTTCCTGCACTTCTTGGCTAGTAGGCCCTCTTCCATCTTCAAAGATAGCAGTCACATCAGTACAACCTGTTTCCTTCCTCACATGTCCTATTCTAGCTCTGAACTCTGACCTGCAAGAACCACTGAGATAACACTGTCACTTACTGTTAGTGGCTCAGTCATGTCTGACTCTTTGTGACCCCATAGACTGTAGCCTACCAGGCTCCTCTGTCCTTGGAATTATCCAGACAAGAATACTGGAGTGGATTGCCACTTCCTTCTCCAGGGGATCTTCCCAACCCAGGGATCAAACCCAGGTCTCCCTCATTGCAGGCAGATGCTTCACTGTTTGAGCCACCAGGGAAGCCCAAATAACAGCACCCAACAATCCTGGAAAATTTAAATCTATCCATCTCCAAATCCTTGACTTAATCCCATCTACAACTCCCCCGCCCTGCTTTTATTTTTAACCAAATAAAGTACATTCATTCACAGATTCTGAGGATTAGAACATGAGCATCTTTGGGGGACAATTATTCTGCCCATCATACCTCTCCAGTCCTGAAAAGAGGAAGGCGCCATAATGAGACCCAGCACACGCTGCAGGACAAGCCAACAGGAGCTGTGACTTTGGACAAATGATCCAGCCATTGTCAATAGTGCTCAGACAGAGAGGGGGGGTGAGAATAATTACCCAGGATTCTCTCTTCTCCTTCGTAAAGCAGCCTGTTATTTGATCAGTTGGTCAAACCAAATAGATAGTGGAAGACAAGGAAACCCACCCAGATAGTGTGGGCAACAGAGGTTAGCCTCACTGGGGCATACTGCATAGTGAGAGGGTAGAAAGTCAATCTAGAGGAATGGATGGAAATTACCCAGAAAAATTGCTCCCCAAAGTAGCACAGAATAGCACAGTCTCTTTGTTTTGTATACTAGTTATAATTCTCTGATGATAAAGGTGATATTTATGTCATTTCAATGGTTTCTATTGCATGAAAAAAGTAATTATTAAAAGGAATCACAGGAATTCTAGAGACCCATATATTTTATACCATGTATTCTATTCAGCACAAATAACTTTCCAACTGACTTTACAACCATCAAGCAAATGCCTTCAGAACACTGCTTTCTGGGAGTTAATGTGGGTTAATAGCCATGGCCCTATGGTGAGCCCCATGGCAAGGATGCCAAGTCAGGCAGTGATTTGCAGTCCAAAACAGCCTGGAGATGTTTTACAGAGAGTGGACCTTCTGATCCAGTATTTCTCATTTGCTATTGCTCAGTTTTAAAACAGCAAGGCTTCTGAGTCAGTGTGAACCCAAGGATACAACTCTGAGTTCAGGGCTAAAAATAGCAAAACCAGAGTCTTATTTATATAAACAAAATGACTAGAGGACAATGAAAACTTAATTGATATGACTTAACTGAAAGTGATTACAGTTGAACCATTTGGAGACCAGATGAATTCAACAGGCTCTTTGAGCCTAGTGTCCAGCCATGTATAAGACTATGACTGTCTCACTGAGCAAAGTCCTCACTCCTTTGAAAGTCATGGGAGGAAGCAGGTCCTCATTAGGACCAGATTTTAACCCTCCTGAACAGAAGATTGGGCAAGTCTACATGGTACTTCAATTTAGTTCCCTTCCTCTTCTAAACATCTACTGACTCTGTCTTCCCTTTCATGCTATGATTTTCTTTTCCCCCAAAAGACCTGATCCCTTTGGAAAGTAATGAAGATGTGATTCAATTCAGTAAACACATTAAGCACCCACCATATGCCAAACATTGAACTATGCTTTGGAGCTATCATGGCATAGCTGTATAAAGTTTACAGTATACAACTGTATAAAGTTGTATACTGTATAAAGTTTACAACTGTATAAAGTTTACAGTATCATGCCAAAAAGTATTAAATTTGAAATTCAGTAGTTGGCAAGAATTATTAATGCATAACTAATGATTCTGATTACAAAATTCTTACCCCTTCTCAGATCCAACATATGAGAAGTTTCCATGGGGCACAATAGAAAGGATCTTGATAGAAAATGAAATCAATTTTATTCCATCTCTGTTTTTTACAAGTAAATAAGCATTGTAACCTTAAGGGGTGGAAAATCGGCTCAAACTTTTCTAATGAGAGATATGGACCACGAGGAACTCCCAAGTTTACCTTTTATATCACATATAAACTAAACTATGCATGAAATTTCACATAAACATCACAAGTTCTGGTACTTCCTTTGAAAAAGAATGAAGAGGATGGATATAGTTCATTATCAGCAGACCTGATATTATGGTCTGTTATTATGTTTATTTATATTTATACTAGTTAACTTTACAAAATGCAATTCTTACACTGGTCACAAGTTTTACTATATAATGCTATGTAGAACAAAATTAAAATAATATTTTAGCAGTTGGAAAATATTCTACAAAGATGTATGAACAGAATAATCCAATTGTGAAAATAAATGCAAATCCATATCCATTCTTCGTTTCTTAGCTTGAGATTATGAACCCTGACTAGATGAGGAACTCCTTAATGCTATTTACCCTAATTTGTATTATATACATTTGCCAACCAAGATTTAGGCACATGAAAATGGTCTCTTTGTCACATGACATGAAATACCAGTTTTCTCCATTCACAGCCATAACACCTTTTAGCCTTATCTCCCTTGACTGAGTCACATGACCCTTGAGCTGCACAGAGATCTTAGTCACTTTGAAGGTCAGCTTTCAGAAAGAGCTTTCCAAGGAAAATCAAGACTTCTGCCACTCATCCCAAAATGAAGCATGGAAGTCACATATGTTCAAAGGAAATCAGGACCTGCAGTTTTTCTGGGATCCTAACACTGAGTACTTCAAAGTAAAGTTCTGAGTAGACTATCTGGTGTATTTTAAATCAGAAAATCACAAAGATAACTTCCAAGTTTGTTAGTTAGCTAGACAGATAGATTGATATAGACAACAGACAAGTTATAAGAAAAAATGATAAAAATATTTATGATGTTTAGAGCATTGGAGATCATCGCTTTTTTAAGAAAATCCTCATCTGAGTTTTCTAAAATCCTCAGTTATTCACATGAATTAATCTTATAATCAGAAAAGGGATATGTTTTTAAATTTTAAAACTGCTGTGATAAAATCTAGATTTTAAAAATACATTTTATGTAGTCAGCTTAGAAAAGAACTTTCTTAGAGAACAAGACACTCTTCTGGTAAAGCAGACTGCAGTGGTACATACATATTCATACACACAAAACCACACATACAAGAGAAAGAGTTTCTTTAAATGTTCAGTGTTCTGAAAACCAGAACTAGAGCACATTCACCTTCTGCTATGGCTCACACACGTTCCCTGTGTCCTCTTCTCCAGGCCCTTCTTGTGTCACATGGCATTTCAAGAAGCTATTTGAAGACAGCCCTTCCTACACTCACACCTCCACTTTCATTCTTCTGTTTCTGAAAAATACAGAAAGTGCTCAAGGGAAGAACCAGGGTAATAGCTCTGGAGAGCAGAGTTCCCGTCTCGTTTCCATCATAAGGGGAGCTCATGTGGCAACAGTGAGTCTGTGTTCCACCATCCCACGGTGTGGCATTAAATGTTTCTATGGTGACAGGGCCCCAAAAGTGGGTTATGGTAGCCTCCTCCAATTAGTCACAGCTACTCTGCTGTGAGGCTGATGGAATAATGTTGCAACATTCCTTTTCCCTAATGTGGACTGCTAAAGAATGATTAAACAGTGTACTCTGCCCTCCACAGTACCCACACAGAGATAATGAAGTGACGTGTTTAGAGGACACAGTGGAAGGTGCATGTTGAATTTTTTTTTAATATTATAGAGCCTCACAACTTACAAAGACCTTGAAGGTCATCTACTTCATACAGTGAGGATTTTATTTAATTTTTCACTCATTCAAAATATTTGTTAAGCACTTACTAAGTGCTAGAGGCCTTTCATGGATCACAGCCTTGTCCTGGCAAAGGGGCTTGTGTAACTCAATGAAGCAATGAGCCATGCCATGCAGGGCCACACAAAATACTCTCCAAAACAGTGGAGAGTAATGACAAACTATCAGAGAGAAGAGCAAATGGCAAACCACTCCAGTATTCTTGCCATGAGAACCCCACGAACATGAACAGTATGAAAAGGCAAAAAGATATGACATTGGAAGATGAGCCCCTCAGGTCAGGGGATGTCCAATATGCTACTGGGGAAGAGCAGAGGACAATTACTAATGGCTTCAGAAAGAATGAAGATGCTGAGCCAAAGCGAAAATGATGCTCAGTTGCTGATGTGTCTGGTGGTGAAAATAATGTCCAGTGTTGTAAAGAACAATATTGCATAGGAACCTAGAATGTTAGGTCCACAAATCAAGGCAAACTGGAGGTGCTCAATTAGATGGCAAGAGTGAACATTTACATTTTAGGAATCAGTGAACTAAAATGGACTGGAATATGTGAATTTAATTCAGATGACCAATGTATCTACTATTGTGGGCTAGAATTCCTTAGAAGAAATGGAGGAGCCCTCACAGTCAACAAACGAATCCAAAATTCAGTAGTTGGGTGTAATTTTCCAAGGCAAACCATTCAGTATCAGTAATCCAAGTTTATGCCCCAACCACTAATGCCAAAGAAGCTGAGATTAAATGGTTCTATGATGACATACAGGACTTCCCTGGTGGCTCAAATGGTAAAGCGTCTGTCTACAATGCAGGAGACCTGAGTTCGAGCCCTGGGTTGGGAAGATACCCTGGAGAAGGAAATGGCAATCCACTCCAGTACTATTGCCTGGAAAATCCCATGGACAGAGGAGCCTTGTAGGCTACAGTCTATGGGGCCGCAAAGAGTCGGACACGACTGAGCGACTTCACTTTGCTTTATGATGACATACAAGACCTTCTAGAACTAACACCAAAAAAACAGGTGTCCTTTAAATCATAGGCCACTGGGATGCAAAAGTAGGAAGTCAGGAGATACCCGGAGTAATACACTGGTTTGGCCTTGGAGTACAAATGAAGCAGGGCAAAGACTAACAGCTTTGCCAAGAGAACACACTGGTCATGGCAAACATCCTCTTCCAACAGGAGATGACACATGGACATCACCAGATAGTCAATATCAAAATCAGACTGATTATATTCTTTGTAGCCAAAGATGGAGAAACTCTATACAGTCAGCAAAAACAAGACATGGAGCTGACTGTGGCTGGCACAGATCATAAGTTTCTCATAGCAAGATTCAAGCTTAAAGTAAAGAAAGTAGGGAAAACTACTAGTTCATTCAGGTTTGACCTAAATCAAATCCCTTATGATTATAAAGTGGAGGTGATGAATAGATTCAAGGGATTAGATCTAGTAGAAAAAAGAACTATGGTGAGAGGTTTATAACATTGTACAGAAGGAAGTGACCAAGGATATGCTCAAAATCCTTCAAGCTAGGCTTCAGCAGTACATGAACCAAGAACTTCCAGATGTACCAGCTGAGTTTAGAAAAGACAAAAGAATCAGAGATCCAGAGATCTGCTGCATCACAGAAAAAGCAAAAGAATTCCAGAAAAACATCTACTTCTACTTCATTAACTAAGCTAATGCCTTTGTGTGTATCACAACAAACTAGAAAATTCTTAAAGAGATGGGAATACCAGACCACCTCCTGTCTCCTGAGAAACCTGTATGCAAGTCAGGAAGCAACTGGACATGGAACAGCAGACTGGTTCAAAATTGGGAAAGGAATATGACATGGCTGCATATTGTCAACCTGCTTATTTAACTTCTATGCAGATACATCATGCAAAATGCCTGGCTGGATGAATCCCAAACTGGAATCAAGGTTGCTTGGAAAAAATATCAATATTTTGGATATGCAGGTGATACCACTCTAACAATAGAAAGTGAAGATGAACTAAAGAATCTCTTGATGAGGGTGAAAGAGGAGAATGAAAAAGCTGGTTTGAAACTCAACATTAAAAAAACTAATATCATGGCATCTGGTCCCATCACTTCATGCCAAATAGAAGGGGAAAAAGTGGAAGCAGTGACTATTTTTTCGGGCTCCAAAATCACTGCAGATGGTGACTGCAGCCACAAAATTAAAAGACAGTTGCTCCTTAGAAGGAAAACTATGACGAACCTAGAAAGCATATTAAAAAGCAGAGACATCACTTTGCCAACAAAAGTCTGCAATGTCTCAACTATGATTTTCCCAATAGTCATGTACAGATGTGAGAATTGGACCATAAAGCCAAATTCTTTGGCTAGGCACCAAAGAATTGAACTATGTTGTTGGAGAAGGCTCTTGAGAGTCCCATGGACATCAACGAGATCAAACCAGTCAATACAAATATTCATTGGAAGGACTGATGCTGAAGCTGAAGCTCCAGTACTTTGGTCACCTGATGCGAAGAACCAACTCACTGGAAAAGGTCCTGATGCTGTGCAAGACTGAAGGCAAAAAGAGAAGAGAGCAGCAGATGGTTGGATGGCATCACCGGCTCAATGGACATGAATTTGAGCATATTCTGGGAGGCAGTGAAGTACAGGGAAGCCTGGCATGCTGCAGTCCAGAGGGTCGCAAAGAATCAGACGCAGCTTAGTGACTGAACACACACAAGTGCTGGAGACCACGTTCCATGCTGAGGACAGAATAATAAAGCCGTAGAAATGGGCTTCTTTTTTTAGAAAATAAAGTATTCCATTATTTAATAACTAATGGAGTACATGCTGTGTATAAGACACTGTGAGGCATTAAGTCTAGAACGGTAAGCCTACAGCAAAGGTAGAGATCTATACATATTGTATACTTGCCCAGCCTTCAACTGCCAGCTCCTAAATTTCTTTGCCTGGGTGCATTTGGGTTGGTTATTGGAGTTAATACTGTTTTTTACACGGTAGGTTACAAGCGTTAGGAAATTAATGTCCTCTCTTCCAATTCCCTGACCTCCTCTCAGTTACTTTCAAACGTTAACTGAGGGGAGCTGGTGGCAGGGTGATTAACTATGCTGTTTTATCTGGGATGAAGGGATTACCCTGTTCTAAAAGTGTAACTTTTAGCATAACCAAGATAGTATGTGAATATGCCAACTCTGTCCTAGCCTGGGATAACTGTAAGGCAGATTTTAAAGTGGCTCCCAGAATGCCTCAACATGTTAACATCCACTTATCCAGAGTCGTAATGCACTTGAACTCTTCACTGTCTGGTTAGCTTCCCTATTTCACTTCCTTATTGTCTCCAGGTTCCCAAGATCACCTGCAAAATTATCTGCACTTGAATAATCCCTCTCTAAGACTATTCTTCTAAAGAAAACAAGGCTAAAATAAAGTCATGATGCCTATTCTTGAAGGAAGATAAAGTGTAGTTACAAAGTCAGACAAGAAAATAGGCAATGACACTGTAGTGTGATGAATTCTATTATCGGGAAAACGACTCTGCACTCTGGAAGAACATAGGGGGATCTTGGTTAGAGAGAGAGAAGGCTTGTAAGAGAAAACTCCATCGAGACAGAATCATGAAGGATGGGTTAACAGTTAACTTACTGAATGGAGGAGGAAGGATAAAAATTTTAGGCAGGAGGAAAAAAAATCTTTTTAAAATCTTAGAATGGAAAAGAAAGTGCACCCTGCTTAGGGATCTGCGAGTAGGGTCCAATGGTTGGAGCTTAGAATGAAGTAAGCAGTTGGACAGAGAAGAAGATACAGATTTAAAGAGATGCTAGGTCACTCACGAATGACCTTTCATCCCCTGGTAAGGAGAGCAGACATTATCCTGAGGGCAGCAGAATGGCATTGACAGGCTTGAAGTAAGCAAGGAAATGACATGATTGGATCTGACTTCAGAAAATCACTCAGACTGCATTGTGAAAAATGGATTGGAGGGGTCATGACCTGAAGCGGGGACACCAGCTAGGAATGCTACACCAATTCAGGGGAGGGTTAACAGTGTTTTGAACCATGCGGATAAGTAGAATGTGCTGTATTTTCAAGATATTAAGGAAGGAGAAGTTAGAAAATTTGTGATTTACTAGATATGGTTTGTAAGACAAAAATTCTTGCTTGAGTAAATGGAAGGAGATTGGAAAATCATTGGAGTAGTAAAATAAATGAAAGATTTCAGTTTAGGATCTGTTGGATTTGAGTTTTTATGGAGAAACCCTTGCATATTTATCATTAGAAGCAGTATTAAAATTGAATAATGGTAAGAAATGGGGAATCAAACACATCTGGATTCTAGCTGCATGCACTGAATAATTTATTAAACATCTTCAAGACTCAGTTTATTCATCTTAAAATGGGGACACTTTACGGGGAAATAACTCAAGAAATGGAAATTTCGAAGAGTTTGGTCCATGGTTATTTCTCAATTATTATGATCTTTACATTTGATAGTAGTATTATCATCCACGTAGTGATAATATAGTGGATGGTTGGATCTGAGATATGTAGATTGGAGACAAGAAGGAGAAAATGAGATAAAAGTATAGTCTAAATTATTAGAATATAAAACAGTACATGAAAGTCAGGGAATGGATATGATAACTGAAGGAAAGTGTTTAGAATAAAAAAAGAGTGACCCTGAGTTAAAATAAAAGAAAATTCTTACAAGGAAGCCCAGTAGGACACAGCAAGAAAAGTGTGGTGTCTCAGTACCCTCAATCCCTCTGAAGTTCAGCGTGATGGAAGGAGAGGTTTATGAACACATCAGATTCTGCACAAAGGTTAACTCAACCTAGGACTGAGGAGTTTCCATTGAATTTAGTAGCCAAGAAGAAAACAGTGGTTTTGTCCACAACAATTTCAGCTGAGTGGAGGTGGCAGAAGTCAGATTGGAGCTGTCTGAAGCACAAATGTAAGGTGAAAACAACAGAGACAGCAATTGTAGGCAACTTCTTTAAGATACTGGGATGTACAGGGAAGGGGAGAGATAAAAAAAAAAAAAATAGCTCTAGGGAGCCTAAATCTAGAGGTGAAGGCAAAGTTCAATCTTTTAAAGATGGGAGAGAATTTCACAGGTTTAAATACTGTTGGGAAGGAGTCAAAGAAAAGAAAAGGTTGAAGACTAAGAAAATGAATTCTATCAGTGATGACCCAGATTCTTAAGGAGACCGAATGTAGTGGGACCTGATACACAGGTGGAGGAAAATGCCATTCACTTCATGATTGGAGAAAGAACAACAAAAGATTGGCACTGAGGTGTGTGTGCCATTTGTCAAAAAGATATACCCGATGTTTTGCAAGATCCAGGAAGGAGATGGAAGGCGATAAATATTGATTGAGGTGGTGAACGGTCACAGAATAAATCTAAGTCACACAAATTCACAAACACAAATCCAGATACAAAGAAGCAGAATCTCTGTGTATCTGACCTAAAGATTATACTTTTAAACAACATCCTAAATAATTTTTATGAAATAGAAACATTTCCTGATTCATGAAGAAGCATTTGGGAAGTGACTTAGTTGGCACTAAAAAGAATAGGTGAGAGAAAGAGATGAAACAAGACTACGGAGATCAGAGGAGAGATACTGAAAATAGCAATGTCCAGCTTACTGGTGTTGACTGAAGGTCAAAGGTCTTGAGAACTGATAAAGACTCAAGTTACGTTGTTGGATGACTGGTCCATATAGACACTGAAGAAAGTGAGATTTTTTTTTTAGGACTTAGAGCGAGAAGCAAGGCTGTAAGTCAGATATTTAATTCTCCAGTAAATGATGAGGAGCGATAGGAAGATCTATAAATGTCACCATAGGAAGATCTGTAAATGTCACCAGTGAAGTAAGCAGTGACATAGCTGAAAGTCATACTTCTCAAATGATTTTATTATTTAACTTAATGTTTATATAGATCAGAAAGGTGTAAATGCCTGGACTAGTTTCTCAAAACCAAGAATCACTGTGCTCTCATAAAGCAAATGTGTTGGTACAGAAGAATAAATAGAATCAGAGAAACAAAGTAAATTTTTCTACATGAAATTCCTTTGTTTTCTGCTATAATTTGTTCTCCCTTATGTCACCTCCATATTTTACAGACAAAGAAAGGGAGACCCATAGGCTTAAGTAACTTGACAAAAGTTAAAAAGTTAGTCAATGGTAAATTACATCTAAGACACAACTATCAAATGTGCTTGCCAAAATACCTCACCGATTTATATGAATTTTCTAGAGTCTTCTCTAGTTGTAAAGGATAGACAGCAATGTAGTCAAATTTGTCAGGGCTAGTTGAGTGGATGGGGTTAGTTACTATGGCCTGAAGCAGAGTTAACCAGCATCGAGAAGGCAGACTTACTGTCTAATCACTTAACATGAGCACTTGGGAGCATCTAGCTCTAAGAAGTTAAATTGTTTTCACTCTGAATTAGTTTCCTGGTTGACAATGAAGGAAATTAATTCTCTCACAATCCACAAGGCCAGAAGGTCAAAATCAAGTTGTCAACAAATCTATGCTCCCTCCAAAGGCTCTAGGGTAGAATTCTTTCTTGTCTCTTGGTTTCTGGTGGCTCCAGGATTTTCTTGATTTTGTGCCTGCGTAACCCCAATCTCTGCTTCTGTCTTCACAGGGCTTTCTCTTTTCTATGTGTCTTTCTCTATATATATGTGTGTTTTGATTTCTCCTGGATAAATAAATAAATAAATATAGTCTATTAAGGATGCTATAGCAAAATAATGTAGTCTAGATGTCTTATAAACAACAAAAATTTATTTCTCATTGTGTTGGGAGCCTGTGAAATCCAGATTTGATTCCTGGTGAGAGCTCACTTCCTGATTCAAAGATGTCCATCTTTTCATTTTGTCCTTATATGGTGGGAGGAGACAAAGGAGCTCTTTGGGGCTCCTTTTGTAAGGGCACTAATCCAATCCAGCAGGGCTCCATTCTTAGGACCTGGTCATCTCCCAAATGTCGCACTTTTGAGGACCATTGCACTGGAGAGGGGTTTTCAATGCACAGATTTGGGGGTACACAGACTTCAGTCTATAGCAGTCAGTCCTCCATCTCTCAGCTAGAATTCTACCACTGGTGAATTACAACATAGAAAGCTCCATTTCTTGCTCTACAAGTAGCTTTGAGGTATCTAAATTATTCACAGTCTCCCGTAAGGGCTCTGCGAGTCATTAGATGATTATTGTATAATGTTGCTAGTTCACAAACAAGGAAATGATATACCAGGGGTATAGAAGTTAATAAACAGCCTAGACTATTAACGGTTAGATCCCAGGGATTCTGTAAATTCTCTAAACTTGTGTGTACTTTTTCCCAACTCAAATCAAAAAAGAACCTTCAGTGTACATAATTTGAAAGAAATGTTGGTGGTCACGTTCATCCTGTCCTCCTACCTACTAACATTTCTCTCCAAAGTAGCTGCATCAGTTTAGACTCTCACCGGAAAAAATGCGAGAGAATGTTTTTATACTCCTGCTGATACGTAGTACCTTACAACTTTAAATATTTTTTCTAAGCTATTGGGTGTGAAATTGTGCTGCTTTGTTTTAAATTGCATTTCTTTTATATTCACGAGTTTCCAAATCTTTCCTTATCTTTGTGATCACGCAAATAAATCTCTTTTGTAAATCAGCTATTCATATACATCATATGTTTTTCTTCACATCTCTCCTGTCTTTATTCTTCTTTTTGATCTTATTCATAGTAGGCTTTGTTTTTGTGTGGTCTGCATAGCTAGCCTTTGTTATAAATGTGTAGATGTTGTAAATATCTTCTCAGTTTGTCCGCTGTTTTTTAGACTTTCTGTTGTGGCATATGGAAGTTTTCACTTCATTGTAATTAAGTTTCTGTATTTTTTCTTCAGCAAGTTTTCCCTAAACAGTGAATGAAAACTATATTTATATACCTAATTGTAACAGTTCTATAATTTTAATTATTTTTAAATTACTTATTCCTATTATAATTTATTTTTATGTGATTTAAAGGATTTAGTTTATATAATGAACTGCTTAATTCAAAAAAATTATTCATGAACCAATTACATTAAAGTACATGCTACTCTGTTTACAATATGCAAGACACAGAACAACCTAAATGTCCATTCACAGAGGAATGGATAAAGATGTGGTCCATATATACAATGGAACATTACTCAGCCATTAAACAGAATGAATTATGCCATTTGTAGCAACGTGGATGTACCTAGAGATGCTCATACCAAGTGAAGTAAGACAGGGAAAGAGAAATATCATATGATATCTCTTACATGTGGAATCTAAAAAGAAATGATACAAATGAACTGATGCCCAAACCAGAAACAGATTCACAGACTTAACTTATGGTTACCAGGGGTGAAGGACAGGAGGAAGGGATAATTAGGGAGTTTAAGATCGACATGCACACACCGCTGTATTTAAAATGGATAACCAGCAAAGACCTACTGTAGAGCACAGGGAACTCTGCTCAATGTTATGTGGCAGCTTGGATGGGAGGGGAGTTTGGGGGAGAATAGATACATGTATATATATGGCCTAGTCCCTTTGTTGCCCACATGAAACTATCAAAACATTGTTAATCAGCTATATTCCAATATAAAGTTAAAAGTTAAAAAATATATATTCTTCTTCAGCCACACAATATCAATATACATTTACTTTCAGAATCTGTATCTGGTCTATTTACTTCCTGGTCTACCAGAGCATAACATAATGTCCACACAAATTTATAAAGGATATGGCAATATATAATAAATGCCTTGCTGAAATTATGTTAATATAAACTTGAAGCAGCCATTAAGAAGAGATTGATTATTATAAGCAACATATACCCATGTAATATGTTACTATGCAGCAGCTAAAATAAAGATGTGGATCTAAGCTCACTGACATTAAAAACATCCATAACACATTGGTAAGTGGAAAAAGCACACTGTAAAATGATATCTATTTATAGATAGATATAAAAGTTGCCAAGTTGGATTTTGCACTTATAGTCCATATGTAAAGAAGGCATACTATGCCTATATATACAGATACACTGTTATCATAAATATTTTTCAAATATATGAATTTACACTAAATTCCTGAGAATGCTGATCTCAGCACAGTATGTCATGTTTAGGGTATGAAGAGGAAATAAAGGAAGGACATTCAGGAGAGAAGAGAAGCAAAAGGGAGGGCAGGTGGGTAGGTGGAAGGAGGAGGAACAACTGGAAGGGGAATGCTATCTTACTCTTTCTACCTGTATGTGTGCTTTTAAATTTAGACAACGCACATGGTTTACTGTTAGTATCACTAAAAAGGAACCACAGATGTGCACATATCAGTTTCCATAATGATACCCACATCCAGAGCTACATAGTTAATCGGGTATTACCAAGTAAAAACAGAGCATATGTTTTTTCCTCTCACAAGTTAACAGAGTATGTGCAAACGCATTACCAGTATTAATTTGGAGAATTGTACTGAAAGGTGTGTGAGATATTGTATAAGCTGGAGTGGTTAGAATATCTTATTTGATGGGTGACATTTAAGTAGAAACCTGAATTGAGTAGGGGTAGGAGTGTCACCTGAAAGCCAAGGGGTCTTGCCTAAGACCACGTCCCACTGCAGTAAGAAGTAAGACTTTCAGACAATGCACTAAATTCCTATTTCCCTTCATAATAACTTTTCAAAAGAGATGGTACTATCCCCATTTTAGGAAACATACAAGATAATCTGGCTATCCCTCAGAGACAGGAGGGACCCCCACCCCAAATTTGGTTTGGGTGTAGAGAGTGATAACACACATGCACCTACAGGTGCAAATTAAGTGTTGCAACTCATGGGGAATCATCTTTAGCTTCCTCATTTATTGAAGTGTGTTGTTGACTGATACACTGTGAAAGGGTACTAGTCAAAGACAATTCTTATCATTTTCCCCCATCAGTTTTCTGGCCCATAACAAGGCACACACTTGGTCCCCACCTCTCAAAAACTATTTACAGATTTACCTAATTGTCTACATAGAAAATTCAGGGATGACCATCTCCCTGAAACAACCTTTTTAAAGAATGACCTTGAACAAGACACCTGTCTCCTCTGAGGTTCGTTCTCCTCTTCTGCAAGGTAGAGCTGATAATGCCTCACAGAGCAGATGCAAAGATATAGGAAATACTGTATAAAAGCAAATAGAAAACTTGAGCCTTAATCACATTCAAGAAATTAGAAACACTAATATTACTACTATGAAAACGTCTTTTTGTGCAGCACCAATGAAAGCTGATTATTCAGTAATGTCCTCCTCTGACCTTTACTTTTTTTAAGGCTATCTATGACTAAAAGATTCAGTTTATATATCATTATTAATGTAACATTTAAAATTGCATTTTAATGTGCTTTGTAAACTCCAACAAAACCAACTGAATGAATGTGATCTATTCCTTTGGGAAAATAAAATTCTAGGAGAAAATCAGAAAGTTCAGGATTCAGTTCTCTGTGAGAACTATATCTTTTCTACCAGTTTCCACTGGCTTCCTGCCTACCCCTCACTGCCCCTCAGCAAATAAAACTGTTTGTTTCTACAATATGTCTTCTCATACTATCCGCAGAGAACTGGAAAACTAGCATACTTTTTAATGTAGATTTTATTGCTCCCCAGAAACTGAGCTAAAAGAAGGTGAGAATCTATCACAGTTGGCAAAAGAGAAATGTTTAGTGATAAATTATCTATCTGAGCATGTACACTGGACACACAAAATTTCATGCAAGTGTCAAACTGAATGCAAACATGATTAGAATACAGCTGCTCTGTGTCAGGGCCTCGCTTAAATAAAAGTGACAAGTTCCGACAGAATTTCTCTCTGGTGTGAATGAAAAGACTGAGCAAGCAGCATTGAGACAATTTCTGAAATAGCTTTTTGTGAACGAAACATTAAAAACCCAAAACGGTTCTGCACTATACCGTCTGCAGACATACTCTGGAAACAAAAAGCACTATACTTTTCCAAAAGCCACACTTCTAACAGACTCCAATGGTGTGGTCTTTCTCCTGTCATCTCTCACTTCTAACTGGACTTGGGTCTTTGATTAGCTGTGGGTAAAACACCGCAGGTTTTCAAAACTACAAGGGAAAGCCAAGCTTAAAGGGCCACTGCACTCTGATATCCAAGGTCTGGTCATTCTCTCCACTAATTCAGTTCCCAAGAGAGCACCTCACCTTCCCAGAGGCAGTCATGTGCCTTCCCAGAAAAGAGGAAGTTTCAATGCAATTACAGTAGCTCTTGTTCCAGAGTCTATTGAGAACAAACAGTATGACTTGAATATGCCCTCTGCTTTATCCTTGAGTCATTTTACTGTATATAAAATAGGAAAAACACTTTCAATAATGATTAGATCCATATACATGTTAGGAACTATGAGAGACATGGAAAATGTAGAAGATGTACTCTCTGCCTCTAAAGGCTTCAAAGTCCAGTGACGAGCAATTAGAGATGATTTAAAACAATATTTAAACCATAAAGCATTGTGTCAATGCAAGGATTCACCAGAATATCTTATTCTACACCTATTCATACACATGCACATCAAAGACACAAGGAGAGAAAAACACACGGAGGGACAGAGTTAGAAAAAACTTGTAATTACTACCATGTTTTGTGTGCTTATATGTAATATTTGATTTTTGTACTTGTGTTTTTCAAGAGGAACATGTATCACTTGCTTAATAAAATAAACAAATAAATGCTATTTCATCTGTATTTAGAAAAAAATAGATATTCACACAAGGATACAATTTTGTCATTTCCTTCTGATGCCTATTTTCCCAGATAACACAAATATGACCTCTCTCCTTTCTTGCAGACTATTTTCCTATAAGGTGAGGGTAAAGGAAATGAGAGAGGGATGTGATACAAATTTTGTCATGATGGCTTTGAAAATTCTAGTGATCAGGTAAAGGAAATCAGACTTGATGATCAGTGCTGAATGGAGGCCGGGAGTTGTTTTGCTGAGTCTGGCCCTGAGTGCTTATAGCCTTGCACACTATATAACAAGGGCTCAGAACAGTCTCTGCTGCAGCAAGGTGAGGATGAGCTCCTGGGCTCAAGCTTTAGCAATGACACATGAGTCATGAGACTTTTTTTTTCAAAAAGTCTTAGTTTTCAAGGAAATGGAAAGACAAGCCACAGACTGAGAAAAAATATTGACAAAAGACACATCATAAAACAAAAGACACTGCTAATTCAAATATGCAAAGAACCCTTAAAACTCAACAAGAAAATAAACAACCAATTTTAATACGGGACAAAGACCGTAACAGACACCTCACCAAAGAACATGCACAGATGCCAAATAAGCACATGAAGATACTCCACCTCATACGTCACCAGGGAAAAGCAAATTAAAACAGCAATAGGATACCATTTGGTACCCACTAGAATGGCCAAATCTAGAACCCTGACAACACCAAACACTGGCTAGGAAGTAGAGCAATGGGAACTCTCATTCATCACAAGTGGAAATGCAAAATGGTACAGCCAGTTTGTAAGAAAGTATGGTAGTTTCTTACAAAAATAAACATACTCTAACTATATGATCCTTTTCTTTGGTATTACCCAAAGGAGTTGAAAACTTAGGTCCACACAAAAACCTGCATATGGATGTTAATAGTAGTTTCATCTGTAATGACCAAAGCTTGGAAGTAACCAAGATGTCCTTCAGTAGGTTAACGGATAAACAAACTATGGTACAGACAGATATTGAAATATTATTCAGTGCTAAAAAGAAACAAATTTTCAAGCCAAGAAAAGACATGGAGGAACCTTAAATGTATATTCTTACCAAGTAAAATAAGTCACTGAAAAATGCTACATACTGCATCATTCCAACTAAATAATATTCTGGAAAACACAAAACTATGGAGTTAGTAAAAAGATCAGTGGAGATAGTATAAAGAGATTGTGGTCTATGGGGAGGAAAAAATAGGCAGAGTATAGAGGATTTTGAAGTAAGTGAAACTACTTAGTGTAATACTGTAATAATGGATCCATGTCTTGACACATTTGCCAAAACTCATAGAATGCAGAACACCAAGAGTGAACCCTAAACTGTGGCGTTTGGGTGATAATGACACACCAGTGCAGGTTTTTCAGTTGTACCGCTCTGGTGGTGGTATTGATAAAAGGCATGGCTCTGCATGTGTGGGAGGAGAAAAGATATGGGACCTCTCTGTACCTTCCTCTCAATTTGGTTGTGAATCTAAAACTGCTCTAAAATGTCTTTAAAATGTCTCAGTTAATAAAAAGCTAGTTTTGAAGATTCAAATCTTTCACAGAAATACTTTGCAGAAAAAGTCCTTGAACTGAATATGAGCTAGTGTCCAGGTCTGTTCCTGTCACAAAATACCTTCCCAGTCGTTTGTGTGTGCTGAGTGGCCTCAGTCATGTCCGACTCTCGGCAGCCCTGTGGACTGTACCCTGCCAGGCTCCTCTGTCCATGGGGTTCTCCAGGCAAGAATACTGCAATGGGTTGTCATGCCCCCCTCCAGGGGATCTTCTCGATCCAGGGATCAAACCCATGTCTCTTGTGTCTCCTACATTAGCAGGTGGGTTCTTTACCACCAGCGCCACCTGGGAAGTCAGTCAACTGGGGATCAGTTCCGTTCAGTCGCTCTGTCATGTCCGATTCTTTGCGACCCCATGAACCACAGCATGCCAGGCCTCCCTGTCCATCACCAACTCCCAGAGTCCACCAGCAAAAGTCGAAGACCAAAATAATCATTTCATTGTATCCAGATATATTGAGTCAGCTATCTGTTGCTGTGTAACCAATCTTCCNATTCTTTGCGACCCCATGAACCACAGCATGCCAGGCCTCCCTGTCCATCACCAACTCCCAGAGTCCACCAGCAAAAGTCGAAGACCAAAATAATCATTTCATTGTATCCAGATATATTGAGTCAGCTATCTGTTGCTGTGTAACCAATCTTCCCCCAAATTAGTATTTTTAAATAAATTTTTAAAGTCTCATGGCTTGATTGGTTTTTGGCAAGCCTTCAGTCCTCACAGGCTGTTTTCCAGAGCAAGCAACATGGCAACTTGCTTCCACCACTAAAGAGGACCCAGAAGAAAGAGAAGAGGTACCAGCGCTCCATAGCTCATTGCAAGACACCGTTAATTCTCCTTCATTCTCTTTCTCAGGCAGAAACACTGAGACCAGTTCAAAGGGAGAGCATTGAAGAATCAGATGACCCACTTTAAAAATCATCACAGATGGGCTCAATTCTGGGGGTGAGGAGGCCAGGATCATAGTTTTGGCTTGGGTATTAACAAACGTCCCTTCTCCCCTCACTCTGCTAGGGCCACGATCAGTTATATTCTGACTCAGTCGGTATTGAAAAATATGACCCAACTGCTAAGTATGCCTCTATGAAGGTCCTGGTGAATACTGAGATGAATTTAAGAGTCCACAAAGACCAGTTTTCATTTTCTTGGGTGGGTGGTTTCACTAATACTTATGGCAACTCGCAAAATATGATGACATTGTTTTCCAGGCCTTCATTTGTTCATGTTTGTCTCTCCCAACTGTGTTTGTTTGTTTGTTTGTTTTTTTAATGCCCCAGAAGAAATTAATGTTGTACCTAGGAGGTGACAGAAACCAGGAGACATCTTTCCAGGCTAAATACGTGTGAAAGCCTTAGCTCCTATTCTCACTACCAGAAGGTAAACTAGATTATTGAAATAAGAAAATAAATATCTTTTTTTTGCAATATGTTATTCTCATTCTCCTTCTCTCTCCCTTTTCCCCTCCCTTCTTCCCTCTTTCTCTCAATATGTGAAAACATTCACAGTAGAAACTATTATTTTAATCAAGTCTCCTTACAAAATTTACACATCAATTGACCAAGCAAGAATTCTGCTTTCTTGGAGTTAAAAAAGTCTAGCTTAGAATCATGCTATTACTATTCCAATCTTATGATTGCAAAGCACTTCACAGTTTATAAATAACTTCACATATGTGATTTTATTTCAGCTTTCTGAAAAACCTTTGGGAGAGGTAAAATAAGTATTAACCCTTCCATTGCATATATAAATGGGGACACACAGGTGTTTGGTCTAAACTCAAGTTATGTAACTGCTACCTTAAATGTATTTTAGAGTAGGTTAGTGCTGAAAGGGGATAGAGGGTGAACAGAGAGAGAATGGGAGACGAGAGATGAGGAGCAATTATTACTCACAGCAGGCCCCTGATGGAGTCCACCCCAGAAACCAGGCCTCAGAGGTCACAGAGCTGAATCTCAAAGTGAACACAACACTCATTTCAAACAACAAGAAGAAACTATTAATAAGATTTTTTGGCTTGGTGAGTCATAGCACTATGGAAAAATTTGAGCCTTAAAACTTGCATTTCTTCCTGGAATTTCTCCTCTATTTGCTGGAAAAACAGTCCTTGACTACAGACAAAAGTAATAACACATAAAAACAAATTAGTTAGAAATACTTTATCTAAATCCATCGATGAATTTATCCCAGTGATTCTCAAGCGTGAAAAGGCATCAGAATCAGCTGAAGGGTTCCTTAAAACACAAGAGTGATGGCAGGAGGTGGCCTGCACCAGATGCTCTGGTTCAAGGGCCGTGGGGTAGAGCCCTGCATCGTCCATTTTCTGGGCTGTGCTGATGCTGCTTCTCTCTGTAAAGTTTCCTCTCTTACCACACATTCCGCTCTATAATGGAAAGCAAGAAGGAACAGAGGAAAACATCATCCTTCTCGGGGCATGGAAAATCTCCCTCATTATGTTGTCACCAGGTCTAAAATCTACCATATCAGTAACTACTTTAGTCTTAAAAGCCCTAAAGAGGCACAAAGTTGAAAGACTGGATGATATATTAGACTTGTTAACATTAATTACCATGAAGATAGACATGAATTAAGCAAACACACTAGTAAACAAAGAATAGGCCCTTGAGATAATAGAATACAGGAGGGACTCAGTTCAGTGGAGCTGTGGGAGTACCAGGCATAGGCAATGGCCATCAGGAAAGGCAGGCCAGGAAGGACACCTTCAAATTCCTTGGCATGGAAGGATACAGAAGAAGTCACAGGAGTAGAGGAGGAATGCAGAGAATAAAAGGACCAGTGTGCCTTTGAGATGGTCCCATCTGAGGGTGACCAGGCAATTTTTAATGTAGCTTTGTTTAATCCTCGGCTTACCACTTTTCTGGACATACTAATTCCATTTAAAATAGATGCTTACTGGGCAATGCCCTTTTTGTTGGTGCTTTCATGTGGACCAGCTTCTCTATTCATAGAATTCTCCAGGCAAGAATACTAGAGGGGGTTGCTATTCCCTTCTCTAGGAGATCTTCCCAACCCAGGGATCAAACCTGGGTCTCCTGCACTGGAAGCAAATTCTTTACCATCTGAGCCACTAGAGAAACTCCAGTCTCAGATAAGGATGCTAAGGTGTCAATCGGCTGTTGCTTAGTCGCTCAGTCTCCACCAACATCCAGTAGCAAATCAATAACTGTCACCCAATGAGGTACACCAAGCTCCAGAGGAAGGCATGTGCTGTGTCCAGAAGCCCAGAAGGCATTGTTGCCTTAGTGGGAACAACTGTTTGCCATAAGCTCCAGTCTACATAATTGTTAGTCATGGCTCATTCGTGTGTGTACAGTTTGGTGGGTAGATTCTAGGGTCTGGTGTTGGCTACCGCCTCTTTCAAAAGTGACTTTCATTTCAGTGTCCTTATGTAACTGGCCGAGTAGTGTCTCCATATGAAGTATAAAATAACTCCAGTACCCAAATAGGCCTACTAGAAGCTGGGTCTTCCTTTTGTTGGCTAGAATGTTAAAGGCCAACAATTCTTTAACTGGTTCAGGGATGGGCCTCTGAGTGTTAGTCCATATGTTTCCTAAAATCTCTGTTTGACTTACCAGCCTCTCTAATTTGCCAGTCCTCAGTTCAGTTCAGTTCAGTCACCCAGTGGTGTCCACTCTGCAACCCTGTGGACCACAGCACGCCAGGTTTTCCTGTCCATTACCAACTCCCAGAGCTTGCTCAAACTCATGTCCATTGAGAGACAGATGAGAAACTGCCCTGTGAAAGCTTCTTTCAAGATAGGGAAGTGAATGAGAAACTGCTTTGCATCAGCTCCTCACAACACTGCTTATCTCTCCCTGTTGCTGAGGACACACAGGCCATTCTGATAAGGCTTGTGTCACTTGTGGTTGAGCCTTATCCACGTGGCATGTGCTGTACAAGGTCATCGGGGCACTGGCATAAATCATATTAAGGACAAGGGAAACCCAAGTATTAGGAAGTTTGCTCAGCAGAAAATATTTTGCTCCTTTGTTCCTTCTGCTATTCTGAATAACATAAAATTTATTACATAACTCTTTTGATTTCTTGACTAGACATTATGCTCCTTCCATTACATTAGATTTTTTATATAAATTCCAAGATCTTTTCTATATCATTCAGTTCAGTTCAGTTCTGTTTATCAAATCCTTGCCTAAATTTTTCTTGTAAAAGACCATATTTATTTCTTCCTAGTGAAGCTGTTCAAACCACCCTAATGGTAGAAAATGAAGAACAACTAAACAGCCTCATGATGAAAGTGAAGGGGAGAGTGAAAAAGTTGGCTTAAAGTTCAACATTCAGAAAACTAAGATCATGGCATCCAGTCCCATCACTTCATGGCAAATAGATGGGGAAACAGTGTCAGACTTTATTTTTGGGGGGCTCCAAATCACTGTAGATGGTGACTGCAGCCATGAAATTAAAAAACACTTGCTCCTTGGAAGGAAAGTTATGACCAACCTAGACAGCATATTGAAAAACAGAGATATTACTTTGCTGACTAAGGTCTGTCTAGTCAAAGCTATGGTTTTTCCAGTAGTCATGTATGGATGTGAAAGTTGGACTATAAAAAAAGCTGAGCACCGAAGAATTGATGCATTTGAACTGTGGTGTGGGAGAAGCCTCTTGAGAGTCCCTTGGACTGCAAGAAGATCCAACCAGTCCATCCTAAAGGAGATCAGTCCTGAGTGTTCATTGGAAGGACTGATGTTGAAGTTGAAACTCCAATACTTTGGCCACCTGATGCAAAGAGCTGACTCATTAGAAAAGACTCTGATGCTGGGAAAGATGGAAAGCAGGAAGAGAAGGGGACCACAGAGGATGAGATGGCTGGATGGCATCACTGACTCAATGGACATGAGTTTGAGTGAACTCCGGGAGTTGGTGATGGACAGGGAGGCCTGGCGTGCTGCAATTCATGGGGTCACAAGAGTCGGACACGACTGAGTGACTGAACTGAACTGAATGAAGCTGTTACCCTCTTTTGATAGCAGGAGAGGGCTCGCTCCTAACCAGAAGGTAGGCCTCCACTGTAACACCGTTTAGCACATTCTCCCCTCAATTTCAAGTTGATTTTTTATCCAAATATGTCTGATCATACAGACTTTCTAAAATTTAAATTTTAAAGTTAAAAATTTCCAGCAGATTTTGGTACTCATAACATTAAATTCAGAAACTGAACATGGGTTTTCCCTCATAGCTAATTCAGTAAATAATATGCTTGCAATGCAGGAGACCCAGGTTTGATCCCTGGGTCGGGAAGATCCTCTGGAGAAGGAAAAGGAAACCCACTCCAGTATTCTTGCCTGGAAAATTCCATGGACAGTGGAGCCTGGTGGCTACAGTCCATGGGGTCACAAGAGTCATGCATGACTTAGTGACTAAAGCAACACCACTTCATTCCCAGCTCCCACCATTCCCCAGTCATTCACTACACACTTCACCCTCTATGTCTTCTTTCAGTTGCTCAAAAATGCAAAGTCCATTTCAGGCTCAAAGCCTTTGCCCTTGTCTTTTTCTCTACATGGAATCATTCCAGTAGAGTAAAAAGCCTCAGATCTCTGTGAAACTGATACTCTTTTAATCATTCAGGTCTCCAAACAAATATCACTGTTGATTACCATATTCATTCAGTGTTAACCAGATTCACTAGAAATAAGTTGATTCAGAATAGGAAAGAGCCCAATCCCACATTGGCAATCAGATTATATTTAATAGGTTTTCCAAGAAGAGAGTAGAATGTTAAGCTGTAGAAACAACAAAGGTTGCTACAATGGCTAATAAGAAATTCATGTCATATTGGGGAAGGTTTCAGTAGGTGTTAAAGAGTGAGCATGTATTGGAGTAGAGGAAGAAAGTATGCACAAAATACGTAATTAGAAGTAAATAAGCTCTGTGGGTATAAGGGATATCACAAGAGGTAAGAACAGACAGGTAGAGAAATAGAGTAATTGAACAAGTACCTTGAATGTTGGGCTTAATGCATGAGATAATTTGATATGTTAGGTTCTTTTAAGACAGTGTGTCACTGAATACTACTGAGAAGAGGAATGATTTAGTGAAAATCATTCCAAAGAACATTTTGTCTGCTATTTGCAGAATGACATAACAGTTATACTAATTAGAGAAAATATATGACAGAAGTAGTAAATATATACATATCAATGAACCTACCGAGCTCAGTAAGTTTTAATTTAGCTCTTCTAAAATGCAGCATGCAGTGAGTGGGTCCCTTAGTGAGCATACTTTATAGCAATAAGAGTTTTCAAATCAAGAACTTCTATTTCCAACAAGAACCTACTACACAGCATGTTACTCAGTCATGCATAACTCTTTGCAAACCCAGGAACCGTAGTCTGCCAGGCTCCTATGTCCATGCACTTTTCCAGACAAGAATATTCAAGTGTATAGCCATTCCATTCTCCAAGGAATCTTCCCAATCCATGGACTGAACCTAGGTCTCCTACATTACAGGCAGATTCTTTACCATCTGAGCCATTAAGGAAGCCCCACTGTATGGCATAGGGAGCTGTATTCAAAATATTGTAATAACCTATACTGGAAAAGAATCTGACAAGGAATTGACAAGGAATACATGTATATATATACATGTATGTATATATATATATATATATATATATGATAAAAATGAAAGTGTTAGTCTCTCAGTCATGTTCCATTCTTTGTGACCCCAAGGAACATAGCTTCCCAGGTTCCTCTGTCAGTGGATTCTACAGGCAAGAATATTGTGTGTGTATATATATTTATATGTATGTACATGTGTGTGCATGTACACATAACTGAATCACTTTACCATAAACCTAAAACTAATACAACACTGTAAATCAACAATTTTTCAATTTTAAAAATTATATAAAAATAAAGGATTTCTCTTTCTATATATCTTCTTAGAATATGCTAGCAAATTTGGAAAACCCAGCAGTGGCCACAGGACTGGAAAAGGTCAGTTTTCATTCAAATCCCAAAGAAAGGCAATGCCAAAGAATGCTCAAACTACCGTACAATTGCACTCATCTCACATACTAGTAAAGTAATACTCAAAATTCTCCAAGCCAGGCTTCAGCAATATGTGAATCATGAACTTCCAAATGTTCAAACTGGTTTTAGAAAAGGCAGAGGAACCAGAGATCAAATTGCCAACATCCGCTGGATCATGGAAAAAGCAAGAGAGTTCTAGAAAAACATCTATTTCTGCTTTATTGACTATGCCAAAGCCTTTGACTGTGTGGATCACAATAAACTGTGGAAAATTCTTCAAGAGATGAGAATACCAGACCACCTGACCTGCCTCTTGAGAAACCTACATGTAGGTCAGGAAGCAACAGTTAGAACTGGACATGGAACAATGGACTAGTTTGAAACAGGAAAAGGAGTATATCAGGGCTGTATACTGTCACCCTAATTATTTAACTTCTATGCAGAGTACATCATGAGAAATGCTGGACTGGAAGAAACACAAGCTGGAATCAAGATTGCCAGGAGAAATATCAATCACCTCAGATATGCAGATGACACCACCCTTATGACAGAAAGTGCAGAGGAACTAAAAAGCTTCCTGACAAAAGTGAAAGGGGAGAGTGAAAAAGTTGGGTTAAAGCTCAGCATTCAAAAAATGAAGATAATTACATCTGGTCCCATCACTTCATGGGAAATAGATAGGGAAACAGTGGAAACAGTGTCAGACTTTATTTTTGGGGCNATGCAGAGTACATCATGAGAAATGCTGGACTGGAAGAAACACAAGCTGGAATCAAGATTGCCAGGAGAAATATCAATCACCTCAGATATGCAGATGACACCACCCTTATGACAGAAAGTGCAGAGGAACTAAAAAGCTTCCTGACAAAAGTGAAAGGGGAGAGTGAAAAAGTTGGGTTAAAGCTCAGCATTCAAAAAATGAAGATAATTACATCTGGTCCCATCACTTCATGGGAAATAGATAGGGAAACAGTGGAAACAGTGTCAGACTTTATTTTTGGGGCTCCAAAATCACTGCAGATGGTGATTGCAGCCATGAAATTAAAAGACGCTTACTCCTTGGAAGGAAAGTTATGACCAACCTAGATAGCATATTAAAAAGCAAAGACAGTACTTTGTCAACAAAGGTCCATCTAGTCAAGGCTATGGTTTTTCCAGTGGTCATGTATGGATGTGAAAGTTGGACTGTGAAGAAAGCTGAGCGCCGAAGAACTGATGCTTTTGAACTGTGGTGTTGGAGAAGACTCCTGAGAGTCCCTTGGACTGCAAGGAGATCCAACCAGTCCATTCTGAAGGAGATCAGCCCTAGGATTTCTTTGGAAGGAATGATGCTAAAGCTGAAACTCCAGTACTTTGGCCACCTCATGTGAAGAGTTGACTCATTGGAAAAGACTCTGATGCTAGGAGGGATTGGGGGCAGGAGGAGAAGGGGATGACAGAGGATGAGATGGCTGGATGGCATCATCGACTCGATGGACATGAGTTTGAGTGAACTCCAGGAGATGGACAGGGAGGCTGGCGTGCTGCAATTCATGGGGTTTCAAACAGTCGGACACGACTGAGCGACTGAACTGAACTGATGGGGTCTCTTGGAAAGTTACTTAAAATTTCAGTGGAGACTTCTGTTTTGGGGAAATTAGGAATGATTTTAATTAACTTTTATGGATCTTTATAAGTATGAAAAGAAATTCAGTATATAGTCAAAAGATCTATTTGTAATCTCAGTTTTCTCATTTACTATTCCATTAACATTGAATAAAATACATTACAATATTTTTATCCACATAAACTAATAGGGGCAATGTGAGGTAACTCATCATAAGTTTCTCAAAATCCCATGAGGTAACCTTCAAATGTCTACTATAAAGAATAGGTGAAGCAGGACAAAGGAAAATGCAATGGCTTAAATTTACATAACAACAGTTAATGTGTACCTACACTGTACCAGCACTTAACTGAATGATGAGATAAAGTAAGGATCAAAATATGTCCAGCCCTGAAGAAAATTATGGTCTAATAGTCAAAATATTTTATGCAGTCCAGCCTATGTACCATCTTCCTCATCACTATAAAAGCATTATTTATATTTATGCTGTTTACAGCTATTTTATGATTCATAGAATGAGGTACATCTACATCAAGCAAAAGCTGGTATAAAACTAATTAAAGGAGGAAGCTGTTAGACTGGGATGGCTCTAATACTTCGGCAGACTACTAAGCAAACCAAAACCTAAGGCAGAGTCAATGAACTTGAATCCAAGAAAATGAAAGAACAATCGTTAACAAAATCACAGCTACCTAGGCTTTCCCGAAAAAGGCAACTGCTTCAGCTATAACTCTAACTGTGCTTTGTCCGTAATGTCTGACTGTGACCCTGTGATCTGTAGCCTGCCAGGCTTCTCAGTCCATGCCATTTCCCAGGCAAGGATACCGGAGTGGGTTGCCATTTCTTCTTCCAGGGGATCTTTCTGACCAGGGTTCGAACCTGTGACTCTTGCATCTCCTGCACTGGCAGGTGGATTCTTTACTACTCTGCCACCTGGGAAGCTTCAGTGATAGCCAATCAACAGTTTCCTTGCTTTGCTTCTTCATCCTCTCTATAAAAACCTCTCCCCTGACTCCTATCAAGTGGTATGCTCCTAACTACTTTCTGTTTGGCACTGGTGGATTCTGATTGATGTTTGTTCAAATAAACTCTTGAAAATTTTAATGTGTCTCAGTTGTCTGGAAGTGTAATTCTAGGAAATCATATACTTTCTTTTTATTCTAGATTAACTGTTCTATTATATATGCAACATGTTTGACATGAGTAGGGCATGTATTTATGATATGGCTCTATTTGAACTATTCCACTCTTCAAATGATGCTATAAAAGCAGAATCAAGTGAACAAAAAGACATAGTGATTATCAAACAATTTTCTCTGCATTGTGTAGTTATCCTTCTTTTTTAATGAAGGAAACAAGGATAAGCAAATATTCTGAACTTGAAAAAGGTTCATACCATGCTATATGTCCTCTTACATTTTAAAACAATTAGTATTATTATGATAATAAAAAACCTATTATTGTCTTACTGTGTGTTAGGTACTCCGCTTTGCATCATATATACACTTCACTATTGGGTACACAGAACAACCTTTTGAGGTCAAATCTTTGCAATAAATACATCTTTCTTTCTTGCTTAGTTCATGCTCCATTCTTACACATTACCATTTACCACAGGAATAGATGGGCCTTAGTAATATACTTACTTACATGAGTAAGTAATCCTACATGAGATACCAATCCTATCTCTTTGGCCACAACTGAGCAGAGTGCAACAGATTTAACCTTTAATCTACATTTAACCCTTTAAAGCACCACTGCAACATTCTCAGTAAACACCAGAATTACAGGGGTTTCAGCAGGGTTGCTACAGTACACTCAGAGAAGATTTGGAGGGCCATCTTTGAGGAGTTAATCTCAGCTTTCCTACCCTCTTCCCAGCCTTTGGGAAGCTGAGACTTGATGATAGTCTGTTGCACCTCAAGGACTTCCCAGATAGCTCAGTGGTAGGAATCTGCCTGCCAATGAAGGAGGCGCAGGAGACCTGGATTCAATCCCTGGGTCAGGAAGATCCCCAGGAGGGAGGGATGGCAACCCACTCCAGTATTCTGGCCTGTGAAATCCCATGGACAGAGGAGCCTGTAGGGCTACAGTCCATGGGGTCGCAAAGAGCCACACACAACTGAGCGCACACAACTTCTGTCTCTCGCACCTCAGGGGACTGATCTCAGCTTTTCAGCCCTGTTCTGCTTCAGTAAGCCGCTGCCTTGCACATGGAAAAGCACCTCTGGTGCGGGCCGTGGGGTGGATCTCCCATGACCATCTTTCCTTGCCTCAGCCTGAAGAGGTAGCTTGTAGAAAGTCGAAGGATGAAAGCAGCTCAGTGGCTGCAGCTCCTCAGTATTCTATCAAACCAGCCCACAAATGGCAATTAAATGTTTATTAAATTCTCCACAGGCCTCTCTCTGGAAGATTTCTTATGCTTCTCTCTCTCTACCAGAAATCAAAGCAAATGCAGGCTTTCCCCTCTTTAAAGGGATTCAACATTTTTTGAACTTGAATTCATATACTTTTTTGGTATTGTTAGTCTGAATACTCAATTCTTAGATTTTTTTTCTCCTTTTGATGATGATTTTGTAGCTTCTTTAGTTTCATTGCTGTAATTGTTAGCATGAGGAAAATAGTCTCTTAAAACATTTTAATATCCAAATGGAAAGTAAATATTTACTATTAAGGCTTATATATTAATTATTATTTTTGTGCTTCCTGAGGTATATTTCCTGCGGTTTCCAAGGTGGAGCAAGTGGTAAAGAATCTACCTACCATTGCAGGAAACACAAGAGACTTGGGTTTGATTCCTGGGTCAGGAAGATTCCCTGGCACAGGAAGGGGCAACCACTGCAGTGTTCTTGCCTGGAAAATCCCATGGACACAGAGGAGCCTGGCAGGTTAGAGTCCATGAGGTCGCAAAAAGCCAGACACTACTGAGCAACTGAGGCATATTTCTAATAAAGATTAGTTGATTTTGAAGAGGGTTATGGCATTTCTTGATATAAGCTTTCATTTTAAAATAGTTCATAAACTAATACATTTCTAAACTATCCATATCTTCTTCTAATTTTCTCTTCTGTAAATTTCTACAAGCAATCCATGTAGACAAAACTGTTGTCTACTTGTATGCAGGATAGACAGTTTTATTTTAAATAAGTAGTGGGGCACCATTTTCAACTGCTGGTCTCATGATTACCAAGCTATATTTCCAAGAGGCTTTTGGCAAGGGTTGATAAAATATACTATTAACTATAGGCCATGCCCAATTTTTCTGAACTAGGAGAAAAAAATCAGAAAAATCTCAAAATCCATTAAGTATATTTTTCTAAAAGCTCTGTTTTTCAGTCAAAATAATTTCCAGGAATTCAAGAAAGAAAAATCTAAGGTGTTATCAAATATGTCCACTGAATGAAGTAATGTTCTATAAGTCGTTCACTTCTAACATTTATGATTTATTTCTGGAACTCTGACCCAAATATCATTTCTTTATGCTTTATTATGATAGGATATTCCATTAATTATGTCAACTGAAAAGGAGATGTAAAACTATCCAATATAAAAAAGGAATAAACCATAAATTTTTGCAATAAAAACATTCCTTTCAAAAAGTATAAGCAATGAGATCAGTTTTACATATAAGCTTGTATTTTAAAAGCTAGTAATGTCCCTTATTAGTACCTGTTGTGTCACAAGAAAATTATAGAGAAAGCAAGATATCATTTCATTATTTATATGTTTATACTTCAAAACAGATTATATATATATATATATATATATATGTAGCTTTGTGCATAGGAAGATAATAATACACTATGATATACTGTGAGGGAAGAGTGCCTACTGCTTTTCAAATCAGAGCAATGTTTCGAAGACCCTGAGGTTCAAAAATCTTACATTTCCCTTACAGTGTCTTTCTGAGAGAAGTAATCTGTTGGGGTTGTAAATGACTCTGTGGGAAAAAAAATTCTACAATGATAGTAACAATTATAACTTAGTGAGGGTTTGCAAGTGTCAGGTACTATACTATCAGTTCAGTTCAGTCGCTCAGTCGTGTCCGACTCTTTGCGACCCCATGAATCGCAGCATGCCAGGCCTCCCTATCCATCACCATCTCCTGGAGTTCACTCAGACTCACGTCCATCGAGTCCGTGATGCCATCCAGCCATCTCATCCTCGGTCATCCCCTTTTCCTCCTGCCCCCAATCCCTCCCAGCATCAGAGTCTTTTCCAATGAGTCAACTCTTCGCATGAGGTGGCCAAAGTACTGGAGTTTCAGCTTTAGCATCATTCCTTCCAAAGAAATCCCAGGGTTGATCTCCTTC